>BGZK01000566.1:0-356003 GCA_005406025.1 Eumeta japonica
ATATCACTATAAGAATAGACAATAAAAAAATTCGAGGATCGATGACAGCCCAGGCAGAAGTAGATTTTAAAAATTGGTAAAACCAAATATGCATGTCTTAAGCGTTTGTGCCATATGTATGTCATTAAAATTAGAAGTTTGTGATAACATATGAGCTTTTCACCAAGAATCCTCTTTTTTATTTTAGATTTTCAAATAGTTTTATACTAAACTTGAATCAAAAAAAGGATAAGTAATTTCATATTTATTAGGCATCATAATGCAAAATGATGTGTGTAGTTTAACGCATGATTTTTTTTTCACTTTTAACGAGAATATTATTATATTACTACCGCTATCTGTTGGCATTTACAAAGAATGTTATTATAGTACTACCCCCATCTGTTGGCAATTATAAAAATACACAACTTCACGTTCAATCTCAACCTCTATTTTAGATATTTAAGCGAAATGTCGGATCAAAACATGAATAACTGCCACTTAAAAATCAAATTACAGCTAATCGGTACTATATCAAGCTGTGATTTTCAATACAGTTATTATTCCCAATTGAGTAGTGATGAGATTGAAAAAGAAATTAAGTTTAAAAGTTAAATAGTTTTTTAGTTATCGTGGTCACACCCAGTGCAGACGGCATTTTTCAGGCGACAGTAGAAGCACACCTACGCTCGCGCTTAAGGTATGCGATAAAGTTAGCAAATGAAAGAGGGTTCCCAAAGAAAAAAAATTTTTTCTTCATCGTTTTTGTTCGAAGTGAATTTTTGTTTATCCTTTATAAATACCATGTTATAACTTATTATTTTTCCAACTGCATGTTCTTGATATGCCCTAAATTCTATCACAATCGCTTAAATCGTTTTTAAATTATGAAAAAACATATAGACAGACAAGCTGACAGACATTAAAAGAAAGTGCGTGTGACATGTGTACAAATTACACATGTCAAAAGTGAAACTTCTTTGGCAAACTAATTTTTAAGTCTTGTTTATATTTATACAAATGTAAAACTTTAGATTTCCGAGACTTAGAGGAAGGAAAAAAAGAAGATATGTTCAGGAAGATATGTCTCAAGTCTGTGCCGTTCTTCGTCGAAGAGTTCCACCGTGCGTGGAAACCAGTTAGAGTCAATGACACAAAAAGCGAAAAATTTGACAAAAAAATTGTATGGGCAGATATACCTCAAATATTTACATAGTAGTAGAGAAGTAAAAAAAAATGTTGACATAAAGCGTCCGCGGTTTAGATTTTTAAACTTTCGCATCAATAGCGGCCGCAGAAGCGGTTTTCATTTTCTATACAACATTTCATTCATAGTTCACTTTCTTAGGGCTACTTCTTTAAAACCGGTGCGTTATTATTCTTCATCTGTAATAAGTAACTAAAATACAACTTTTGTTGTTACGTTTTATTACTATTTTGTATTACGTTTTGTTTTTTTATATATGAGTTTCAACGCTCACTTCATTCCCTTTAGGGTTACTTATAAGAACGATGCGTGTCATTATTTTATATCAGTAATGATTAGTTAAAATATATATTTTCACATCGAATAGATTCAATAGCTTTAACTTTCCATACAACATTTTATTCTCTATCTTACGTATTTAAGGGGTACTTTTAAAAAAAAACAATGTATGTACTTTTTTTTATTTCTGTAAGTAATGTTAAGTTTGACATCTGCAGCTTCAACGGTTTCGATTTTCTATACAACCGTATTTCACCATTTTCACCCCCTTAGGAATTGAATTTCTAAAAATCCTTCCTCAGTGCTCGCCAGCGTTATAACAGAAATATCTCAACAAAATGTCAAGTCTCCAGCGCCAGTAGCTTGGTCTGTGTGTTGATATATCAGTCAGTCAGTTTACTCTTTTATAACAGAGAAAAGATAGATTGTACTATACTCGTTCCAGGCGAGGCGGTCGCAAAATGTTTATTACAGAAGTGGTAAGTATTTAGTAACCATGATAATTTTCTAATTAGCTGAAAATGCTTAGAGTACTAATAGGTACTAATAAGTAAACGGAAACCGCTAGATGTCGTGATTAACAATAAATGAAAATCTCCCAAGAAAGAAGGTACCTTGCTCTAATTTGGTTTTAAAAGCTGTGTAGAAACTGTTATGATGAGTCGTGTGATTGTTTTAGAGAAGCTTTTAGCCTGCGAAAAAAGTGGGTTTTGGCATTCACTTCCTATAGAGGTAGAGGCCGTAATAGAAGTATTGTATTCAATAATTTTTCCATGGATTGAACATCATGAGAATCTTCGACTAGGTTTTCTTCATTTCGCTCTGTGCTTATTTGTTTTATCGCACACGATAACTTAAATAAAACGGAAGTGATCCGGTAAAAATAAGATAAGTACATTTTAATCGAGCCTTATTCACAAAGTGAGCGTTCCGTTTAAAAAAAATACGTTTTTTAATAATATGAAACAGAAAGGCAGAAAGCAAACAAGCGGCAACGTTCCTGGCTGATATTAAAGGCATATCTCTCCATTATGAGCGGGAAGTTCTGTAATTTAAGGGAGAGTTCGCAGCGCCCGCGGCATATGGCGCGCGGCGGAAGGGTTACTTGTTCAGAAGGGATGCTACGCTTACGTGTTATCGATACGAATTTTCTTCGAATCTCAAAGATAATATGAGAACCGAAGTGATCGATAAGAAAATATATTAATTATGACGCGAAATGGTTGTAAAGAAATAGACGTCCATATGCAATGCGAGTTTTAATAATGATTGCCCATACAACTGCAAAGGACAACATGACGATGAAACTACAATATTAGAAAATTTATTCACAATCTTCTACGACATGTATCCAAGCCGTATTGGGCTATCGTGTAGAATTTGATAACCTCTTTTTAAAATAGTGGTGAATTTCATATTAAGGAATATGATACTTTCTTCGTTAGTGTAGTGGGCCGTCGTGAGGTATATGATACCTACTCTCTTTTTGGAGTAGTGGGCCATAATGAGGAATATGATACTTTCTCCTTTAGAATAGTGGACCATCGTAAGGTATACGATACTTTCTTTTTAAAGTGGTGGCCATAGTTAGGAATATGATGCTTTCTTCTTTAGAGGAGTGGGTCATTGTGAGAAATACGATACTTTATTATATAGAGAAGTGGGCCATAGTGAGAAGTATGACGTTTTCTTTTTAGAGTAGTGGGTCATCATGAGATATTTAATTCTCTCTTTTCAGAGTAGTAGGCCAACATGAAACATGATATCTTGTTTTTAGAGGAAAATTGTGGCTTGTAGTGTTTAGTTTTATGGGTTGTATTGTTAACAAACTTACAGTTTTACATGCACATGTTATACTTTCTTCCGTTATCAAAATATTTTCATATGGTTTTCTAATGTACCTTTTTTTTCCTTAATCAGTTTTTACAGAAGATATGTTCAGAATAATAAAAATATAGCTTTTATACATTCTATTAGTTGTTATACATGAATATATTTTTAATTGAAATTATTTTTTTTATTATTTTAAAAGTACTTAGATTTATCATTTATTGTTTAAAAGTATGTTTAGTGACACGTAGAGTCGTAACTGCTCGTTTGCCATTTTTATATGTTACGCACTGATAGAAAGATTCTTTATGATGATAAAATTATTATAAAACTTTTTTGACTTCTTTTTAATTATTAATTGTAGAACATTGTACTTAATAAAGTATCACCAATTGATAGATTTTTTTTTAAATCTAAAATAAAAGGAAAGGACTTTTAAGATAACATAAAAGAAAAATTAATATTTTTTATCGACAAGCAAATATCACATCCCTAAAGGTTCGCTAGCCGTTCTTCAGTCACAGCTGCAAGGCGCGCTCAGTTGCGATTATAACTAGCTCGCCTCGCTACACTATACTGGACACATACTTTATTTTATAACTGCACATGTGGGATTTCGTGGTGCAAAATCTATAGCAATAGTACGGATCACGAAAAAAATATTACAATCGCTATCAGTCGGCTCGGAAATACTTAATTTTTATGACTAATTTTCACTTGTAATGCTTTTAGTGAGAGCAAAGAACAGGTTTTGATTGACAAGTTCGATTTCGATCACGACCTCGGCCCGACATTAATCTCGAATCTCGTTCCCGATGCCATTTATCCGAAAATATAAATAGTTTTAAACACAGTTTTCGTGTCGTAAAATTAGTAACTTTATTAAGAAAAATCCCCGAAGGTAATGATAACTCACATCACTGACATTCGGTGTATGAATGGAGACAATGGCAACAATTTTATTGCGTCGATGTCTTTTTATTGGTTATTGAATCTGGTGATAATGATATGGCGAAATGCTTCGAATATTCTGAATGTACGATATATAAGACACTTAAGGTTCAGCCTTGAATTATCTATAACAACTAATCATTATCGTGAACTTAACTAAACTAACTAAATTATTTTAGTTTCAATTCGATGTTGGATATAATATATTCGACACCTTATAGTGCCGAATGTCGTCAATGGTGAATACGGCTAGCCATAAACAGCATATTTAATGTACTTGGTTGTTGTGGAATGTTAAATGAGCACGAATTACTCTAGCAGCGTTACGATACTGATTCTCAACAAGTGTCAATTTTGAGAGAAAAGATTCGCCTATCTAGGATATATATTCTTTTACCATTGACCAAACTACATAGAGAAATTCACGCCATAACTTCTGACATAGAGAAAGTAGAATTTATAGCTATGTTTCAATCAATTAATTTTCGTATATGAGTTTATGATACTACACAAATAAAGTGGCAAGTACATGCCTACTGTGTCTGTATCACGTCAAAGCATAATCGAGGACGATTTAGTTTTTTATTATTTTACGACTTAGTAGATAGGATATTTGTTCAGAAATATATTGTGAATGATAAGAATGTTAACTGATGCTATACATAGATACTTGATAAGCGGCACTTGTACACAAGAAACTTGTAGACTACAGTTAGCTAGATTATTTCTCTTTCTCCCCGACGATACTGAAGTCTAGCAACGCCCTTATTGTGTTCTATTTTAATTCGTGTATTGAGTAAGTCTAATATTATCGATGCAAGCACTTATGCGTTCTTCTAGGATCGTTAGACTATAGTATTTTAGGATATAAAATATAACGGGATATGCCTTCTACTCGTTAGCTGATTTGTTCGTCGCAGCCATTGATCGTCCACTGCAGGACGTAGGCCTCGTTAATTAATTGTTGCGCGCTTTCAATATGCTAAGCGGCGAGATTAAAGACACACAGACATTGTTGTTTTTTTAAATAATTTTTGGTGTTTTGTGAAAGGTCCCATTAGTCTTATTCCATTTTAAATCCATCTTTATTTAGATTAATTTTTGCCCGAACGTTATGAACTAGTGTCTTGATTGAACCATGTTTCGTTTTTTAGGGTTCCGTTCCTCAAACACGAAAAAAAAGTTTTAGATTTCGTTAACCGTCTCTCTGTCGATCTGCCGAGACCTTTTATCTCAGCAACGCATTGAGATATCAAGCTGAAATTGTTGTCAAGTACTCAAGTTTGCAATTCCTTGGAGATGTAAAAAATTAAACTTCTACATCTACACAATCAAAATATCAAACCGTTTATGTTTCATATTTTGACACTTGCAATGAAATCAAAATCTATAGGGTACTTCTCATTGGCCTGGAATCATGAAATTTAGCAAGAAGTTAAATAATTTAGGACAAATAAAGCAAAAAATTTGAAAAACTTTAATTTGTATTTATATGTTGTGATTTTATTCGTAATTATAAACTCACACTTATGATTGGATTGTGAACCGTGATTTAAACCAATACATGGGATAACGTTTTTTAATTTCCATTTATGAAATTTTAACGTTTATAAAAATCTGGTTATTAAAAAAAATCGAAAAATTTTTTGATAAAAAGCTAAAGTTTCGGAATTTCTAGCACCAATATTTTGCCAGTATCGCTATCGAAAACAATCAAAAAAATATCGAGACTCTTGATGGATGAAATATCTACATACGCATTAATTTTGTATGGAACCCTCAGGGTGAGATTCCTATTCGCACTTGTCTGGTTTTTTTTTTAGTTCGTTTTCGGGTGATTATTGCTTCGTTCTAACGCCAAAAGGTCTTTAAGTAGTAAGAGGCAAACAGACAAATCCAATAGACGATCGAAGTGTTACAATAAGTGTTCCTTTTCCTCAGTGAGTTTAACTGTCCTTATGTCTGAAATCAAAATTTTTAGCATATACCAACATGCTAAATTACGTCGTCTAGGTATGGATGTAAGTTAAGATTTGGCGAAAATTACAGCCCCATCAACCTTGTGATCTACGACATGCTACGTATGCATACTTACTTTTTAGTGCGCTCGCGCAGCGCGTGCGTGAACAGCGTGCTTCGCAGTACGCAAGTGCGTTCACGTTTGTGTTACAACCCTTTTATTTATTGAAGCATAGAACTATTTATATTTAAACAATGTGAGAGAATATCCGGTAATATTTGAGGTTTAATGAGACTATATTTTTTCATTAAGTTATTTATTATATTGCTACGCTAACAACCATTGCTACGTTTAAGTGTCATAGAAGAAACTGTAATAAATTTGAAATAATATTAAAAGTTAAACAAAAAAAGTTATTATTACTACAACCGTAATAATTAAAGTTTTTGGTTTAATAAATTTTATCCATATTTTCTAATTGTAATTTATTTTAATAGGACTTGCTTACAAATCCCAAAATTTATTATGGTAGATACATAATAGACTAGGGTTTATTAAGATTAAATAGATTCTACTTAAATTTATTTTTATCAAATACTTACTGTTACAATGTCGTGAGGTTTTTACAACTTATTTTTTTAAGGTGCGATGGCTGGTGTTCGTTTTTGAGCGGAGTCGGATTTTATATAAATTACGTCTAGATAGTATCTATGTAATGTATAAAAAAATAATAACATTATTAATGATTACAATAACAAGACAGACAACCACAAATGTGGCCAATATTATCAAATTAACGCAATTCTCACGTCCAAGACCCCAGCGTAACCGTAAAGCCCAAAATACAGTTTGTTTAAGTTGTAATGTGTGACCATAGAAGTACTCAGGCAGGCCTCAAACCGTGCGGGGAGACCTCGGGGCCGCAGAGGCCGCAGAGGCCGCGGGCCGCAACCCGCACTCGTCGATTAAGACGTGATTGAGGGACCCCGACGACACACCGCAGTCTCGCATACGCACCGACGTACCTCCGCGGAGAAGTCGTTCTACGAAAGAGGCAAATCGAATTATTTAAATAGTTTATTTATTTGTTAATTAATACAGCGGCAATATTTTATATAGACCAATATAAGAATCGAGTCGAATATAGTTAAATAGATAAGCAGTCAAATAAATATAAAATTAAAAACAATTTTTTATAAGTTGATTATAATATGTAGTTCCGTGTTTGTGTCAGATAGCTTATATTTCAAGATCCTAGAGCAGTAATGTTACGCTGGAAATAGAAATGAGAAAACAAAATAAAATCATAAATAGTCCCTTCTGAATAAAATAGAGTGACGTATCGCCTACCAAACATTATTGTCTTCTCCGTGCAGGTCGCGCAGTGGGCGCACCGCAGACGCGGTCGCGCGGCTAACCTGCGAATTCTCGCTACCCGCGGCCGCGCGATTAGGTCGCTCGTTTTGTTTTGATATTGCGGCGTGCGGCGTGCGGCGTGGCGTGCGGCCGGCCGCTAGTGCGGGCCGCGCCCGCCCGCCGATACCCGCTCAACTCCGGGACTCGCTGTAATAAGGGACGGACCGCATGCTGCAACTTTGTAAAAATATTCCGATTATACAAACCAGGACTCCTACATTGGCGCTCTGTTTCAATTTTTTAAATTGTATGTGTATATAAGCATGTGTACGCATAAAAAACATGGGCGTGTTTCTTGTGTTGAAAAGAAGTTCACTTTAAGCTAAATACATTATGAATATCACGTAAACTTAAGTTTTTTATGATGAGAATATAATCATGTCTTATATATTGAAAAGTGTTATATGGTACAATAAAAAATGCGTATTACGCTAAAAGGAAATTTAGTAAGCAAAGTCAAACGACCTTCCTCTGTAAGTTCAGTCTAGAACTGTCAAAATTCGCGCGTCTCCTGAAACGTAGGGCGCATGCGCAGAAAAGCGAGGCCGTGAGCTCGGCCGTCTCCCTCCCGCGGAACGAGGTCTGCGGGTCGCGGCTAACCCTTGGCGCGAGGTTTGCGGCGGCAAAATGTGTTTCGGTGTGCCGATAGCGGGGCGCCGCCAGATGCAGCGCCCAGCGGCCCGCCGCGCCCGCGCAGCCGCCCGCGCGCCCGCCGCCACGCCGCGCCGCAGACGCCGCTAACGCGTCTTGAGCCACTTAGTCGCAGAGGCTGCTGTTACACTGATAAGAGAAGCGTTTTCTTATAATGGTTCTAGACGATTTTACAGTTTTACTTAGTTCACAATGTTTAAATGGTTATAATGCCATATTTAGCAGCGAATATTACTAGAGTAGAAAAATGTAATCTGATAATAAACAAGCATGAAAACCATTCTTGTGTAAAATATATGTTACGAACACTCATAAATAAAAACTCATTGTAACCTTTTATATGTAATCTTTTGAGCACGTTACAAAAAAAAATGTAGTGAATAAAATCTTACTGATATATATTGGAAACTATACTGGCAAATAATTACTGATATATACGAAAACGATAATATGTCGAGCAAAAGATGTCAATAGAAATATAGAATCGTTCCGAAAAAAATAGGTGACATCTTATGACATAATACTAGGCATAAGAACCACCTAGCTGCTCATAATATATGACTCAGTAAAATTAACAAGTTATTCTCTATACATATTTTTACATTTTACTATACATATTCATACATAATAACAAGGCTTTTATAATAAGATCCCAGCTGAAATTTAAAATTTACCGTTTATGAATTTAAACGTTTCGTTAAAACAAAGTTATATGGCAAGGGCTACTATAGTGTGTCTGAATATGTTAATGAAAAAACTTATGGGATCGAACTGCTCGGCTATTAGATTGCTTCATGTTATTAGTAAGCGTTGTACTAATTTTATTCCTAATTCAATATTTTGTTTCCATGAGTAAAACAAAGCAACCCCTGAGTTTCTTGCCCATTTTTCTCAAGGTGAATCAGCATTTGAAATGGGTGGTCATGTTGAAAAGAATTCATTAATGACGTATTTCAAGTTGACGATTTCATTTGATTTATGTCGGTTAATTTCATTTGCAAGTTCTAGATTACTAACGTAGTAGGGACAGAAAATGTGGCGCGCCAGATTCATATTGATATGTTTCTGTAAATATTGTTTTCTAATAGTTTAAAACTCTTTTCTTATTAAATCTACAAAACTGTATATGAACATCCAACAGAAAAGGTTGATTGGTTATGTGAATAGTTTCTAAAAAACTCTTTGAATTTAAATTAAAAAGTAATTTTATTTACTTTTTAAAAATATAACTTACAACACATACATGATAAGTATGTGCAACTAAATTTTTTTAATAAATTTTCACATGGAGAATAAGAAACAACTAATGGTAACACTAACAAATTGATTTATCATCTCCAAAAAAGAAACCGTATGTAAACAACATAGCTCTATTACTTTCTTTTTTTCGTGAACGCTATCTTAACCGCCGACCAGATATGGTGCCGCGAGCTGTCAAAATGGAGTGGGAAAAAAGGCGGGAATGCGGCGACGCTTTATGCGAGGCTCGTCATTGCGTGCGAGCGGGACGCGTGATACCACGGCCGCGGGTGAGAGCGGGACAGCGAACACAACGTGGTTTATAAGAAAACCCAAGACGTTGGGCGTGTTTGGCGGGTGGGCGTGTGGATTGCGGGCGTGTAGTGGTGTCCGGAGGTTGTGTGCGGAACGCGCCTGTGTGCCTCAGGTGCTCCTCCGGCCTTCGTACACTTACTGACGGCAATATCTTTACCAGAATACCGGCTTTGTTATATTAGAAATTTGACTTTTCCCGTCTTAAGCTCGAGATAGGTTCTTTGTGAATTTGCTTAACGACTGCGGCGATATGTCGTTGTATATTTAATATATATTAACTTTTATGAGAAAAAGTTTACGATGTCTCTGTGGGTAGATATATGAATGTCAATTGCATTCATTTTAAACAGTCTATTTTAGTTATGATAGTAAGAGCATTGAACTTATAAGAAAAGGAACTTGTTTTTTTTTAAGCTGACATCCGGAAGTATATACAATATGGATATCATATTTATTGTGACATGGATATTCATTCCGACAGATGCACTTCTTTTATATTGACAAATTAATTTTGGTTTCAGTAAGGGTGTGTAAAATCTGGTATTTAATAATTAACCCTTATTCCTTTCGAATATTTATTGGAGATAACAGTAGTATTGAACTCTGCGGAAATCACATTAATTTTATTTGTGTTAAGGCTTACGTATTCTATGGTATAAGATATCTAGTGTAGGTTAGGAATGGAAACTAATATTAATAAAGAAAAATAAAAACACACACACACACACACACATATTTAATATATAGTCATAACAAAACATGCCGGAACAGTGTAGATTTTTAACATGGTTCCCTACAAAATGGTCATCTGACCATGACTACCGATTTGAATATACCGCCTGTTCAATGTACCAAAAAAAGTAAAAAAAAAAAATAGAAAATGCGGTCGAATGTACCTACCTACCTACGGACTTGCTTTTGTCAACCTATCGCCTGCGGAGGTTCGCTTATTAAAGTGCCCTGTAAAATTTTATAGCGATATAAAATTTCCTTTGTCGACTACGCGCAGCAGTTGAAAGGCTCTCGCGCCGGATGGAGCCTCTATAATGGTCTTATGAGATTTTATGATAAGACCGGCCGCGGTGCTTATGCGGGCGTGTATGCGATATTTTGTGTTTGTATGGGCACTGTTTCATCGATTCTGCGAATTTCATGGCACTCTGTTTTGACACTAAAGAGTTGAAGGCGATTTTCGATAATATAAATGATTTCTGTCGGTGGTGTTGCGATGTTTTTGGCTATGAAACGAACGCAATAATCATTTTACCTAATAGGAACTGAATAATGTTCCGATAAGTACATAATAAATATTTCGTTTTAAATTATCACATTTGTTATCCAGTATCATTGAATATCTTTAAATTAAATAAGCAGTTGAGTCGTTAAGACCGAAAAATTACTTTTTATTTTATAACCGTAAATAATTAAGTATTCGAATATAGATCGACGACGAAATCATAAACTGAAAATCAGACATTAGTTAATTGACATAAATGTTTAGAAACAATTTTTGGGAAGCAATTCTTGAAAAATATCGTATTTAATTTCAAGGCCCAACATGAAAGCTGGCTCCATCATTAAGAAATGGTAAGCGTAAAAGCGATTCGAAGGATATATTATTAACTATTTCAATTTGACAAACTGTGAAAACAATTATCAACATCGTACACAAATAATTCTGATCATAAATTGATCTAGATTAATTTTACCTTTTGTCTTACTGAATAAGATTATCTTCTATTTAATAGTTTTTAAACGCAATTGTTTTTTAACTGAATGTATTCCCATAGGAATCTGAGGAGATGGTGATATTTATGATGAGTTAATGATGATATAAATTAAATATTCAAGCAATTTAAAAAAATAAGAACACGGTGAAAAGTGTTGACTTTGATTTCTTGTCCTAATTGATTTTGTTTCTCTCTTATTTATGTTATGCAATTTATTTGGTGATATTGAACCAATATAATTTTGATAATTGCGTTTCAATAGAAATAGTATGATTTTGTATTGACTCCACATAAATTTAGGAACATTGTTATAGCAACATTTTTGGTTTAAAAAGGTCGATTTTTCCATAAACAATGAAATGTATCTACGAAAAAAATCTGTTTGTGTAAGTCACTTTTGATTATTTTTGCTATTCGTAACGTATTTTGTAGCAAGTTTTTAAATTTTAAAAAGTAAATGCTGCTGTGTCACATAAATGACATTCAGATTGCATGAAAAACAATTAAAGCCCTTAATCAAGGACAATTTTATAAATTTTATACATTCAATACAGGATACCCTACTGAGCTTACGACACTGCAAGTCCTCAATAACCATAAATAAGTGCCGTAAATATTATATGTAATTATTATTGAAATTAATTTATAGTCAATATCAATGACGAGCTCTAAGATATTTTGGGCGCTTTGCAATTTTACGTGCTTCCAACAGTGCAAAAAAAACACAAAAATAAATAAAACTTGGGAAATCATATCTACGAATGGAACTTCAAACACTAAGGAAATTATAAACTAAAGGGGTAAAATTAATATAATTTAAAATAACCAGTATATGTTACATGTCATAAATGTACTTATTCTATATTTCCTACAAATATATCTCTTTTTTTCAGTAACTGATTTTAGAGTAACATCATAAGAAAAAAATTAAGTGAACCGACAACCATAACGAAGTCTGCCCGACGCGTTCTGGTTGCGCGCTCATGTTAGGAACTGACATTTAGAAAAAAAATATCTCTAGAAGAACCTCCTTGCCTGTTCTCTTATATTCTTGCCTTTCTTCTTATATTTTAGAATCCGTTGTAAATAAACAAACTTAACTTGAATTTCAATGAGAGTGTTTAAATATCTTATGTACAATAAAAATCTTTATTTTTTTTCTTTAGGGAAAATAAACGTTTAGAACGTAAATGTCAGTCGGTATGTCAAACGACATTAACTGTGCGGTTTTGATACTTGTGTACATAAAACCTAACCTTTTTAATGGCATGAGCCGCAGAATTAATTTTGTCGGACAATTGAAAATTATGATGAATCCATTGAAATTTAGAATCTAACATGATTGCTGAAAACCTTGTCAAATCTATAGAAGTTAGTGAAGTATTATTTAATATAATCTTCGTATCCAAAAATTAAATATTAGACAATGAAATATTTACAAACTTAGTCTAATTTGTATACGGTAACAAATTATTTACAGATAAATAGATTGAAATTTGAACAATAGCACTGTGTTTTATTAAACGCTTCTTTTTTCCTGTACATTTTCAAAAGCAAAGAAGTATCGTCCGCAAACAAATACAAGATTACTTAACTGCTTTGCCAAGGATCGCAAAACTTTCATGTAAATTAAAAAAAGAAAGGGTCTCAAGGTAGCTCCTTAAGAAACTCCTATTATTGCCGGCGATAGAAAAGATTTAATGGCACATACATCTATTACCTGTATTATGTTGTCAAGTACGATAGAACCAACTTTAGGTAATTATTTACGACGAATAATAGTGACTTAGTTTAATTAGAGTTTCGTGAATATCGTAAAACATAAAAAATCCCAATGATGTCATGAGAATTTTCCCAGGCTTTAAAAATGTTTCTAGTCTAGCAGACTTCTGCATCGATTGTGAATCTATTTTTAGTGAATCTTTTGTATAATATAGATAGCATTAAAATTATTTTTATAATTATGTATTAAAAAAAATATAATTATTAAAAAAAATATAAATATTAATAACTTCTTGTATTAAATAGAACTTATAAAATAAGGTAAAATGCCTACCTATTTTATCAGGATTATTTTTAAGTCACAATGAAAGACGTATAAACAGTTCTGGAATTCTATTACAGATTTGTAGATTGAATTAAAATGATCTTAATTTTGTAAATTTAATTCGTTTCGTAAATTAAATATAAGCTATATAAAGGTTTTGTGAAAATGATTTATATGTTTAAAATGTTTGTCATTATCATCATCATTGTCGTTATCATCAATATCGTCATTATTTTAATTCAATGTTAAATTTCAGATATTCAGTTTGATTTTAGCAGGTTACCATGACTGAAAAAAAGAAGTTTGAAAAAAAAAAGAAACGTAAATAAAAGAGAAGTTTGAGTTAACCCTGGATTAAAGACTGATAGTAGAGTTACTTTGTATTCGTGTAACATTTAGCAAAACAAAAAAGCGAATAAGATATGAAAAGCGAATAGTACTCATATCCTGAAGGTTCCGTATAAAATTAATTATTTATGTAGATATTTCATCCATCAAGTTTCGATGATTTTCATCAGTTTTCTATACCGATAATGGCAAGACATTGGTTTCAGGAATTTTAAAACTTTACCGTTTTTGAAAAAAAAAAGTCATTGTTTTTAAACTTCAGTTTTCATAGTGGGGAAACAAAAAGTCTTATCCCAATCATTGGTCTAAATTAAGGTCCATACTTCTATTGCAAATATAAGTTTGGAATCAAAATTTATTTTCATAAGATATAGTTAATGACCTTCAGAATTTTTTTTTAATTGTTCTGTGAGACCTTTCTTCTTGCCAAAGCCTTCTTTCTTCCCATTCACGTTCAATGGGAGTATCATATCACAAAGTATGCGGCATAAACCATAGTATCTTTTGATTACGTTAACTTAGAAGTTTAAGTTTTTCGCCGCTCTAAGCGATTGTAGACTTGAGTTATTGATATTAATTTGAACTTGATGCCTTAACGCGTTCCAGAGAAAAAGTCTCGACAGATCAGCAGACGCACAGAAGGATAACTAAGTGATTATATAAGGGTTTCTTTTTTTCTTTTGGAGGTATGGAATTCTAAAAGTTGAGTTGGGATAGGAATTGGCTTTAATATTTTAACGAATATCTTGAAGAAAGGAAAACTTTTGTATTTTTTATCACGGCCACTAGCGTTGTGCCTCGTTTTCTTCACTCAATGCAGAATTTTTACTGCACTCGCCAGCATAATTCTCGATTCCTATTTGACTTTCCAATATAACTCCATCCTATTAGTCTCTCATGTCTTATATTGTCTAATCGCTTTATTATATCCTGTCTAAGCGATTTTGAACATGTGTAAATTTGGGCGACGACTTACCATTTTTTCTACTTTTCTTTTTCACATGAAGAAACCTCATGGATAACCAGAATCTGTGGAAGGCCAAGCGAGTTATGTCGGAGTCCAACCGACTAAAACCCCATAGTGTCCCGTAAAATCCCCGTAGCCTTGTATGTACTTAACTGTTGTAAAGCTGATATCTTAAAAAAAGAGTTATTGTACCGTATGTCTGATAGTTTAGAATTAAAATATTGACCTCTAGGCTTGGTTTACAGGTCAACTTATGATTTTATGAAAGTTGTAGCACCATAGACAATATGGGAAAGTAAAGAAAATTCAAGAGCTTCGTTAACAATTTGATTGAAATCGATCTTAACGATTGAGGTCGATAATACAACCTTACAAGATAATAATAAACTTGTACTGTCAATACAAAGCACAATCGGTTTCAAGGATGTTCTGCATACAGGCTCTGTAAAAGTTGTTATATGGATAATTTACATTTATAATGACGAAATGAAATGTCGATTACTACGTTGAAAAAGAAATACGTGTTCTTCAAATTAGTTGAATAATAGCTTTAAAAAAAACATGAAGCTTTTCAGCTCTGATGTGCGCCTTGAGTTTACTCTGCAGGTTCAAAGAGAATACATTTTGTCCTTTATTATGCTAGATACTTTTAGCTTTCAGTTATGAAAATTGAAATATTTTCATTAAATTGAAAGTTACAGTTTTTACCCCAATATTCGGAAATCGAGTTTTCATCAGATCTGAACATTTTAGGTTCGTATTAATTTATTTTGACCATTTCCCGAGTTACGTCTGTATGCGTGTGTATGTAAGCCTCTCATTACTTTTGAATTAACCGATCAAAACAATTTTAAGAATTTCGAACTAGTTTCGTCCGGCACATTTTAGGGGATCTCAAAAATAAAGTGTTGAGATAAATGTTTTTTTTAAAATAACTTTTAGAATTCCATGCTGATCGATATTAAAATCTAATATGATCTTTCCTCCAAACAGTTGCATTGACTACCGCTAATTACATAAAATTCGTTTGATTTGTTCAACAGATATCTTTGGAGAAATATTTTTTTAAAAGTGTTTTTTATACAATAAATTGCTGATTTATTGTTGATAGTAGATTAAAGATTGTTAACAAACACACCAAAATTAGTTTATTTCTTCAAAGGGTATTTAAAGAAAAATATTACAATAAGTGAAAACTTTTCAATAAAAAAAAATTTTTCAAAACTACTCTACCGGTAAATTTTAAAATCTAACCCGTTCTTTTCTTTAAAAAATGGTGACTGGCGTCGGTCATTATAAATTGCATCAAAATCCATTGGTTCGTTCGAAAGATATGGTTGAAGAAAATGTGTCATGGTCAAATTTCTTTGCTTAAAAACTGCGTTGAATACCGCAACGTAAATCATAGTTTGAAAGATCTTATTAAAAAAAAAATAGCGTACATAAATTTATATGTTTGAACTCGAAGAGCAAAAACGTATTAAAACTATATTTTTGAGTTTGGAGAATTTGAGAAAGCTTTTAGGCCTCTCTTGGAGAAACTTTTATGTTAATACTCAATGGTTTAATGCAAGACATATTTTTGAACATTCGAGCTCGAAAGTAGCAAAAAGTTTCAGGAATGGCCTATAAGGTCAATTGTTTTGTGGAATTTTTGCGGTCAAAATGCTTAACGACAAGTCTGTTTCTTGAGACGACTATATTTTTGAACTCGAGGAGCTCAAATACACATCGATAAATATCATAGCGGAAAGTTTTAGGGATGGCCTGCAAGGTCAACGGTTTTGTATATGTTTTTTCGTTAAAACTCTTTTGTCATAATTATTTTCGAATGAATGGACACACGAAGTAAGGTTAGTTCCAAACTTTGTAAGTGGCGTTTTTAGTTTTTTAAGTCAAATGGCTTAGTGATTGATGGAGCGTCGCCGGTTATGAATACCTGTTATACATCTAGTAGGTAAAAACTCAAGATTCGTAAAAATATAACCGATGAAGGTGTTGACAATTCGTAAGGTGATCGTTGACGACTGTAAATTAAGCGTTTGGTAACAAAGACAATATTGTTTGACACCATGTATATCGAGGGCTTAACTTAACTGCGCTGAAAAATGAAACACAATATAATCATCAATGGAAAAAAAACAACGCGTTCAGTACAAGATGTGCAAATATGTAGCGCGGAGGGGCAATATAACGAAATAATTTTTTGTTGACAGTCGTTTCGATACCCATGTTGTTTGCTGCCCACCGGGCTATATGAAAATTGATCTTTAAGAATGAAATCAAACAAAAAAAAAATATTAGAAAAGGTGAAGTGTCGCATTAATTACATTAAATAGAGAGAATTAGGTTCTAGGATGAGTAGGTCAAATAGTTTAGAAACTATAAGAAAAAAATAATTAATAGAATAATTTGATATTTCAGAAGATCTATAAAATTGATTAAATTTAAGTTTTCAGAATATCTCAGTTCAGCTAAATTTTTTCGAACGCCGCAAGTCCGATATGAATTGATAGAGTTTAAAAAGGTTCAAAATTGACAAGGGAAATGGTAAAAAAAGCTTTCTAGGATTATAAAATGTCATCATCTGCAGAAATAAATATTTTCGAAGGTTGTACTGAAAACAATTCACCTTATTTTATTAAAGTTTTTAATTTTCTTGGCGAAAAATTAAAAATTGCTTGTACCATACAGTTACATCGCTCATCAATTTCTATCACCCTTACTGCACTCGTTGG
This sequence comes from Eumeta japonica, assembly GCA_005406025.1. Classification (NCBI taxonomy): domain Eukaryota; kingdom Metazoa; phylum Arthropoda; class Insecta; order Lepidoptera; family Psychidae; genus Eumeta; species Eumeta japonica. Next base: position 17,658 of record BGZK01000566.1, read on the forward strand.
ATTCATATTCTTCTATTATTGACGTGACAACGTCTTAAATTAGGTTGCGGCTGGGAGTCACTTATGAAAAAGTGTAACGCTCGGTAACGTAACGATGAGTCACCGAACGAGAGAGAGGCCCGCCGAATGCCTTGCGTCTCTCTCCCACTCAACTATGATCGGTCTGCCGCGCTAGAGAATTAGTGCATAGCTTGCAAATGTATTGCAAGTTATTGTATGTATATTTGTATATAAATACGTATGTATGTGTAAAGGTAAAAATAAAATTTTGTTAATATGAAATTCAGTGCGAGATTCTTTGTATAAATTAATGTTTTAAATATAATTCTTTGTATAAATAAATGTTTTAAATTGTTACTATTATTTCATCCTTCTTCCTACTATACGAATGAATATTCACATTAAAATGATTTTACCATTCAAAGTCGTTGTCACGTAAAACTTTCGCCCGTATACCGACTTTACAGGCAACCAAATTTTTTTAAATTGAATTTATCACAAAATTAGGAATATTCATATTAATTGAAAAACAAAAAAAAAAATCATATTTATTATTAAAAATTAAATCGTTTCATACATTCATCATTTTAAACATCACCGTGTCGTTAGTTTAAAACAAAACTTATAACAATTTTCAACGCAAACTTGGTCGCTATCTCAAAGTTTGGTGGTCGACGACACAAAAATACAATTGTTATGATTCGGTCGTTCCATAACTTCGCCGTTTCATCATCGCCTTTGCTGGTGATCTTTAATGTAATGGAATTGGAATTAAAAATGGAATCAAAAATGCAAATATTACTGGTGGGTGTTTTATAAAAACTGCTAAGAAGCTTTGTAATGACATTAAGTATACGAATGAATAGAACTACAAGATAATTCTTTTTTCGCACATATGTGTCCCTATTGCTAACTAATTAACCATCTTTCAAAATCTGTAAATGTTTAAAAAAAATAACTCTTAAATGAACACTTGTAAGAGAAATCGCTTCGAAGAAAATGTGCGCCTAACTTTTTAAATTCGTGCGTTCAGTTATCATAGTCGTCAACGGACATGTATTAAACCTTGTTCAAAATTTCCCAGCCGCACCGCGCGGGGACCTACACGCGTGCGGCCGATTGTAAATATCGTCGAGAGAGTGAAGTCGTAGTGGGCTCATTCATAATTTTGTTTCGGCCGCAAGTCGACGAATTAGACGTCTCGCAGCGAGCGCGCGTCGTCGTCGGCGTCGGCGTCGCTTTCATTTTTAATATCCGCGCAGTTGACCCGCAGTCTTCATTTCCGGCTAGCGCGCCGCCTTCGCCCCGTCTGACTATCTCCGGCGGGCGCCGCGCACACAGGCGCGCCCGCCCCGCGCCGCCCGCGCGCCTGTGTGCGTGCACTTCTTTCGCCGCCGCTGTGTGGGTGATTTTCTTTCGAGACGTAATAAGGGGACGGTTTCTTTGCCCGCGGAGGTTTTAATGTCGACCACGGTACCGCCGCGGACGCGCGCGCCACTCGCGCCCTCTGCCAGCCGGCGCTTCGTTGTGCGGGTTGCCGTTGAGGATTTTTCGTGTTTTTTTTGTTTATTTTTTGTTTCGAGGCAGACGTCGAGCGCGTCGCCGTCGACGCTCCGTCTGTCGGGGCTCCGGAACGAAAAAGGCGTACGATATCTTCGACACTTGTACACAGTGCTCGTAAGTAGTGCAGGAATGCGATTAAACGAACTCTAAACGGATGATTAATCAATGAGCAATATAATTTTATGCGATCGTTCATCGATAGTTTCAGACAGTTTCAGATTTTTGCGTAAATTTAGATAAAAAAAATAGTGAGAAGAAAGATTAATGAAAAAAATAAATCAAGATCATATAAGCGCCCACGAAAACAGTGTTTCAAAGCTAACACCACGAAATTCTCTATTTTAGGAGCGTTCCAAAACTTACGACATAAAATTAATTATAATCAAAACTCGACTCGACGAGGTATCGAAAGTTGCACGCAAGACGTCGGCTGTTCCCGCCGAGTTTGTTAGAGATTCTGGCCTATTTGTTTGCGCGAAAAACCGCAGGCTCATTAGGGCGGGCGCACGAGCGCCACCGCGCGCATCCAACTTGCGAAATAACCGGGGATTATCTGTGTTATACGAGTCGTGACGATGGATGTTTGTAGGAAAGTGCTCACGGGCCGACATGAATATAGGTGTCGTCGAATTTGAAATTGCGAACTATCTCCTGTGCCGAAAGTGAATTAGTGAGAAACGTAGACATAAATTGTTAAATATTGTTTTGTAGATTTTAGGGTTCCATATCAAAAAAGTGCTAAAGGAACCCTATTACTAAAACTTTGCTGTCCGCCCATCCCTCTGTAAGAGGGATGTATTTTTTGAATAGAAAGTGTATACTTCGATGACCGCTACAACAACAAGTGATAAAAATAAAATATAAAACTAAAAATTAAAGGAGCTCCGCACACAAAAATGTGTTTTTTCGGCGGTTTTTGTTCGATTTTAATATTGATAATACGCGAAAATAAGTAACTAGTATTACTGTAATCCATACTGTTAGCTAAGACCACACAATAAAAACCTGCCAAGAGTGCGTCGCGCTAATTTGTTTCTGTGTCATATAAGGCCGTCAAACTTAGTCTGAACTTAGTGGAGTGTTAAATATTTATGGTGGTACGGAACTCTTTGTGTACCATTCCTACTAGCACTCGGTAGGTTTTTTATCATTTCATGTCTATAGTTCCTTTATTTTTAGTTCGCAAAATGTACACAAAGTTTATGCGATTCAATACGGTACAAAAAAATGTATTAAAAAATTTAGTTTAGTTTGGATAGTCCTTACAAAATTGCTATTATTTTTCAGACCTTCAAGTTTAAAAACTACCTCAAGTTAAAATTCAAATTCATAAATCTTAATTTCCAAACGTCTAACCTTGACACAATAAAACACCGTCTGAGCAGAAGGTCCATTAGAAAGTTATGCGGCACCTACTCACGCCAACTTTACCTGTAATTGTTGTTTTTGTTAGAGACGCGCCAACTCTGTATCATCTACACACCTACACATCTATTGTAGATATGTGTGATGTGATGATATGAATGAAATTTTTTTGTTATCGTGATGATACGCAACAATCGAGTGCCTTTTTGCGGTGAAATAAATTATATACAAGAATAATTTATTTTGTGCCGAATTTAAAATAAATAAAATACATAATAATATCGAGTAAATAATAATAATAAATGTATAATAATGAACCATCGGTGTTAAATGAAATTAATAACTTATTTATCTCGTAAATATCGGGAAATATATTTCCATGAAATCGAAACAAATTTGGACTCATTAATAAGATTTTTTAAATAAAATAGACACAGTCACATACGTCTCGTTGACGCAATTTTCTTAATTTTCTGAAATTTACCGCGTATGTTAGTAACACACTTTTTTTTCTATGAAATCATTAGACGGTTCAGCACAGCCGTCGCACCGCTGTCCATAGAGTTTTATTTATAAATCTTAATCAAGTGCTTGTTTTCATATTAATTATATAAAAAAAAATAATGCTCCTATTTTAATTTTATGTTTTGGAACAGAATTAAAAGGAATTGAAAATAAAAAATCGAAAAATATTAAAATTCACAATGATCTTTGATAATGGCTATGTGCGGCGATCTACTGCACATAATTATGTGTATATAGAATTACTGTACATAGGATATAGGTTATTCGTAAGTAATTAAAAAAGTTCTGGATTTATTTTCATTTTGGGTAATATCATCCATCGGTGATTAACGTCTCTTAATAAATTTCAATGATGCAAATAAATATTACATTGATAAATTCGCTTTTTACTACGAATCATTATGCGTTTTTTGGACAAACGGGTAACTTAAGCATCTACATTATTTAGATTGAACTGAGTAGTGACAAATCTATAAATAGATAATTTGTTTTTCGTGGTAAAAAAAAGCCAAAAATGTTTCGGAATACAAATTTTATTATTTACGTCTATAGTCTTGTTCAAGATGATGAAATAACAGATACCTCCAAATATCGAGATCATATCATCGCAATGTTTTTATTTTAAATTATGTTATACTTTTAAAAAGAAAATGTTGGGAGTGATTATAAAGTTAACTCGGTTTTCTAGACTATCGTTAGGTATATCAAACGTACGCGTCAAATGTGCTCTAGACATTGGTGTTCATAATATAATATTAAAAAATGAAGCCTATTTCCCAGAAGGACAGGAAGAGACTATTGATTTCTACATGGTACGATCTCTGCACACCTCCCTCGCTCTACTGACATCCATCAATCTTTGCATGCAAGCTCTTCGGTTTAGCGTGCCTAAAATTTGGCCCTTTTTCAATATGCCTGCAAAGGATTTTTTAAGGCGACTCTTGCCGATCTATCCACCACACGCATTTACTCTGTAGATTTGTTTCGTCAGTCTACTTTCATTCGTCCTTTACAGATGGCCAAACCACCGCGACATACCTTTTTTTATTCTAGTCACTACGCCTTCCTTCAAATAACACCGCTCTCTGACGTCACTACTTCCACATTTATCTTTCAGAGATACTCCAGACCTATTCCGCTGTAAGCGTAGGAATCAGGATCCCATTATGGATAACCAAAAGAGCTTGTCTTGAGACACTTTTTTTATTCATAATAGCAAGCAAGGTCCCATTCACTTTATTTTACTTTTACCTTCTATATATATACACCATCACTTTACTCGTGTTGACATTTACTTTCATACCTCTTCTCTTAACAGGATCATTCATTTTGGCACGCCGACGACGCAGACATTTGACAGACAGCTCATTCGTTCTTAGTCCAACACCCATACTCTCAGACTCGTTTATATAGTAAAATTTATTGTAATTATTACAGTAAATTTTACTATAATTATTGTATTACAAGTAACTTTACAAGTTTTGGTATAGTTCTAATGTTTGATGAGATATTAACTTGGAAATTACGTAGTCTAAGTATATCGCTAACAGTTTAAAACAATATTGTCATGATTTGGTAATGTGTGTAATTGATCGTATAATATTGAAAAACAGATCAATATCAAATAATTATGATATTTGTTATTGCTTATGACATTTTTTAAATCAAATAATTTTAATTAAATTTTTGTTAATTTCTTCGGGATTATTACAATTAATAATTAAATAAATCTAGAAATGTGTGACAACAGTTTCATCGGTTTTTATTAATCAAGGTAATATTTCGGTGCGCTTATGAAATGATGCACTTTTGTTATTAACTCTTTTTTTTAATCTCAAGGAAAAAGTTTTTAAATTTTTACTTCACTTCCATTGTACGAAAATTTCAAATTTATTAAGTATTGGTGACTTCAAATCGTTTCGACGTTGATATCATGTTAACTTAATTTTTTTTTAATTTGCTGTGTTATATTTCTTGACACATGTTACATTTATAACATATTATATTGTCTTTAAAAAAACTTTTAATACTAATTTTGTAAAAAAAAGAAATGTACAAGCATATTCAAGGATGTAACTACATCTACATTTAAGGGTTCACTGATGACGTCATAACTGGGACGCCTCTTGTCCCTTCGGCACGCGGTGCACTCCAGTGTCGCGTTTGGAGCGGTCGTTTGCACGTTGATTGAATATTCAGCATTCCAGTTACAACATTTCTACTGAATCCCCCATCCTGAAGCCATAATTTTCTTTGAAACGCATTTTATTTCAGTTTTAGTGTCGAATTAAAATTTTTGTAGATGAGATTTGTCGCACGATTAATGCATTAGCAATGTAGTTAAAAAGAAATAAAAAATTCTCAAAATTGTTTTTGGATAAAATATTAACATTATACAAAAAATGCTTAAAATAAGTTTAAAGTAAAATATTCTATATAAATCTCAATGCTGATAATGTTAATTAGAATGAATATAGTAATTTGTGTGAATCCGTTAAGGACTTGTTCGATCTTTATAAGAAATATATAGCTTTAATAATAAGTCAAGCAAAGAAACACAAATAACTAATGAGGTTCCGTGTGTCGTCGTCAGCCCTCGTCGGCCGTGCGGGGGGAGGCGGCCGGGCCTCTTCCCGCGCCCTTAATGCACCTTTGTTAATTATTTAGCTAAGTGCGTAGGCTCGTCATTAGTTGATTTTCACGCCATAATCAGAGTACGTAATTCATGATGTATCAGCTGTAACATGAGATAGTCTAATGTACCTATACCTACACTAAAGTGAAAAAAAATCTTCCATAAAAGATGGATTTTTTATTTATTTAATTCTTGTGTGCCCATCAGGAGAAAGTTTTGTTTTCCACATATCTGAATTCAATTTTTTGGCGACATGTTATTTTCTTTAACTGTCCATTATTACAATACAACCAACAAAAACGTTACGCAATTTCAATTTTGTTTAGTTTTTTTTTATTTATTACAATTTGTTGCGACAGTTTTCACTGTGTGAAACTTTGATGTATTTTCAGCGGACCATTTTTTAAGAAGTTGAACTGACCATTATTCGAACACGTTTTCAAAAATATTTTTCGCATTTCATATAAATAAAATTGCCACATTCATGCTAGATAAGAAAAGAACAGATTAATTAGTTTTCAAGTTTGTAAATATAGAGTTATATCATTCAAAACGACTATCATATTTCTTATTTTGTAAACGACAGTTAAGATTTAGAACAAGAAAACGAATTTCATTTGATAATAATTAATGAAGTACCACCTTATAAATAAATATACATAAAAAGAAAAAAAAAGTGTCCATAATTTAAATGACACTTTCGAAGGCACGGTAAGTGTTATCGGTCGATGTGCGCGGCATTTAGCGCGGTTCATTTAACCTCTGCCCCGTCGCGGATGTGCCAGAGGAAACGCCTAATTTACAAAAGTCGCGTGACGCTCTGTCGCGACAGTGTGACGTGTGACGCGGCCGCGCGGATTTAATAAATGACGTCACCCCCTGTCGCCCCCCGCGTTCACTTAGCTGCTTGATTGTACTCGAAGTTGTTTATTGCCTCGAATATTGCGACTTTAAGGTGACGTCAAGGGAATTCCGATTTAATTCCTTGGCTCTTATAGTTCAATACGACACGCCGATAAGTTAGGCAGATAGAAGTTCGTGTTAGTGAAAAGCTTTTGATTTCAAAATTTCTCGTAATCATCTGTAGAGAACTTAAATTTTAATTGAAAATATTTCAATTAACATCATAATAATTAAAATATTCTGATAGCCTATTCCTTGAGGGTTTATTAAAACAGTGCGACTGACTTATAATTTAATGCTGACTTTGACATTTTCTATTATTTTATTTGCTTTGTTAGCTTAAATATACTTACAAATTTATGTATAAAGGATTGAATAATGTGCAGTAATACTATTAATATAGTTAGGTTTTATAATTAATATTTTCATTATTTGGGAAACAATTTTGTTTATATTAACGAAGTTTAATGTTACCTTTAGTTACATTAATAAATATTCAAAATTATTCCAAACATTTTTTTACAGTAGTAGTTAAGTTTCCAACATTTTTTTATTACTGGAAAAAGTTTTTTTTTGAGCAGTGTTCATGGCCAAATGGCTAGTGTGTTCATTTCTAACCAAGTTTGATCTCTAAACATAGATGAACTTAATAAGCTTAACAGCTTCCTCCTTCATCTCATTTCAAAATGACTTTTAACAATAGGTCAGTTTTAAAATAAAACTTGCGTTTAACGTCGTGTTTTTAAAGAATTTTAGGCCGAGTAAACGTTAAAAGGGGGACGTGGCACGCAAAATTAATTTTAGAAGTGACTTTTTGTTAAAGTTCCATTCGAAAGAAGAGGTTCTAAGTCGAATTAAAGACCATTCGCTCTAAACAGCATGTAGCACGTTGAGTCAACGATTTCGGACTTTGTCAAGGCACCGATAACGATTGTTACCAGCCTTCATTCAGCCTGCACCGATTCGGCGCGCACGAAGTTCACTGCCTTCAGCGGGGAGGAGAAACCTAAACCGATATAGATTTTTTCAATTTAGTTAAAACATTTTTGAACAACTGTAGCTAATCACATAAGTATACAGCTCGATGCTCATTCTGTCCCAGCGGAATTGATATCCGGATCGTGGGCAAAAAAAGAGAGAGATAACTCTTAAATATCTTCACAGTCTCCCGGACCGCCCTCGCGCCGGGATACTTGTCGAATTTAAATCATGCCGCGTAGTGAGGCGCGCGTGTGTCGCAAGGATATTGCATTAGGCCGTCCATTTGTACCCGTCGCGCGCGTCCGAGGGCCGAAGGACGATCGTTATCTGCGCCGGAGCCGCGCCCGGGCCGCCGCCGACATCGCCCGGGGGACGCGGCCGACTCCCGGACATTATCGCCTCCTATACATGTGCGAATGCTAATGGGGGATCTCCTTTGCGGAATAACGATGTATGGGAAGGAAATGCATCTTATTTTTTTTTTTTGAGAAACGTGCCAGTATATAAGAATGTAGTTTCGCACGATTTCTCGCAACGCACTTATAAGACATTCGTATCGATTGGGTGTTCCGGAACTGGATTCACTCCCGACTATCGTTGTATATTATATTTCTGAGTCGTAATTTGATATATCGCTTTTCCACAATATAAGTTTGGAGTTTACATTCTCCGTGTGGTTCCACTGGTTTCAACGTTATCCATCGAATCAAAAAAACAATTTATATACATATTATGCTGTAAAATTGCATATTATCATTTTGCATAGTTTTGCTCAATAAGTACGCGTTTTCAAGCAATTTCTAGAGAATTATCTTAGAGAATTATCATTACAGAATTATCCTGTTTTTCTTACAAATCCTTATGCTGTTGTGTATGAGAATTCTCGTGGGTGTCGAAGTCAAAATTTGGTAAACTTTATACAATAAAAGAAAACCAATAGAACTCTAAAAGACAAACATCGCTAATTATCTTAAACAACGTCGATGAGTACATATTAATTTGATTTTCAACATACAGATGTACGTTAAAATATTGGAATTTTCATAGAATTCCTCTCGCTCTTGACCGCGCTTCTAAGCACCCTATTCGGATGAGGCAAAAACGGCGTCGAATGTATGTACCTTTTTATGAATGTGCGTGTGTGTGTATGTGTGTGTGTGCGTGTAATGAATCTTTACCCCGTTCCACTGCAAAAGGGTAGAGAGAACAACCATTACGCGTGTTCCCCCAGCACGACCCGGCACATGCTTTATTATTTATGGCCTTTGCCTTTCATGCATGTTTTTACGATTCAAATAAGATTTTTGGGCGCCCTCTGCTTCGGAGGAGAGCTTTGATTTACTTTTTGTTGTCTCCAGATTTTGATTTTTCGAGATTGTTTTGATATGTTATTTCGCTAATACTATAATGTGATCTTATTTCATATTATAGTTATTTGAATAATTGTAAATAATTAAGTAAGGTTTTTTATGGTATTTTTGAGGAGAAAACAAATATACGAGCCACCAGAGAATAGGTGGTCCTCACCGCCCATGGATATTCGCAACTCCCGAGAAGTCATCAGCGCGTTGTCGGCCTCTCGGGTAGGAATAGGATATCGGATGGTTGGGGGAGTGGGATGATGGATAAGGAAATGCGGTGACGGAGGTGGGTGATGGAAGACAGAGTAGAACTCTCACTTATTAGACAAAATTCAACAGCGGAAGCTGTTACTTTATGTGTGTATTCTGCGAGATTGTGGTATTTCATTACATTTATACATATACATTTTTGTGCTGGAGTGAAGTCGACCACAACATAGTTCTACCACAACCAAACCCCTACTTAGAGCCTCTTTAACCACTTCCTTTCAAACTCACTTTTAACCGAAAGCCACTTTTAAAATAAAATTTTGCGGTCTATGTCTTACTTTTAACGAACAACCGTTAAAAGGAGGACGTGGAACGCAATTTAATTTTAATAGTGACTTATTGTTAAAAGTCAGTTTAAAAGGACATGGTGGAAGAGGCTCTTAGTCTCTTTAGTTATTTATAATTGTAGACACGAGTGGATGAAGGCTTTATCAATGTATTGTATCACAATATTAATAACACCTTAATTTGATTGGCCATAATGTGTTATTTATATAAGGATATAATACATTGATAACACGTTCAATTAACACTCATGTCTTCAATTAATTTAAATGAAGTTGTGTTCAATATTAGTCAAAAAAAGAGAAAAGCATAGCTTCATTTTTTAATTTCAATAATTCAATAGCACAGACAAAGAACCTTAAATATTACTCCTGTAAATATTTTCGCATATTTTATTCTTTACTAGGCTTATGCATGTTTTAGCCTAGTAAAGAATAAAAGAATTAGCAACCAAGGCGTTTATTACTGAATAAATACAAGTGTACAAGCCAGATTGTCGACGTTGTCAATTGTAATCCATTAGACTTAGTTCAAATTTGTTCCTCGTAAAAAGGTATATTAGACGAATTGACCAATCTATACATATATAATGAAAATAGGTTGCCTTTGTTCGCCAATCACGTAAAAACTACTAAACGTATAGATATGGGACTGGGACCATTCGATGCGGAATGATTTGTAGATGGTTCTAGGCTACTCATTTTTTGAATTCCGTAAATCCTTCGCCATTTTATTTATAAATAAAAATTACCCAGCGAAGCGGGCGGGACAGCTAGTATTTAATAATAAGAAAGAGCATACATTGGTATGCAAGTAATATAAATTAATTTCATAAGTAATATAATTTATAAAACTTTACTAAATCAATTGACCTGATACGAGTGCGGTTGTGACGATACGAAACTAATGTAAGCTGTTCGCCGTCGATATCGAATTTGCAAATCTACCGAATTTTAAAATACTCAAACGACGTTTGTAAAACATTTTCAAACTGTTATGCCTTATGGAATTAAAGAGGAAAAGCCAACGAGGAGCTGGAGGGGTGCGTGGCTGCGGAGGAGCAGCCGGCTCGCCCTTCACCCGGGTCAAGCGGGGGCCGCTATCGAGGTATCGCGTGACGCGCCGTAACGCGCCGGTCCGCCATTTGACCGCCGCCCGCGGGGGCCGTCCGAGCATTGTCGGCGAACTACCGCGAATGCATGAAGTGACTGCGGTCGCATAGTGGGCACGTGGGGGGATAATTTATTGCGATATCAAAAACGTCACATTCGCCCGTCACGTTTCACCGTCACGCTTTTCCGTCACGGATAAGCGGGGTATATATGAAGTGCACGAGTATACTGTAACCGGTAGATGTTCAGTTTGGAACCACCGCTGTACAGGAGTGTGTACAAGCATACAAAATGTAACATGACATAAAAATGATGTTAATTACTTTAACGATGTTCATTTCTTATGCATACACGTACACTGTGTTAATTATTATGATTTATCGTATACTATTATAAATAATAGTGTTTTAATTGTAAGTTTATTTGGTCAATGTCACATGTAAACAGCTTTGCTTTATTCAAGAGTTTTCTATCAGCTTTAATTAAATTTAGCGTATGAATTAATTTGCAAGTGTAAGTTAATCCTCTTTAAATTAATAGAAATTGAGGGTAATCAAAATTAGCATTGGAGGAATAGGAGGACCGCAAGGCGAAAAGTAAATTTTGAAAAGTATCTTAAAGTTTATGAAAATTCGTTCAGATGGAAAAAGACTAGTGTGATTATTCGTCGACTACAGTACTAAATTTTAATGCACAATAATTAGACATCGGCATTTCATAATTTCTTTGTAATGACATACAGACTACCGTAATCTGTTAAGTGCTTTTTTTTGACTTTGGCTACCATCGTGAATTTATTTGGCATATAATTTAACTTATCTGTAAAATTAGCTGGAATCTTGTATCGAAATATATTTAGACTAAAGTTCGTTTCATACTTTCAGGACATAATAAATGTAAGCATATTTAAATGTTTATTAAAAAAATATGCATACAAATTTATTTGCGGTGATTTAAGTCGATCCCGGATCATCTTGCAGTTATCTACACTGCTAAGCCTCATGAAAAAGGCTTATCGAAATAGGATAGGCCTAATACGTTTTCTTAATTATTTGTAAATATTTTTATGATTATCACGTTTTGGATTTTGAAATTTCTTAACGCGGCTTGCGTTTGGTGTTGACTAGTGAAAATTGTAACATAACGAAAAGCGTTACGTCCTCTCCATGGGACTTCGTCTCTCCCTCTATTGAAATTTATTATTTAGTGTTTTTTTATTATAATATCTATAACTCATTATTTTATATTTATTTTTTAATGAAAGAATAATTTTCTTTACATTTTAATTGAGTCTTTGACTTAACTGCTTACTTTGCATTATTTATATTGAAAAAAAAAAATCTTTATTCCTGATGGGGGTTCCCCGAATGCGCATTTAGCTTTTTGTCACCCTACTCTTGAGGTTATCTTCCTGAAATCTTCTTAATTCAGATTAAACTGTTTAGAAATTGATCCCCTTTTTTTTTAATTAGTGGAAACCCTCATTGTTACCTGGCATCCGAGGATTACTGAACCATGTGGAACTTTGACCGACTAAAACCGTCGTCGTGTCTGTTTCTCTTGCTATGTTTCTCATTCTTTCCTTGGAAGAATGAGAATCATTTGGAAAAGTGAGATATATTTATCCTATGATATTATGATATGATGATTTTATGGTCAAAAGATATATTGCTTTTCAAATAATCTATGTAAAATGTACTTGTATATTGAAAACAGTAATTATATAATAGGAAATAAAACAAAAATGTTTATGATAATAAAATATCTAAAGCTATATATACAATTAATAACACATCTATTGTTACAGTGCATTAAAACGAAGTACATTTAGGATATTTTTTATTATCAAAATATTATATTTTTAATAAAACATCTTCTTTTAATGGTAAATGTAACGTCGATTTAGTTATATTTTGTCAGAAGATAACGCCGACGGCTTCAATCGCGGCAACGTAAAATAAATTCCTTCATTTTTGTATCGACCCCGATCAGGGTGTGGAATCATGACTCCGCTCCCACTCTCGGTTGTTTTTCTCTTTTTCGATTTCGACATCGGTCTCCCATTCGATTCAAGTGTGATCAAATTATCTCAAACAAACGCATACTCTTACTCTGAAAACACACTTAGCCCTAAATTATTATATTTTTAAACAATCCAACTTCCGTTCTCGATTTCGATCCCGGACCGGTATCAACCTTGATTTTCCTTCGGGCATTGCAGTTACTCGAACGAATCTGAAAAGCCAGTTTATACTAAAACCTGACCAGATAATGTATCTCTATACTAAAAAAAAAAAACAATTATATGACTCAAATCAATGGTTTTCGAGCTCTCCTGTCTAAAGAAGAACAATATCATTCATCAAATGAAATTAGCCTGTAAGTGTTAGCGAAATAGTTTGTCGTATATATGGACTTGAAAGGCGTGTAATATATGCCAGCCAGCCAGCAATAAGAGTGTGTTAAAATTACGTCGTATTTACGTATGCTAGTGAAGATATTTCTTATTGTTATTTTCTTTAAGGCAAAATAAAAACAATACGACAAAACTTCAAGTTCGCGATGTAGACAAAATTACTATTACTTTATATATATATATATATGTGTATATCACTGTAAATAAGATTTCTCAAAGTATATTTTTGAGACTCCAATTTTCTAAAATGTCTTGTAGTTTTCAACATTTAACATTTCGACGTACGTTCCGTTTGTCATGAAAGTTTCTATGAAGAAGGACTTCTTTTCAAATTACCCTCTTAAGAAGATAAAAGAAAGGATTGTAGTTTGTACTACGCTGATCATGTATTTTATCAAATTACAATCGTCTTTACTGCATTTAGGCCCTTACGTTTGACTTATTAAATAAAAGTAAGGACCTGTTTCAGCTTTTTTATCAAATCGTTAATTGTAAGAAGTTACAAGTAAGGGTAAAATGTTTTATGAGTAATTAAATAAATATTTGCAGTCAAAGATATTCGAGATATGATTTTTAGATTGTCGGTTAATTGACATTTTAGGGTTTTTGGGAAATCAAAACTTATGAAATAAAAATAACTAAACTAGGAATTTGAAATTATGGACTTAAAAATAGTATTTACTTTCTCAATTTAATTAAGTTTTATTCTTTTTAACACTTACCCCTAAACTAGTGACACTGGTTTGTGTCTGTATTTTTATTCATAAAACATTTTATTTAATTTGTCAATGTGAATATTTCTCAATTGCTTATTCCACGAAAACTGTCTTGCGTTGTACATATTAGCATAAAAACACCTTAGAAGATGTTAATATTATTTATGACCAAACTATGAACATTATATGAAATATTACCATCCCGAGCATCGAACTGAATATCTCGCGTCTTTTGCAAGCGACTTATCCGCTGAGCCTAGGAGGTCGCGGCATACCATTGTTATTTCGTAATCACTCCCAACACATATACTTACTAGATAGACATTGCTGTTTCGTTATAGTTACCGCGTCCGACGATCGGGATTATTTTAGATCATCCGCGACCGCGTTTAGACCGGCTCAGAGATCAAAGCGGGCGCATGAAGTGGGCGCAGACGCGCCGCCTAACCAACCGTGCACGGCCGATCGCAGGACGTGCCCACGCACAACTTTCGTATTTCCATTTCCTTTTCGCCGTGCCCGAAACAAAGGGAAACTGTCAATACATAGAGCGACTTTGCGTGCAGGGAGATAAAAATAAATCATCTCGTTTCGACGCTGCCATTCCTTACAGTTTAGGTGAACATGAGATCGTTAACTAGTCAGCGAGTTTGACAGTCGAATCGCTTATCTCACTTCGCACTGGTGACGCGCTGTGACATTGAACTGTCGTTAAAAGACGTCGCTTTATTTGACTGTAATTAGAAGCGATTTATTTAGAAGTCATTAATTTGTAAGGTTACTACTTAGAATTAATGCGGGTTCCGAGATTCTTATAAGTCTGAATTGAATAATAACATTAATATTAAAGCAGAATCTATGTCAATATCTAATTATACAAGTCTCAGTAAGTTGCAAATACATTTAAGGTCATTTATATAGACTAGTTTTCGCCCAGTAGTTATCGCAAAAATTCGTCTATAATAATTATTGAAAAAAACGAGAAAAACAAATATGTATTCGTATGTTTCGGATATTTTCTTTATATTCTCATACATTAGTTCATTGTGCATCTGGACTAGGGATGTTGCGGATCCACTTTTTCCCACATCCGCGGATGCGGATGCGGATGCGGATTTTAAGAGGCTCACATCCGCGGATGCGGATGCAGATGCGGATCTGTATAAAAAATTTAAATGTTGGGTTGGTAGAGTTAAAAAAACACAGTATTATTTACCCTTTTTTATTTAAACACAAATTAATGAATGAAATACTAATAATAATTAATTATTTTAGTAATTAAATTTAAATATTGGAGAATTATATTTAATGAAAAGTAGAATGGCCGCCTTTTCGGAGTCCAGTCTGTTTCGCAAGGGTTCGTATATTAATTCTGCGCTACTAAACAACTGCTCACTTGGAACACTGGCTGGTGGAGCTGATAAGAATTTGCGTGCCATTTTAGATAACAGTTTGTACTCGCTTTGATTAACACTCCACCATTTAAGAGGACACTCACTTAAATGAATTCGTTTCTTATTGCGGAAAGTAAGTAACTCCTTCTTGAGAATTACGTCAGGGTTGTTAATTTCTGGTGTTTTCTGACTCTCATCGTCACTTGATGAATCGAGGATCATGGCAAGATCACTAATTAAACAGGACTGACGTCCTGTACCTGAAGTCCCTGGTCGTTCCGAATCCATGTCCATGGAATCTGTCATTCTCATTTTCTTCGCTCTTTCGGTACTTGGAAATATTGTTCGAGAAGCCAAGATGTCTTCGGTGTTTCTGCTAATCTTCAATATATCATCTTTAATCTTTTCCTCAGTTAATGATGTGAAAAATTTGTTCTTATACCGAGGATCTAGGTAAGTGGCTATGATATATGAGTTTTCTTCTTCCAACAAAGTCGAAAATTTTCCTGAAATTCCAGCTTTTAAAGTTTTAGCTGCATGGTAAATTGGAGATTCCGGTGAAGCTGTCAAATAGTCACTCACTTTTGCGTCAGCATCCGAATTATCGGAATCACTGATGAGATGAGGTGTGAGAACTGCTAAGTTCACGTGTGGCTTCTTCAAAGGTTTCAGTAACTCAACACAACATTCTATTATTTTCCACTCTTCTGGTAAAATAGGGTCAATCTCGCTGTCATTTATGTAAAGGTTTAAGGCATCTTTGCTTTCAAAAACGTTCTAACATATAATATGTGCTATTCCACCGCGTAACACAATCTTGAAAAACTTTGAGATGCGGTTGGTTGAGCTTGTCCTGGATTTTGTGCAGTTGTTTTTGGCTATAGTAGAATGGTTAAAATGTGTCGATATTTTTACATTTTTGTTTGATACCCTTTATATTTTCTTGCGAGTTTAAAGAACTTTGAATGGCAAGTTGCATCTTATGAACTGCACAATCCAAGTCTTGCAATTTTGCCAATCGCATCGCTCTTTTCATATTGGAGCCTCCGTCTCGAATCATGCAATGCACTTGATCATTTGAGATATTCCACCGAAAGCATCGTGTCAAATTTTTCAGCTATTATGTCACCTGTGTGGCGGTCGTCAAAGGTCTCACATTTCAAAATAATTGATGACCGTTCAAAATCGCTAGCTATCCCATGACAAGTCAGACTCAGCAAAGAGGCATTAGAGCTTGGATCTGACCAAATGTCAGAAGTAAATGACATGTGATCAAATTTTTAACAATTCTTTAACTTTGATAGCAATTTTGCCATACAGCTCTTTACACACAAATTCAGTGAAAAGTTGCGCCCTCTAAAATTGTATCTCGGTGCTATTTCTTGTATCAGTCTGCGAAAACCAAGTCCTTCCACAAAATTGAAAGGTAAATTTTGAAGCGGAATCATTTCTCCGATTAACTTATCAATTTTTTTCGAGTTTACGTTATTGACATCCCATTTGTTTGCTTTCTGTATTACTTCTTCTAATGAAAGCTGTTTCTTCGCTTCTTGAAGAGGCGTAACGCTTTTACCTTAAAACAAACAAAAAACATAATAATATATAATATAAATAAACTACTTTTATTTAACTATAAACGAAGCTCTCTAAAGTACATTTTATACAAAACTTGTACTGTAATCAACTAATTATCTACATCTATCTATATTCTATCCATACATATAATAAAACTAGCTGTTGCTCGCGACTCCGTCCGCGTGGACTTCGTTTATCGCTCTTTCCACTGGAATCCGGCATTTTCCGAGATAAAAGTAGCCTATGTCCTTTCTATGTCTTAAACTATCTCCATACCAAATTTCATTCAAATCGGTTCAGCGGTTGAAGCGTGAAGAAGTAATAGACAGATAGACAGACTGGCGGACAGGCAGGCAGACAAACAGACTTTCGCATTTATAATATTAGTAGGGAAGTAGGGTAGGAATTAGGGATTAGCAGGGATTGTAACGGATCGATGTTTGTGCATGCTAATCTTAGAAAAGAAACGGCTGGACCGATTTCGATGCAGTTTTCAAGAATATATTGTGACAGGTTCTATTTACCATATAGGCTACTTATCATCCTGGGAAAATGTTTTATTCCGGATAAATTCGTCATTTTGTTTTTCTACAGTCCACGCGGACGGAGTCGCGAGTCCACTATTAATATTTCACTATAAATTTAATGGTACCTACAAATACAAACAAATACAAATATTCTTTATTGAAAACCACAATGATCAAACTTTCTTGTACTACACTTTTAGCTAAATTCCAGTTTACTTACATGACAAATCTAAGATTTCGAATTCAAAACTCAGTTTTACGACTTGGTAGGATTGGACCTTATTAAGGAAATTACGTTCAGCCAAATTATATCGTTATTTTTAGATACCTATATAATTATCCAAAACTACTACAATATCCAAGGCTATAATATACAATACAAGTATAAATAAGTAAATAGGTACCTAACGAAACCTAACAGTACCTAACTAAATTAGGTGATTTTGTTTAAAATACTACTTACCGGCATCCGTTTTTATTTTCTGTAGTTCTTTTTCTTTATTCATTTTTTCAAACAAAGTAAACTAATCAGGGTGCATTGATTTTAAATGATTTTTTAGTGACAATGTAGTTCGACCCTTAAATTCGAAAATATGTCTTACTACATATTTTACACTGAGATTTATCCCGGTCATTTTCAATGGGTTTAAAATAGTTCCAAATTTCACTTTGCGTAAGTGGTGGCATAATTCACTTGTCTAAGACATTAACAAAAGTCAATTTGAATTAAAAAAGCAGCACTCACTTTACTTAACCTAATACAATAACTTACGTACGTAAACAATACAGTTACTTAGATGTAGGCAATTACACCACAATAAAAACAAACGCGCGAGTCAGATCTTGTCAGTTGCCACAACAAAACAGAAGCGAGCCGCGTCACCGTCACCGATTCACCGAATTCCGAAACAAAATTACCGCGTTCCTATTGGTCGATCAGCACGCGCGGTCGACACGTGCCACTCGCCGGGCCTTCCCCTTTCTTTCATGTCGCGACTGCTACATCCGCATCCGCTTCAGCTCCGCATCAATTTGTGCGGATGCGGATGTCGAAATTGATGCGGATGTTCCGTATGTGCGGATGCGGATGCGAATATTCGCAACATCCCTAATCTGGACCATACACGTGGACTTTAGGAGCTTGGAGTATGACAAATAGACTTCTAAATAAAGGCTCTGCCTCGAAGGTGGAGATAAAAAATGGTCTCTAAATTTATTCTATTAATAACACAAAAGCTCGTCAATGGCGACTAAACAACAAAAAAGAAAGAAATTCAGTGGAGAAACAGAGGACAAAAATGTACTGAACTCTGTTGTCTACCTATTTATGTAGAGATAAGATTATAGAGGGTCAAGTCCGAGTGTATTTCGCGCACTGAATGTTCTGTATACGAAAATGTAAATTTATATTAATAAATAAATAAATAAATAAAATAGCCTTTATTGCTGTTTCTTTTTACAATATTTGGTACATGCCTACTTACTTGCTAACTAACTACATTCTAATTTCATTTAAATTTAATTTAGTCGGCAACTGGTTGCTTTTCTTGAACAGCTTGTCTGTCGACAAAGGCCTCCTCCAAAGATTTCCACTTGTCCCTATCTCTTGCTAATCGGCTCCATACTGGGCCAGCTATTTTCCTCAAGTCATCTTCCCATCTTTTGTTTGGTCTGCCTCTACTTCTTTTTCCATCTCTTGGATACCATTCTGTTACTAACCTACTCCATTTTTCTATATTTTCTCTTGACATATGTCCCGTCCAACGCCATTTGATCTGTCTATAGGCTGTGTGAACATTTTTAAATTTGGTCTTTTTCTTAATTATTTCCAATTTTACTCCATCACTCCTTTTTATACCCAAGATGCTTCTTTCCATTGAATTTTGGCAGACTTTTAATTTATTTTCTTGTAACTCTGTTAGCGCCCATGTCTGGCATCCGTATAGTAAACATGGCATAATGCATAGTTCGTATACTTTCTTCTTTGCAGTCATTGGTATATCTTTATCTTTAAATATTTCCTTAAGAGACCAAAACTTTTCCAAGTATTAGTTATTCTTCGTTCTATTTCTTTATTCATGCTACCATCTGTGGATATAAGTTGGCCCAAGTATATATATTCCTTTACATATTCTAATTGTTCGCTATTTACTATAATCAGTTTGTTGTGTGCTATCTGTTGGGAATTCGTCATAATTTTGGTTTTCGTTGGGTTCATTGTCAGACCTGCCTTAACGCTTTCGTCGGATAGTTGCTGTAACATTATTTCTAGAGTTTTGCGTCCTCAGAAAATAAAATCAAATCATCTGCGAAGCGTAGGTGGTTGAGATTTTCGCCATTTATATTGAGGCCGTTTTCGGTCCAGTTCAGATTTCTGAAAATCATTTCGAGCACCGCTGAAAATATTTTGGTGATATCGGATCTCCTGGCGTACACCTCTTTTAATAGGAAATTCACTACCTTCATATTCGAGTTTCACTTTTGCTGTACTCGCTGTGTATACGTTTTAATTATTCTTATGTATTTTTCTTGAACCCTTGTCTGTTCATAGCGTCCCATATATAGTCATGTTCCAATGTATCGAACGCTTTGTTGAAGTCTACAAACCCTATGTAATATGTTTTATTGTATTCACTATATTTTTGTAGAATTTGTCTGAGAGTGTAATGTGATCTATAGTAGAGAATTTGCTTCGGAAACCAGCTTGTTCTTTAGGTTGGTGTTCATCTAGCGTATTGGTGATTCTGTTTAGTATAATTTTGAAAATATTTTATAAATATTAGACATCAAACTAATTGGCCTATAGTTTCCTATATCCTCCTTGTCTCCCTTCTTATGCAGTAGTATGATTGTCGATTTGGTCCAATCTTCCGGGATTGTTTCTGTTTCAAGGATTTCATTGAACAAATTTGTAAGTCTTGGGGCCATCACTGGTAGTGTTGTTTTTAATAGTTCATTTGTGATTAAATCTGATCCAGGTGCTTTATCTAGTTTTTGAGATTCTATAGACTTTATTGTTTCTTCCTTTAGAATTGGCTCGATCTTCTCTTTATTTACTGAGTTATATTCCTTTATTACATGTTCAACTTTTCGACTTTGGTATAAATTTTTGTAGTAATCCGTTGCAATTCCTAGTATTTCTGATCGTTTGCTGGTCTTTCTCTTGTCTTTATCTTTCATATTGGGAATCCAGTCCTTTTTGTGGTTTAATTCTTTTCTTGCCTTCCTTATCCCTCCTGATTTCTGTATATGTTTTTTTAATATTGTTAGCCTTTTTTCTTTTCGTTCTTTTCTGAGTTGTTTACTAATTTCCTTACTAATTTCTGATATCTTTGAGAATTATTATTATTATTATTATTTCTTTGTTGTATAAGTTCTTTACGTTCTTGTAATAATTGCTTACTTTTCAATGATATCTCTGTTTTACTAATCATATTTACTTTTTTAGTTTCTAACTTTAATTGTTGAAGTAGATTGGTGTATTTTTCTTGAATCGATATACATTCATTTTCTTTTTTTTGCAATGATATGTCGAGGTTGTTCTGGAGTAAATCAGTATCACCGGTGCATTCAATGGCTCTCATACTGTTGTGGAATTTTCGTGCTTTTTTAGTATGTGACCCTGATAATTTCGCTCTTACCATTCTATGGTCTGAGTTAAAATTAAAATCGTTTAAGACAGATATATCCTTAAAACTTTACATTGTTAGACATTATTAAGTCGATTTCGTTTTTATGCAGGCCATTGGGAGTGATCCAAGTCCATTTCTTTGATGGTTTTTTTTTTGTAAAAACTATTTAGGATGCTTAATTTATTTTCAATTGCAAAAGATACTACCCGAGATCCGTTTCCACTTCTATTGCCAACTCCGTGGATTCCTATGGTATAATCTTCTCTATTCTTCTGTTTGCCAATCTGTTGATTAAAATCTCCCATAACTATTATGTTTTTATGTGCATTTGCAGTGGTCAATTGTAGATCTTCGTAGAATCTTTCGACCTTTGTTATATCTTCTTTCCTGAGTGGTTCGGTAGGCGAATATGCCTGAATTATAGACCATAATTGTTCTTCTTCTCCATTTACAGGCAATTTAATATTGAGAAGTGCTATCCGTTCTAAAATTCCTCTGAGTTCTTGTATGTTTTTGGCAAGGTTTCTTTTAACCAGGAATCCGACTCCGTATAAACCGGGCGTTTCCCCAATATGGTACAGTATGTATTTTCCATGGTTCTCTATTTTTTCTCCCAATCTTCTTACTTCACTTATACCAATTATGTGCCATTTTATTTTATTCAACGCTAATTCCAGTTCTTGTAGTTTTTCTGGGGTTCCAAGTGATCGATAGTTTAAAGTCGCTATATGTATATCATTATATTGTATTCTTTCCTTACTTTTTATTTTTATCTTTAGAGGGTCTTGGTCATTTTCCCCCACGAGGACCAGTCGGCTTGGGAGAGTTTGGTGGTTTCTAGTTAATCGAGTTTCTGTATTAAATAGTTGTGTTTTCCGGTTGCCGATAGCTATTTGTTATTGCTTGTTATTATCCGTCGTACAGGAAGAGAGAGAGCCGGATCTGCCTCTCATAACATCAAAAGCATTTATATAATATAGTAATAAATATTTATAGCAACAAATAACAAGTGTATTAACCAGAAATGAGAAATAAAACAACCATAGAAGACTTTCTATTGCATATTGTTATGGTGCGATTGATTAATCAAATATCAATTAAAAAGAGAGATATGATTAAATAAATAGACATTGACAGATGTTGACATCGCATTGGTCATAACGTTTGTAAGCGGCCCTCGACCAAGCCCTAAATTTTAAATAAAAATGTTGTGGGAGGTTTTGCCTTAGCAGTGGTGTGATGAGCACGTGTGCCCAAGTTACAGTAATTTAAGTTCAAATAGCATACTATCACGATAAACAGTTAACGTTGAAACCTGGGGGTAGGTTTGCAGGTAGTCGCAGCGCCACCTATACGAATTTCTCTAAGTATGTGTCGAACCAAGGGGTAATTTTCAATTACTTAATGAACGTCTTTATTAATTTTTTGATATTTCTATCATAAAAAAAGTTAATAAAGTCGAATGATACTTCCATTTTCATATTCCTTTACGGTTGATATGGTATATTTACTTTTTAGGGTTCCGTATCCAAAATGTGTTCATGTCTTGTTACTATGCCTCCACTGTCTATCTCTCTGTCTGTCACCGAGCTGTATCTCATGGACCGTAATAGGTTGACAGATGAATTTTTAAAACTCTGGTAATGCACTAGTGACTCCTCTGTGGTTGTAAGTGGCTGGGCGGCGATGATCATTTACTCTCTGGTGAGTCGGATGCTCGTTTGTCCCTTTAAAAAAGGCTTAACGCTACTCGTACATGTCAACTGATATTGCGAAAATTTCAACTGATACCTTTTATGCTCATGAGATAGAAGTTTGTAATTCGTGGATAATAGCATGGATGGAATAAAGGACTGAAGGGTAGACAGGAGGAAGTATTGACACGTAGTCCTATCACCGTGCATGTCTATGGTAGAATGTATTTATATATACATGTAATTTTGTATTAATCTATGGTGTAGCATGAAAACTTATTTACGCGCGTGAGAAGTTATACTTCTTTGGCATCATTAAAAAATAGTTATTAACTGCATGCAAATAATTAATTACAAAAAAATAATAAAGGGACTGGAAAACTATAGTCAACACAGTCAATAAAGTTCAGTTTAAATTTAAAAAAATTAAGTAAATAATTATTTATGTTTTTACGTAAGTCTAACATAAATTCTCTCATTATTCGAAATTCGAATTCGAAGCGGACAGCTGTTACTTTTGTGTTACACTGATGCGCGCGCATCTTAAAATTTCACTTTCATTATTTTTTCATAAGGCGCCTAAAGAAGTATAACTTCAAAAATAATTTCTATGTTCCAGGTGCGGCAGCAGTTTATAAAATGAAGTCTCTCAATTGCTTTCGCATCGACCATTGCGACGGGCGTGCAAACTTTTGTTCGAGATGTTCAAATCGTATAACTATGTGACGGATACTGTGAACTGTTAACGAGTGGACCGAAATCTTGAATAGAAAGCCAAATGAAGTGAACACATATACTGCTGTAGAATATAAATCGCGATAAGTGTAAATATGCATCTATCTAGTGAAGTTAGTTCAACTACGAACGGGCTGGGCCACGAGGCGCCCTCCTCCAGCTACACCGGATCGGTGTTGAGCCAGCCGCTGACAGCGGAACTGCTGGCCGAGAGGACGATCGAAGGCCTCCTGGCCGACCATCCGGGGGAGCTGGTCAAAACCGGCAGTCCTCATGTTGTGAGTGTGTTCCGAGTGTTTTTCTGTAAATTAAGGACCTATTTCACCATTAGCCGGTAAATGAAGTAGCTAAAGTAGCTAAGAATCTGTTGTCTATTTCATTATTAAAAAAAAATTCTTAACATTGTTGTCAATACTTAAAAAAATAGTAATGATATATGATAATTAATTTGTTGTGAATATTGCTAGATGAATATTTAAAAAAATTATAATTGTGCGAGCAGACCAGATCTTATAACTGAAAACAAGGCGTATTTTTAATTTTTTTAGCAATAATCACAATATTTATTTAAGAAATCTGAGGAATGATATATATGTATATATATGCCTACGATCAAGGGAAAAACCATTTGCTATGACAAATGCACGTCAGATTGGACAACACCATCCAAATACATGTAAGAGGTGACAGGCAGATCATAAAATCATAACGGAAATCCTTTAATTACTTGAGCTCAAATTGGGGGGAAGTAAAATCTCATCCTTTAAACTGAGAGGGGTATCATTGAAAATCTTGTCAGCTTTTAAAGAATATATATCATTATATAGATAATAAAAGAAAAACTAAATTTTTCTTTCAGGAAATTATTGTTTTTTTCTTTAACTAGAACAGTGTGCTTATGTATGGAACCTAAATTTTACTAAATTTAAAAAGTTCTTATTTAGATTTTTTTGGTTTACGAAAATTTTAGGCCTTTAACAAATATGGAGTAAATGTCACGCGGGGGAGGGGGTACCATGGCATCTCTTTAAATCTCACCAAAAGGGGGGAGGAGTTCGAATTGAAAGAAAAAACGATTCACGTAATTAATAAGTTCTCACACGAGGAGCGTCGTCTTATTTTACATTTACTGGATGCTCAGAGCTTCACAGGGCAGATGCAGTTTATTCTGTACTTTATTTGTGGAGTAACGCCACTTGCACATTATGGAATGCAATGTGTTAATGAAGTAACCCGCAAGTGAGCAGTAGTTTATTTGATGGATTATATGATAATGGTGTAACGGGCCCTTGGAATATATTTTTTTTGTAATAATATTATAATATAAATTCATGTCTATTTCACAGAAGGCTAGGCAGAGACTTTGGAGTTCCACATACTACGATCTTTGCACATCTCTCTTGCCTCACTGACATTCATCAATCTTTTCATGCAAGCTCCTCGGTGTCAGATCCTTTTTTAGTATGTCACTAATTTCGTCTGCAAAAGATTTTCTAAGGCGACCATTGCCTATCTTTTCATCAGAAACATTCGATCTATAGGTTTTATTGTCAGTTCACTTTAATTCATCCTTTCCAGATGGCCAAACCACCGCAAAAAAACCTCTTTCTACTCTAGTCAATACATCTTCCTTCAAACCACACCGCTCTCCAACATTACTGTTTATACATCTATCTTTCCAGGACACTCATCACATACTACGCAGAAATCGCATCTCCACGCATTGATCCTACTTTTAATTTTCTTCTGCCATACCCAGCTTTCACTACCACATAAAGCGTAGGGATTAGGACCCCACCATGGATAGCAAAGCGCGCTTGTCGTTTTGCTATTCATAATAGCAAGTGAGGCCCATTCACTTTATTTCCCAAACTCAATCTCCTTTCGATATCTCTATCGTGTTTAACATCATTTGTAAACAAACTACCCAATTATACAAACTCTTTTGCAATAGATTGAATAAGAAGACTGCATATAAACCCAATTATATTTTTAGATGATTATATAAAAAAACCTCAATAGTATGTGGAAACGATAATCCTTTACTTTCATTGATTTCACCTACTGCTTATATTGTTCATGAATATATAGTTTGAGTTTATTTCTGCCAAAATAAGAATATCTCAATCTGTCCCAATCTGTCTCAATCCCAAAATCTGTCAATTTAAACAATAAACTCGTTTACTTACGAAGACAAAAAATAACTTTTTATTTTTATCAATTTAAACTACATAATTTGTGTTTACTGTTATATAAAGAATAGTCAATTGTAAACATATGCATTGTTGATAACATTACTTAAGGTCGAGATTTGTTCTATATTAAATATTTATTATATTACACATCTTAAATATCTATAAAATATTTAAGAGCATTTTTTAAATTAATGTTGTCATTAGGTATGCACGGTGTTACCGCCTCACTGGCGCTCCAACAAGACGCTGCCGGTGGCGTTCAAGGTGGTGGCGCTGGGCGACGTCGGCGACGGCACGCTCGTCACCGTGCGCGCCGGCAACGACGAGAACTGCTCCGCCGAGTTGCGCAACTGCACCGCTGTTATGAAGAACCAAGTAGCAAAATTCAACGATTTGAGGTTCGTCGGCAGAAGTGGCAGAGGTGAGTTCCACTGCAATTTTCACACTGTCACCACTGAAGAAAATGATTTAATAGGAACCTGTGCTTCTAAATTTTATAGAAATGTCATATGTATATATATTTTATTATTATTCAATATTCGTGTATTTTTTTACTATTCATTAATAAGATGTTGACCATGTCGTATGCTAGTACTTGACTATGTCATTTAACAATCTCTGAAAATACTTATAAAAATGATAATGATTATCTGAAAAGAAAATGTACACGTTAGTGGATTTCCATATACTCACTGTGCTGTATTTATATTAATTTTTGATGTACAGAAATGAATCTTCAAGGTTCATTTATTTAAATATATGATCCGATTTGATTTTCTTATATAATTTTATATTTTCATTGGCAATTTGCTCTTCCATAAAATTTCTGTCAATAAAGATTTTATATAACATCAGAAAATTAACCAAATTTATCAGCTGTCTTAGAGAAGATTTTCTTTGCAATAAATATATGGACTGTTTACACATATATGATAATGTTATTTCAATTTTGTCGACAAACCAGAATATTAAAATTTAAATTGATCGTATTCTGTAACAGCAACTTCATATATATTTACCTTTAATGTCAATTACTAAATATTCTTTTGACAACTAGCCACGTTCGCGGTTCTATCGGGATAGGCATATAATAAATTTTATCATTTTTAGGGTTCAGAGCCAAAATGGCAAAAATAAAATCCTTATAATTTCGTCATGTCTGTGCGTCCGTCCGTATGTCACAGGCATTTTTTTCATAAACTATTAGGTGTATATTGATGAAATTCGGAGTATAGATGTCTTGTATAAGCCGCTAATTGTTTCGTAGTTAAATATCAAAAATAAATATTTCTAGGGGGGGAGGGAGGCACTCCATACGTGTAACGGTAACGGCTTCGGAACCCTACAATGAAGGTGATACGACATGCTCTTAGTCGGTTTTCTTCATATCGAGCGATATCTTTATCAATTATGAAGCCGATAGCGTTAGTAGACCTATTTACAGAGAGAATTCAGTTCTCAATTTGAATTTCGGTTTCGGTGACTGGCTGTCGATTCCGACCCCGGTCATTCTTCCGACTGCGTCCCCTGTCTCGTTCTCGATCACACGACACCCCGCAGATGCGCGCATTGGGTTTTTTATTTATTCTATCCTTTTGTTCTAGGATCTCAAAACTTTGGCATATGATGAAAACTCGGTTTTCCAAAATCAGGGTCAAAGTATTAACTTTGCGAAAATTTTCAAATTTCTCAGGAGGGAATTTTTAATTCCTATATTTTTAAGGAGTGTCTTACGTTCATGCTCAGTACACACTTTACATCTGTCTTAGTTGAGATCACCTCGTAAAACGCTATAGTTGACACATGGAAAACATTCTCGGTGATGGGTGTATTAGCCAACCGAGACAATAACAAAGAATTAAATAAAAACTAAGATCACATAAATGAGCAGCGAAATGTACTCACCAAAGATCCTTTCCTATCTCATTCTCGTAAAATGGAATTAAGAATGCATTTAAAGGACGCAGTTCTGATATTCACAATTTACTAGCGCCCTCTCTAATTAATAATTCGAATCGTTAATATTCGGTTACTTTTATGGTTACCTTAAAATAATTTAATTAATTTCCCACTTAAATAAAAAAATAATAATAATGATAATTAATATCCTATTGCGTTCTTTTATGTTGAAAAATATTTTCAGTAGCAAAGAAGATTACAATAATTGACAGGTGTAATTCTTTCTAAATCAGATAGCATGAAGCTCTCGAGAATCAAATGATCGCCCGAAGGCTCCAAACAAAACGACATAAGCTTCTTACTGAAGATTAGTCTTTTGCAGACGTTTTTCTTTTTGTCTTTGGAAAATTGTTTTTCTGGAATCCACTTGCGAGGAAATCAACTTCGTGCTGAAAATCGATAGCTTTGTATAATAAATAAGTGAAAAGTTTATAAGGTCATTGAAATAATTTATATTCATAGTCAGACAAGTGATTAGAATTCAATTGTTAGGCGGGTAGGTACAATAGAATTGTGAGCGTGGTCAATTATGTTAAATTATCTCATATTAATTCGATTGAAAATACTTATTGGTTTATTATGACACTATTTATTCAATCCGTTTATACATATATTTCTCCATATTTTCATATCTATGTGAATCAAAGAACCTTCATAATCGTGACCAAAAATGGTCTGACATACATTATGGACGAAAAACAATAGACGAAATGTTTTACATATTTATAAGGCTAAAACTACAAAAAAATTTATGTTTTTGTATACACACGTAATAAGTGAAACTTCTTTACGACGTATCATTTTTATTTTATCTTATATTTAAGATAAGTAATTTAAACAAGGTTTAAGCGAAAAATTATAAATGCCCTTACAACCTATCATTTGCATACACTTAATACATAATACACGATTTTGTTTGTATTTCAATATCCTCTAGAAGTATACGATGTACTTCTATCCACCCTCATATATACTAGACTGGTTACCTATCAATATTAGTTTACTCATGCTGCCGTTACGGCAAAACATTAAAGAACGTGACGATTTTTAAATACCTTATTTTCTCACTACGCCGATAAACGAGTTTCACTTGAAAAAAAACTAACCAATTTTAAAGTCATAATTTTGTAAACTGCTGACTACTCGGCCATGCATATTTTTAAATATTATATTCAATGAATGATGTGTTAAAATTGTATTAAATGATGTAGTGGGGTGGATTCTGGATCGCATGTTTGATATATATAGAAAGACATCCTCCCTTGACGTCTGAGCGTGCACGCTGTGTTTACGGCAGGTATGTCAAATGAATACAAGGGTTGAGGTGATTAGCCGATAGCGACAATTGATCCGCCCTTGTGGGTTTTCTCGCTAATTGTGACGAGCCGGCACTGTATTGATCCGCGGTTACCAGGTTCTACTAATACAAGAAATACTGTCTGGCTTTGCTTAAAGTATGAAACTATTTTGACGTTCATAAACTTGACTTTAGATGTAAAGAAAATATAGACTTTATCGTGTTGTAAATTGAATGTGTTATTAGTCACTTGATAAATAAATGATTTTATTAACAAGACAAGCGTACAGTGCACTATGCGTTATAGTGAATTTAAAATCCAAAAGATTAAAACATTCAGCATATAAAATAAACTTTGTTAGTAATATGATGATTTAGCTCTGTCTAGAGTTAAAACCTTATTCAAATAACTGGTTTTCAATTTTAGACATGACTGAATAGTCTTGGGTAATTTGTAAACATGTACTTCATGAATCTTATATAGCTTACATACCCGTTTTTACGTTTGTCTTAAATAGAAATTATAAACAAGTATTGCAATGTTCTAAAAACATATGAATTATCAACAGTCCATCTGAATTATTAGTTTTCTAGATTTTTTATTATAAAACTATTAGTTTTTAATATTCTTATGAAAATTATAATTATTTTTTTTTTGTGAAATGGACCTGCATATTGGATTTATTTAACAACCGGATGACCAAAGCTTAAACAAAGTTTAAAATACTTCAAGTGAATACATGGATAAACTTATTTTCACTGACAAGTGGAATTTTGTTCTTTCATTGTCATTAATGTGCTGCACACACAATGTACAAGTGTACAAACAAACGAAACACGCACCACAATGATATCGTGCAATTTAATTCGTCCCAGTACAATAGTCCCGTCCAATGACATGATTAAATCAGGCGGCACCTGTTTACACGGCGGAGGCCGACGCGCGTGTCACTGAACTTCGCGCTGTTTGCACATCTCGTATTCAAATAGTGAGGGGGGGGGGTGAGTTAACGAAGCCCCGTAGTTGGGGGTAGTTCGACATGGACTTGTAAGAAAATATCAACTTTCGTCGCGTCTACCCATGTAGGGGTGCGTCGTTTTAGTGACGCGTCGTGACGTTTGCATTTTTCACGCTTGTGATGTTTTGTTTGTGTACAACTGAAGTTTCGGTACGATTTTGACAGTTATTGATGTTATCTTTGTGGAACGGAAAAAATTGCAATATTTATAAATTTAATCTTTATTAGTAAATGCATCGTGTGCTTACCCAAGTCTTATATTAAAAATAACTGTTCCGTCGAATTTCAGGCTGAAGTGTATCACTTATTTTTTAAAATAATCAAGGATTATTGACCAAAACAGTTGGTGAAATATTCTGATCTCGGAATACGTTGGCACGCAGTAAACGCGTAAAATAATTGTAAAAAAATGACTTTTACATATAAATGAGTTGAAAAAGATTCCGTCTACTCGAAAGTCGTAGAAAAATCGAACTATCGATATCGATACCCGGATCGGCGCCGCGACGGCCGTCCTTCATTCCCTTTTATTGGCCGTCGAAGTTCAGCCGTAGCCGGGAACTCATTAACGATATGGGCAAGTTTCGCGACGCGTTACCCCTCCGCCTCTAAAATTAATGGTTTTAGTTTGAACGAGCACGCGTGCGCAGACACCAAATAAAGTATGCCATCTTATTATATTGCAACCGTAAGACTCGACTCAAGCGCCGTTCTACGGATAGGTCTGCTTTCAGAAGATGTAATCACCCATAAGCGATAGGTACGTCTAAAGTAGCTACATGGCGTACGACACGGTATTGTAATGTTTGTTTGTATTACATGTGTTCTAGTTACGCATGACGGTTGTTTAGACTACGGCTAATACATTTAATTGTCACACGAGATCAAAATGTGAGTCGCACCAAAAGCTAATATGCATTTCTTGAACGTAACACGCCATATTTGACGGAATAATGTGAGGATGATCTGTCAAATTCTACGGTCTACGTTTACGAATCGAGTTTTTTGCTTTTGGCGCAATCCGCCGTAGCAGCTTTGCATCATGCAAGCTTTTACAGGGAAACGCTTTAGAATATGAAACTCGATGATTGTTTTAGGACAAAATTGTCAACTGCGTCTAAATAGATTTACGCGATGTGTGCCAGATCGGAGCGTCAACACACCCATTGAATCGAATGTTGAAAACGTGTAGTTTTAAAATTTATAGGGGATTAATATTTAAATTTCGATTGGAAGATTAGAAAATTTCGTAGCGGTCGGTAGTTTCTCATTTAAATTTTCGATAGTCAAGTTTTAGTCTTAGCAACACAATTTTCGCCTCAAAATTTGTTATATATTTAGCGGACAAATATTCATGGACATGACGTGGTTTGTTTCTTTGTGTTATAAATTTGCATATGTTTGATTGTATAATATAATCTGTATATCCAAAGTTGAAAAAAGAAACCCTTAAGTTTCTTGCTCGTGCTTCTTGGGGGAAAACTGCCTTTCGAACGAGCGGTAAAGTGGTAAAGTTAGTAGTAAAATGTCAATTTTTGATGTATTGTGACATATTTCATGTGTTGTTCATGACATATGAAATTAAGACATATTCGAATTTGTATTCAAATAAGGATGTGCAATGGTTTTTTTTTCATTTATTTTTAAAACTATTTAATTGAACAATTCTAAAATTTCATCAATTTTAGACTTTGAATTTAGCAAA
This sequence comes from Eumeta japonica, assembly GCA_005406025.1. NCBI lineage: Eukaryota > Metazoa > Arthropoda > Insecta > Lepidoptera > Psychidae > Eumeta > Eumeta japonica. The sequence continues at coordinate 49,522 of BGZK01000566.1, forward strand.
AACGATTTAAATCGAACTATGCGTTCAAGAGACGTAGTCAACATATACAATAATGTAATTCTTTTTTTTTTGTAATTCATAAAACGATTCAGTTGATTCATTTTAAAATCTACATAACTTTTGAATTTAATTATGTTAGTATACATTAAAATTAGACTGTTCGTTCGAAAAATATTCTAATTAAACTAAATTTTAGTTAAAAGTTTAGATACTTTATTTTTTGCATACAGATGTTTCAAAACCAAACAATGAATTTGCAATAGCAAGAAGTGAAAAATCGCAAATAAAAAAGTTGAAAAAACTAAAACAATAAACTACATATCCACACTTTTACTATTTACTGTGCTTATATGATGGTCGGTATGAATGGTATTAATTCATCAAATTTACTCGTGGAATTTTAAGTAAAAAAGGTTTTAATATTTTTAAAATTAATGTTTCTTGATAATATCCTTAATGATCATTTATAAATACAATTTCGTGCTAATTACGAATGTAATGTATAAATAAAAATATAACTAGTATTTTTTAGAGTTCCGTACCTTTGAACGAAAAAGGAACCATTGTTGGATCGCTTCGTGGATCATCTTTCTGTCAAGACCCATATTCTCAGGAATGTATGAAGGTATGAGAGATGTGCCAAAAGTATTTGGATACGGTTTCCTTGATAATTAGTTACTAGCAAGTTGTACATCATCATAAATACTGGTTATTTAGTGATTAATTTAAAAATGGAACGTATTTGAATTCAAACATTTTTTTCTTAATAATGCTTATTTTTATGAGAAACGCGATAATTGGCCTACAAAAATAGAACTCAGTCGACTTGATTTTCGCGCTATGACTTATTGTGATTACAGAAATGTATAAGGTCCCAAGAATTATTTGAACTTTTGGTTCATACTATCTATGAGACTGATTGTTCACATCAAATATTTTTTTATCGGTTTGCTGAGCTTAAATGACGGCGGAGAAATGAAAGCTTTGAAAATCAAGCGAGAGCAGGTTGGCCGTCAAGCGCAGTCACTCAAGAAAATGTTCAAATATTTGAAAAGTTAATCCGAGAGAACAAAATTATTACATATGTGGAGCTTAAGCGGGAACCGGTCATCTGGAGATCATCGCTGCTGATTCAATAGGATTAGCAGCGATGCGAACCGTTATTCACAATCAACTTTCTCTTCTTCAGCGTGGTTCGAGATGGGTGCCGTACTAAGTGAATGATGAGCAGAAAGACCGCCGGGTATATTGGTGCCGGTTTATGATAAGGAACTTCGATGGAGGCGAGAGAAAAAAATTATACGACGTACTTATCGGTGATGAGAGAAGCTGTACAACGACAGTCACTGCTTTAAAAATGAATCAACACGAAAATATCTCCGTGCGCAAATCACACAGAATCAATTTTTTTTATAAGACATTGTATTTTAAGACCGGTCATGTTGTAACTCTGGTGCTAGAGAATTAAAATACAGTTAATTCTGAGCGGTATGTGACAGCATGTTCCTCAGTAGTATATAAGCTTGACGTGACAAGCGACCGAAGTCATGAATGTGGCACCTTCTTTGGCACCACTACAACACCGAGTCGCACTCGTCGGCCTGAACACTTTATTTTTTTTAATTCAAAAAATGTGTATATCCTACATCACTCACCATATTCTCCTGACTTAGCACTGTGCCATTTTTACTTATTTTCCAAAATGAAAGAAAAATAAAAAGACAAGAGATTTGGAAGCAAGGAAAATATACTAGCTTCCTGTAATTTCTAAATTTCCAAGGTATCTACAAAAGAGTGGTCAGAGATATTGTTCAAATGGTTTAAACACAAGGAAAAGTGTACATACATAATTAAGGTGAATGTGAAGGTGAACTTCCAAAAGGAAGATATTAGTAATAAATATTATAATTTTTGAGAATCTAGTTTTTTTTGTATATTCCTCGCTTAAATGAAAATCATGTACTTAGGTGTAGGGTCTTTTGGAGCAGTAAAAGAATCTAGGTTCAAAGTTAATGTAATCGAAAAATGCGTTCAAAGTATGGCCATTTCTGCCGTATATTTTGAAACTCGCAAATAAATCAAAAGCTATAGGATGCTTCCAATTGTGTTAGAATCATGAAATTCGACAACAAGAAAAGTCTCACTCCGTATTTATATTATACGAAAAAATATTTTTTATGAACCCTTGCAATGGGACTATGGCCTGTGATGCAGACTAAACAAAAGGACTATATTTTTTTAATTCTTGCTATGAAAATTTAAGATTTTGAAAAATTCCCGCTTTGTTCTCTGTTTATGATCGTTGCATCGAAGGTACAGTACGCTCGAATCATCTAAACCGGGTTGAATTTAGCCGCGAGTTGCGTCGCAATAACTACAATTGGGTTTCGGAGGGAACTTTTAATGCTGTTTAAATGTTGTCTCGGCGAAAAGTTGCAATGGTATGTTAAATAAATATTAAGCTATAGAATTTATAGAAAAAATCTACAAAACTGTTAATTTTACAGATCAACTCCACACCTTTCGAGCTCAGAGATCTTAAAAAAAAAACATATAAGTATTTTCGTGGCATTAAAGCTCGATTTCACTTAAATCTCGCTGCGACAAACTAAGTTCCCTTTCAATATTTCCGAACCGGCGGTGTTTTCGTCATTAACACCGGCGCAAAACAGACGGCGGCCTCCGATTATCGCATGCACGCGAAAGCCGGCGGGGGACGGACGGCGAGAGGAAAAGAAGTTAAGAGGTGTCTATTTGTCACGTTCCTTCCTGAATCACGCTCTGCTTTCCAATTAAGGGTAAGCGCTCTCTTTGTTTATCTTAAATTGCGAGAGAATCTCACTCAAATTATCGGGCCGAGGACTGAGGGGAGTCGGTGCCGCGCCGGATGCGGCTCCTGTTTTGCTCCGAGGATAAAAAGTTGCCTATCTGATGTTGGGCGGCGGGCGCGGGGAATTTTTAATAAGCGAAAAATTTAATGAGGGATCCCCCCGGCTTTTTCGGCGTCAGCCGCTAAGGGTATAGGATAGCTCTTAGTATTAATTATTGCAACGGGGCGGGTATTGTTTTGCGGCGTTTCATTTTTTTTTATTTGGTCGGTTTTGCAGATAGCCACGATTTCTATTTGTAATGAATTTAAGACACTTCTATATTATAAGAATGTGACAGGTTTTTAATGAGCCTATGTTGAATCCTGTATCATCATTAGTTCACCACATGTTAGAATGCTCCACGCCCGCGTCGCCGTTTGCTATATGATGTTCTTTTTTGCGACATTTTTCGCGATATTTAGCGAAGCTTAGAGTCAATATACATTGACGTACTTAATTAGCAGCTTGCGTATCGCCATCTCAGTCCAATTATATAAAGTTTGAAATTGAAATTTTGGCACTCAACTTTGTATTTTTGATATAAAGTAGTTTTAATGACACAAAAGCAATGTGTAAAGGTCTGCAACCTCCGGCAAAAGATGAAAAAAATTTTTAAAAAGTGGTTCTTCTCAATTCCTCAAAAACGATAAAAGTTAGACAAATACATTCTGACTAAAATGTGTGGAGCTTAAAATTTTACACAAAAAAGGTTCCATGACTTTTTTCCTTCAGTAAAAATTAACCGAGTTAGGGAGGTTTTAAGTTTAAGCAATGAATGTAAATTAAAAAAAAATCGTAGGCAGTCGAAAATAACCGAATTTTACTATTGTTTCTTAAATTGATAAAAAGTCACATTTAAAATTAATTTTGCGTTTGACGTCCTAGTTTTAACTAATCGTTCGGTTTAAAAGCCGTTAAAAGGAGGACGTGGAATGCTAATTTCATTTTAAAAGCGACTTCTTATCAAAAGCGAACTTAGAAGGAGGTGGTGGAGGAGGTTCTAAGCCAAATCGAATTGCACGCTCCATACCTCGGAGACAAAGTTAAGCCATCAGGCCCGGACTTTGTTATTGATGAGAAGGTTGTTAGCAGCACCTAACTAGGGCAGCATGCCCTACACTTTGGCCCTGTTCTTAAGCCTTTCAATCTGAAATAAAAAAAAGGTTGTGAGAATTTGCGCCTCAGCAGTAGGGTGACTAGAATTCTATTACAATACATAGAACGACAATAACACAGGTTGAAGATTTGGTCTTAAGTAAGGTAACATATCAGAAATGACTTGAGATATGAAGGTTCGAACGGGTGAAAGATCAAAGTCTGGATGCGTCGTCGTGCGTCGAAAACTTAACCGAATAATGAGTATTTCGTTTGTGGCCATTATGAAGAGGCGATTTGTAAAATGTTAACGAAGTTCTATGTTTTGTCTTCATACGTCACATTATTACTGTATGATTTGTAATTTACAAACACTCGTTTCAAATAATGAAATTCAAGCGTATTTACATATTAAGTTTACAGTTTACGGCTGAATCCATGCAATTTTGTATCTATTTGTAAAAGGTTTTCTCGTGTTGAATTTTCTAAATAATTTTAGTTTAATTTCAAAAAGTATTCGTACTAGTGATGCTTTAAAACATTGTAATTATGCGGTCGCGAGCTTAGTTTTTTCAATAACTGTATTGGTGTCTACTTTATAGTTTTATTTCTTTCAAATTTATATGTCATTGGAAATCTGTATGTCGTTCCTCTATAACTATTTTAGCGTAAATTTCTAAGATAGTTCAAGCTGAAATGTTTTTGCAATTTTTTTAGTTATGATACATCATTTAATTGAAAATTGTATTTTTATACCTAATGTAAATATTAAATATTGTTACTATTAAGATCGCTTCTTAGGCCATAACTACATCATTAATCACTGTGTAGATTCTTATCGATGTTTTACAAATATTTAATACCAAAATCTTGGAAACTTGGACAAAATTAACGAGACGTTATATTTAAAAAAAATGCAACGTTTCGTTGATTTATTTTCAACTTTTTCAGGCATACTGTAACAAATATACAATACTGATCAATTTGCATAATACATTCCTTGAAAAAATTACTCAAATTAATACAAATACATTACAAAAGTGAAAAGAAAAGACAAATGATAAAAATATTTGCTTTTAAGTTTAACATTCTCGTAACTGAACTCATATAATTATTACTGCGTCAAAATTAACATTAATAAGATCTGACTGATTTAGAACCTGCATGCAAGCTTTTAAATTATTTAAAACTAAAAATACAAAACAATATAATTACTAATTAGTAGGAAAATATCTCTGGGTGACAGAACACGACTGCCAACAAAAAGATTACCAACTCATAGACTACAGGTAATCAGTACATAATATCAATACGCACCGAAATACTAAATCTAGTATGTCTATACAGTTATGTTACCCATTGATTTCAAATTCTGTGTTATTAATTTAAAAGTCACTTACTAAAAATCAATAATTAAAAAAAACCCAAATCAAAAAATCAAAAATTAAATAGTGTAAAAGTTTTAAATATCTATGAGATCGAAATGTAAAAGATATGAAAGTAAATTATTCAAGTGATCTTTTAACAACATTAATTAGGTCACTATAAGTCGAGCTTAGACTTTGAGCGTCCGTTCTGAAATTCACACAGTTAAGAGCTCTAATGAAGATCATTCTCAATGAGGTTCCTTTTCATGAAATTCCTGTCCGTGTCCATAATTTCTGCGATGTCAAATTGAAAAGTATGTCCATCTTCTGAGAAATGATGTTCTGCCAATGCGGTCTAACTGGTCTTAATTACACTTTCAGGTTTACAATCTAGGCGATGTTGTCTCGCTTTCAGTTGCTATTTGGTTTGTCTTTAACTATCAAAGTTTTCAAGTCCGAGTTCCCAAGATTTTTGGTATTAAATACATCATTAATGACCTCCATAAATGAATGGACGAAACAAAAATACCATTAGTATGGAGTCGTAAATACCCTAAGTATCTAATTTACTTAGTTTTAGCACGGGATTATAAAAGTATACATGTAACTTCAAAAAACACACAATATCGTTGAAAAGGGAAAGAAGTCGCCCGTGATTTGAACTCTACGAAGTTTTGAAAATATCAAGTTTTCTTCTTTTGAAGGTATTTTCAACAAAATACCCGAATTATAAATTGCATTCATTCGATTATATCACCCAAACGTCACAGAAAAAGGGCCAATTTACCGCATCAGTAGTCAAGGAGCGGCGTCTGCTAATCGATTGATTGACCCCCACCTTGGAGGCGCCAGACGACAAAAAAGCAGATACGGAGCCCCCGGCCGCCGCGCGCCCCAAGCGCCTCTTTAATTGCCCGCGCCATTGTGACCTTTTTTAACAAGCTTCACCTACGTCGTTAAACCTTACAAAGGCAGTGAGAAAACGTTAAGTTCTATTTTATTTCGCATTCTGTTGCAAGTTATATCTTCTATATAAAAAAAAAGGGACGCTCGGCAGATGTGCAACATTGAAATGGATAGACGAAAACCAATAAATATATTTGGAGTAAAGTGCATAGAAAAATATTTGAATGAAAGTTGCTGTGTACATAAGCGGCTAATGTGTCAAATGTTTTGGCAATATATAATACGCACCACGCATACATAAGGGTGTAGTGAGTGGAGGCGGAAAGGGGGCATGTCGACATAAGAGTGTCATGCCGTTTTTCGTCACGGCATAATAATAACTCTTACTTTTAAAGCGTGCTAAAAGATGATTCTTATCAAAATATAATATATTTTATTAATATCATTAATCTAAAGCGTTATTATGTGACTTCATTTCAAATATTAATTAATCATAATGTTATGTTTTTCGATCGGTAGCGATTTTTTTTTACATTTTCATTTAATTTACTAAATTTATATTTTTGAGAAATCTTTTCCTGTCCATTTTGCATATTAGCATTACTGGCATACGCGCACGTGTCGCGTTAAACGTGCCGATAAAGTGACCCCAACGCTGAAACTTCGGGAACTCGCCCCGATTGGGAACAATATTAAAAGCTTTCAAGCGTCAAACAAGTTACATTCTGTTATTTTATTATATACTGTTTGATACTGCTGACGCAGCAATTGAGTTTTGCCTCGCATCAACTCAAACGCGCGCTAAAGTCAAACGTAGGTTGTAATACCACGTGATATTGTATACATTATTTTAGCAAGGTTCATGCGAAAGTTAAAGTACTTTCAGATAGGTGTACAACAAATAACGAGACAAATTTTAAACAAAGTGTTTTAAAGAAACCTGTACTTGTATAAACAAATTATTTAAGTACACACTTCAAACTTATTTTGTGTAGAATAAACTGTATTATTAAATTTCTTGTCTTGTACCTAATCTTCCAAAGATATGAAATATAATGCTTGATTACGTCAATTCCAAATGCTTGATCTCGTTTTTTTACTGATATTGGTATAGCGATGTTAAAAGAAACGTATATTTCTTTACTTATCCGATCATTTTTCATATCGTGTTTTATAAAAACCTTACAAATCTAACTTATATGTTTCTGCATCATTATTGTGTCAGCTTTTTATCAACCTTCCTATGAGGCATACCATCTCATAATCTTTTGATTTCGTATTGAGAGCCTCAACCGTCAAGTGGTTTACGCTTCCTCAATGTGGACTGCGTCTTTTGCGAAATTCAAGGCTTTTTTGACTGTGGACATTTTGTGATTGAGAGTGTATAATTAATAAATTAGCATATCCAGAAAGGACATTATTAAATATCGCAATACTCTCTGCGTTGTGATATTTATTAATGAAGAGAATTGACGCTTTTTTGATGCACTCGTTTACGTATCTTCTTTATTTAGCTGAACCTTCAGAAACCAATGGGTCGGAAACGCTGCCTACGCAGACCTGATAAATCCTATATCGTTTGAAAATATTTGTTTTTAGAATGACTCAATCTTCATAATGAATATTTTCATAATTAGATGCATGAAAAAATTTGTTTCCCCGAAATACCCGTTCGATCCAGTTAGCATGGAAGTTTCGTTATCGATGACGAGAACTTTTTCAAAGACTTTTCATAAACTTCTCTGTATACTTTTTTTTGTTGTCGCTTGGCCTAGGCGCTACTTTAGTTCTCATGATTACGAATACACTTTCAAACCTAAGATGTCTATTCTGGCCACAGCTGATTTCTTCAGTTAGAATTCATGGGCTGCATTTTAGATCACCATAGGTGAACTTGTTTAATGAGAAATCTTATTTGTTTGCACATCATTGCTTTATCATCTGGTCGACTAGATTTTTATCGAATCTATCTTTTCTGTATTCTTACATCTTTAAAATCTACCCGTCGAATTGTTCTTTAAAAAAGTAACGGTAGCACATTTACTACTTAATATTTAAAAGTGAAATACACGATTTGCCGATAGTTTCTGTACCCGTTGCTTTACTTTATAAATAAAACATAAATAAATAAAACAGCAATAAATAAAAAAAAAGTGTTGTAAACCGCAGACTATTTCATGTTTATTTACAATGTATTTATTTATATTAAAATATAATTCTATAGGCCAGTAGGCAGAAAGTAAAATATCTTTCTTCTTGTTGGATATTATATAGTTGTTAAAAATAGTTTAAACACCTTAATCTTGTGCAAACAAGAGCAAACAAATCGCCAGTTCATGCGTTACAGACTCAAACTGAGATTCAGCATTTATGATCTAAATTACGTAAATTTGTTATAAGAAATCAGATCATTTTATCTCTTTCTGATAATGGTATAAATGTTGACTATGTTAATGTCAGAAAAGATAAACTTTTAAGCAGATGTATGGGATGTCGTTCATCACGTATTTAAGAGCAGTATGAGGGACGCTAGTACCTCAACTACTCACACGGGAGAAGTCTCGTCCTCTTGATCACAAGCGTGGTTTTAGAGCATCCTCTCTTAGAACTTCTTACTCCTACAATCCGATGATAGTGATTATTGCCTAAATACTGTGAAAATATTTTTTTGTACAATATGTGTCAAGATATACATTCACAAGCATATTGTTACTATTGTTTACGTCCTCAATGTGTACAGAGTTACGGTGGCACCTTTTTTTATTTTACTATTTCATTCATACTTTACGCATCGTACCAATTTGACGTTTGCTCCATAGAAAATCTTGATTTGTAAAATTGTCTCCGGTCATATCAATTTCAGTAACAAAAAGTCGTTTCCGTCGACATATCGTCCGGAAAAAGGGGCGTACAAAAGCCGTCAGTCCACGCGGATAGTTAACCCGAAAGGCACAAAAGGGCGGCGCGCGTCCTTCGCAACGCTTCCGGCGCCCCCTCGACGTGGAAAATTATTTTTATAAAAGCCGAGGAAGATCTCCACCCGCACCTCGCGTTATTAACTGGAGAGGCCCTTTGATAGGGCCGGGGGCTGGGGCGGGACTAATGATTTTAAATTAGGCCCGTTATATTTACTGTTCGCTTTCGTAGACACTCCGCGAATGTGTTTTTCGATGGTTTTTTTCTTTCCGGGCACCGTTCGTGTGATATTTTAAAGAACGTGAGTATTATGTAGAAGCGCCAGTGGCTCGGTGGTGAGAAGCGTCGTCTTCGAAATGGAAGGTACGGGATTCGATCCTGATCACGAAAGAATCGAGTAATGAGTTTTAAAATGTGTTAAATAAAACATTAGCTTCGTGCCCCGCATGAACCTTGTTACACCGTCAGTCACAGACGTTATCTTCGCATCGGTGACAGCTATCGTCAGCGAGCCGCGACCTGCGCGGGCCACAGCGTAAAAGGCCCTGCAATATGAAATAAAATGATTGTGGAAAGGTATGCCTTGGGAGTGAGGTGATTAAACAAACACTTTGTTAATGGAGTCTAATATTAAATAAGCGAAGTAATTTAATAGCGAATTAAACAACGCTAATTGCAATAAAGTAATTATATTATGTGTGAACTTCTATTAGGTATCCAAGCTAAATATATATATATTGCCAGAATATTAATTTCTCTTTATTCTCTAGAAATAACTTAATTCGAAATATTTTTTTTTCTATGTAAATTACCCAAAGTGTATATACATTTAAATCTATGAAAGAATAAAAAACAAATATATAACTATTACCCTTCATTTTGCGCATATGGGGATTTTCACTATGATTTTAAATTTTAATCTTGTCTCAAAATTTATTTCCCTATTCTCATGAAAATAGAATTGATGCGATGCAGTGGAGTGCAGTGGGGACGCGATCCTTGCGCAGTGTGTGTATGGGGTATTTTTGGAAGTTAGATATAGAAATAGCATACACATCTGATAGACGCCCGTAACCGACGTACTTAAATCTGATCGTGGAACTTGAGCTATAAACTCTCCACGTCGGTTCGGTGCTGGTCGAGGACTACTAACGATCGTTGTCACTGATGTGCAGACGTGGAGCCGCATTATTATTAAAAAAAAATTAAAAATAAAGTTAGAGTCATCATTATTTACAGTCAAATGGTAGAAAAGCAGAACTGAAAAATTTTAGAAAGTGAACGTGTTTACAAAAAATTAAAACTTCATGGTGTTGCTTGAAATTTGTTTAGAAAAAATATAAATAAAGCTCCTGTGCGTAAAAACATTTATACCTTCTCAACACCGCGAACATGAGCGATCAGCATCAATATCGGGATTCTTATTAATGAAATGGGTGTAGCTCGGAAGAATAACAAGGAAAACCCGCGGGGCGGCGAAACGGATACATCCGTTTGCTCGGCGGGGCAGGGCGGGCGGGGGGACGCGAGGTTCTCCTTTGTCGGGTTGTTCTCTTTCCGTTTTTAATTATTGAACCACTCATCCCTAATTATTGTTATTAGCGTGGGGCGGGGCGCCTCGCCTCGCCTGCGTATTGACCGCTGCTGGTGCTTTTTTCTGGGGAGAATTTTTAATTGTGACTCCACTAACCCCCCCCCCAAAGTTCTTTTCCGTGACGTCCGATACGCCTTCGAGACGCTTCAATAAACCCCCGTTTTTCGACGCCCTCCTCGACTCCCACTGGATGTTTCAAAGTTGACGACCCGTTTTACGGCGTTAAGAAGTTTTTATTTCTTGTTATTTAAAAAGTTCCATGTCGGAAACTTTCGGTCGACGTAAAGGTTAATTTATTCTTTGAGTTCATTTAGGAAACGGACTTACCTCAATATTACTAGTTTATTAATTTTAATTTGATATAATACTCTTTAATTATGATTTTGACAACTTTTCATGTTACAGAATTAATATGACTTTAAATTTATAATATGTGTGATGGCGTTGCAATGTTTGTAAGAACCATATAAATTTTGATATCATCTTATAGGGTGAAAATTTTTGGAAGCAATGTTTGGTTTAAAAAACGGTTTGTATTTGTGATGTACCAAGTCGATACAATTAGAAAAAAATGAATTGGATGATAAATAATGGAAATAAGATGACGTTGGATTATGAGGGTAGTGTATCGAAAGCGTTAATAGCACCAAAAGGTCACCAAATCAATTGACATTTATATGTTTAAAGCATTTGTCTGTTCGTTTGAGCGCGTATGCATAATTGTGTCAAAATATTTTTAAAGTTTCAGGAAAATAGTTATATTATAATGATTTTAGTTAGAAATATAGAATGAAGTTTTTGATTCAAAAAGCGAATTCGTTTGTTTTTTAGTTATATTAATATTTAATACGCTCTATAAAGCGACTCGAGGCAGAATTTATTGTAACGCCACTTGTACGCATTTGTTTCTATTTTGTTTTACATTATTTTTACACAAGTACCCAGAGAGTAAAGATACGATAATTTCGACAACATCAATGCTTTTTATTATAAACAGTAATTCTCTACTCGCTTATTCAGAAAGAAATTTTGAAATGCATATTTTTTTTTGCTTAAATCAAAAGACTTTTCCTTCCCTAACAAACAGACGATCGTAAGACGCATAAAACCGTATTAGCAATTTGATATCCAAATTGGTGTTCTTAGCGCGGCGGATCCGCCTAAAGCCTCCGAAACCGAGATCAAAGGCGCCGGCAGCCATTACGATTGTGGCTCATTTTTTATTTAGGGCGGGAGCGGGGCGGACTCTTATCTTAACGCGCCCTCGCCTACTTTATGACGTTATAAAGCTGATTTTTAATCTGACGGCCCGCCGAGCCGAGTCCGTCCCCTCCCCCCCGCACCGTACATATCTGATTGGTTCTGAAAATGTTTAAAAAAATAATGGAAATCGAGTTAAAGTAGGCCATGCTGAAATAAACTAGATGTGAGTACTTGAAGTTGAGCTAGGACCTTATAAATTTGCGAAAGCTGTTTAATGTATAGTAATAGGCGTGGCAGCATAAGCTCTCAGCTTTTCTCTTTCAATTAATAATTGGTAGCACTGTACTATCTATTATGAGATTAACCATACTTCCTAGTCAATGTAACGATGAACGGATACGTAGGTCATAGATGGCGTTGTACTTTACAACCTATTAATTTTTGGAAAAAGTAAAACTTGCAAGGAGCCAATTCAAGAGATTAAGGGCAGATAGGGTAAAATTTTGACTTTTTTTTTTGGAAAAAAAAACGTCTACAGACGTCTGAGGAGAAGCTTGGTCGGGGTGTCTTAATATCTTCGGGATATCGAAATCAAGTCATTTCTCACGCTAAGCAGGCAAAATTATTGAGGAAATGATTGCTATAGATATACCACTCAGAATCTAATATTTTCTGGTGATTTAATGTTACCGTTGTCATATAACCCGCTTTACAGAAATAAGTGATCATTTGTTTCTCTCGTGTTTCTTTGTGTCTCACGTGCGACAAATTCCAATGTCACTTATTAGAAATTAAATATTAGAAAAACAAACGACAGGAAGGCTTAGTATACACCTAAACCGTTGGCACTTTCTTGGCGCATGCGTTTTGGTTTGCGTCTGGAATGAGTTGCATTCTGGTTTCGAAAATTGTTAAGTGAAAAACAAAGATTAATATGAATAAGTAACTATTGTGTGTGTATTCAGTTGACGCACGGAAAACGTTAGATAATTTTTTTATATATTTTTTATAGGATTTCTTTATATCTTGATGTGTTTATATATTTACCACGATTTCTTACCTACAACTGTCATTTTTTATTTGTATGAAACTTTTTATATCATTTTGTTCCAGCGTTTTTCTGCCCTTAAACTTTTCTATTCTTTCTGCTCTAGTATTTCTTTCCTTTTGTGAAGAATGAAATGCAAGTGAATGATTGTTTTGGCCGCGGCTAATCCAATCTTCAATTAAAGCTCTATGTGCCGTTGTGGCATTGGCCGATCTTGATGGATGAATCTCACCACCATATTAATATTTTAATTAGGTCATCGCAGTTTGAGTACGAACGGTTCTCGGTACATCTTAGGATGTCCCTGTTTAGGATTCTACGAGCGAGTCAAAAACCTAAACTTGTGAACTAAATTAGTAAATAGCTTATTTAAATTTATTCGCCAACACTTAACAATCTATTAGGTTTCTATTTTTTTAAGTTACACTTTTTTTGGGGCGTTATGAAAAAATGATGAGAGTGAATTTTTATCGTGGTGAAAAATGCTACAGTATGAAGTTCCCGCAAACGGTATAGCGAGCAACTTCAAACCACTAATATCTGATGTGCCAGTAAGGTTTACCATTAGGTGGCACTTATAACTATAAGAAATTAACAAAAATTTGTAAGTGCCTCGTTGTCATATATATATATAAACCCCTAGGTCACCAATTACGTGAATAATTCCTTTGAAGGGTTGGTTTTTACTTCACTCCCTTTTTATTTATAAATATATTTTCTATGCCCTTACGACCTCTTACATTACGAGACATCGTTTCTTCATTTTCTGTTTCCTGGTTTTTAAGTTTCCCGTTACGAAGTAGATGACCATACACCTCAGAGGATATTGCCGCCCTCTTACCCTCTCTGACTTATTGATTTCTTACCCTCGTTCACTTTCTATCTGGGATACCACACCCTCCACAGACTATCTCAGTGGTAGGTGGTTTTAAAATTTCGAAATTGGGCTCGTTTGAATCGACATTAGAAGAGGAAATTTTGAGAATGAGATATAGGTCATTGAATTAGCAAGTTCAACAGGGACATCAGTAGGCAAGTTTTGTCTGGCTGAATGCAAAACGGAAGATGGCAACAAAATAATGTTAACATATTCTAATTTTTCACTTAAAAATTGTTGTAATTTTAAATAAAAAGATAAAATAGATATTACACTTTGTATAAGAAAATAAATATTAATTAATGTTTTATATTTAAATTAACTTATCTATCTTATTGAGCATTCCTTTCCAGTCCTCTTATTATTTTAATGTAATTAATTATTTACATGCAATAAAAACAATTTTTTAATTACGCCAAAGAAGTATGAATTCTCACGCGCTTACAAAAGTACTCGTATACACACTGATTTTTATGTTCTATTTATCATAAATTATGATTTGAAAATCATAGTAATTGTGTCTTACTTGTTTAAAATGAAGTGATAAAGCGTTTTTTTTTAAACTAAAAATATCTACGTCATTTATACCACAGACCAGTATTTATATAAAATTAAAATACTTTTTGGATAAACACGTAGAATGCTTTATTTCTCCGTAATGATTTCCGTAGTACAAATTGATCGGAACTAGAGCGAGACATGGATTGAAATTAACAGCGAGACAAGTGTCAAAATAAAAAACAGGGTACCTGATGGTAGAACTGGAACTGAAACCTAGAATGGAACCGAGGTGAAAACCGTGATGAACAGTTTAATCGCGCGATATAAAAAGTGAAAGCCTTAATTCTATGTCCGCGCGGGCGGAACCCTTAATACTATTTAAAAATTACGATTGATATTCATCTCTAAAAACAGACAGATTCTTAAATATTATGTTATTTAATAATGAGAAATGACCGCAGTATCCCCACTTACGTTTGTGTGATTTTTTTTGTAAACCTGATAGTTTATCGGAGAATGCATCACCAGGCCTAGAGTTGGATTGCCATGCGGCTGATCCGCCTGAAGACCCCGTTTCTCGATACAAACATTCATATTTTATGCACGATCAGCGCCCCCTGGCGGGATCAATATCGCCGGTTTATGAAGTGTGTCGCACGTGCATACGCGATCGCAATCTGCGGGCCGCCCGCGCCGCTCGCGCCGCCTGCCCTGTTGAAGGGGCCGAAAGCCTTTTTATGAATAACTAAATGATTTATGAAGTGAGCGTCGACTGCCTTCATATTTTTTCTGGGAGCGCAAACGCGCCCTTTGACGATGAGGAACAGTTGAAATTTAATTTTTTATTTCTTTTGAAATCGAAGTTTTTAAGAAAAATATTTTCGAACGTCTGCTTGATAACGACTTATGACTTTATATATTTTTCTTTGTTTTTACATTTATACGCACGCATTTTTCTTTTATATTTTATTTATACAAGATGAAGGAATTAATTTTGTATCTACTCGGGCGTAGCCACGGGCAAAAAGCATGTTCTATATAAACATAGTATAACACGCAAGTATCGAGTCAAATCTATAGCTTTTGTTTCTAAAGAGACACAACTGCGTCTGATTTATCTTTAGCTGGAACCGACTCCCAAAACAAATAACTATTCAAATAGGTTTTTGAAGGTGATTTTTATTTTAATTTTGTAAAAATCATTTTTTTTAATCATATACTTCGTCTCAAAATCTCCTGGATTATAATGTTATACGTATAACATTTTTATACTAAATAAAAACCACACATACACTCACGCACGCACACACGTATATAAATTCTATTATGTACGAAAATTTAGTAATCCACAAAAATCAATATAAGAAACAGAAATAAACCGGGTTTATTTTCAGTAATTATTGTCTGTCGATTTCAAAAATTCACAAACTTATGTAAGGATTTGTGTGAGCTTGTTCAATAATCGCTTCACAGTAAAAACTTACTTTTAAACTTTAAGATAAAAGAAAAAGAGGGTATTATAAAATTTCCGATTACTTTGAGGAAAAATGTACAGGGACATAACCAAACTCCACTTCTTACCAGGTTGTTTCTTTTTGTAATATTTTTGTTGTGATTGTAATTTTATACAATTCAATTTGAAGAAAGCTGTTTCTAAGTTTCCTGTTCGTTACTTTTGAGGGGAAACTGCCTCCCGAACGAGTGGTAAATGTGTATTATAGTGGAGAATAATCAAGAGTATAGAAGAGATAAGAATTATGTAAAACTTGTAAAATAAAGAGACTTTTAAACTTTAATTTTAATTAAATTTTAGCTTACAATCAATAGACAACGTAATAGACAAAGTATAACTACATACGTTTAAGTTTTGTTTTAACATGACGCACTATTCTCAGCATTTTAAATTAATAAAGGTTTTAAGGTTTTCGTGTATAAGGGCAGTCACAGTCAAATATGATGCTAGTCTTAATTTTTTTCCAATTATAATGTGGAATAATTAAAAAAAGTACTTATTATTTCGTCACTTATGTGAAATTTCTGTACAGGCAAATATTATTTTCACGTTTCCTTATTGTGCAAATTAAATAGCATTAAGATATATTTAAAAAAAAGAAACAAGAATTACAGACGTTATTGGACAAAAATAATATATTAAAGTTTCGACAATTCGGAGACATTTCGTACTTATATTATAAAACTACAGAAAAGTGTAATACCTATTTATATTAAAATCTATGTTATCACGTATCAGAAGTCTGCTTAGATGAGATTGTATACTAAGTTTATTAAATAATTAATGATTTACCGATCTTTTTCAACGATAAAGTCACATATATAGTAACTTCCATCCGTTAATTAAACAATTATTTGTAAGAACTTGTGATTGTACATATTTGAAAACGTTAAAATGAGTCTTTTTTTTTACAAAACAATTACTTTGAATTCGCTTTCGTTATTAGAGAGGCTTCGTTTTAAATGTTCTAGAAAGTATGAAAACAATTCCTTGGTCCGTCCGGAGCACATAAGTCGGTTGCCTGTTTATTGCGGGTTTTATGAAAATGAGCGGCCGTCCGCTCAATTCGGGCCGGGGGCGGGATGTTTGCGGCGGTGGGGCGAGAGGGGGCAGAGAGAGTTTTTCGGAATCCGCACACAGAACAATCTGTAGGTGAGATCCGTTAATGCGTTTTGATAGGGTATGTTTTTTTTTCTTTTTACTGCTAGTCATATTGTTGCTAACCAAACAGATATATTAGACACGATGTGATGGCATCACAATGTACTTTGAGTTTTGAGTCAAAAAAAAGTCGGATTATCGCAACAAATCGTATATAATACATTTGAATAGTCTCTTAATAAGCTATCTGGTGTGATTACAGTATAAATTAAGTTTCGTGCTGTGGCAAGAAAATGGGCCGGCTTGATTGGTGAAGTACCACACAATACAGACGTTAAGTATCACACAATACGGACGTGAAGTATCACACGATACAGACGTGAAGTAAAAGTTTCCGCTGATGCATTTCGTCTTGTGAATGAGAGTCTCGGTGCCATATTTCTCCTCTATCACCCCACTTTCCATTCTTCAGATGTTCTTTTCCTACCCAAGAGGCCATTAATGCATTGTTGAATTTTCTGGGGTTGCAAGTTTGCAAGGCGACCATGACCATCTACTTTTTGAAGCTTGCCTACCACTACTGCTAAGCTCGATTGTTCTTTGAAAATATTATTTAAAAAAACTTGGTTATTGATACTTTTTTCAAACCTATAGGATTATGATTTTAATATTAATGTTCGCATATTTAGAAAATCTTTACAAAATGTTATATCAATACATAATGGTCAAATACCGCTTTGCGCTATACGTCGGCCGCACCATTAATTTATGGAACGGACCACTTACATAAACAATACATATTTAAAAAGTAATCACTACATCTGTAAATGGAACTCTTTGGCTGTAGAATACAGTTTGTTTCATTTAATTATCAATTGTTTTTACGTTGCGTCATCCAATCGTTCATAAGCAATTCTGAATACAGTCCCGATGTGGCAGCTTGAGACTTTTTTTGTTTGCAAAAATTAAAAACCAATTACGCAGTCAACGAATTTCATCACCAGAAGAGACTGTCGAAGAGTATGAAAAACATGCTTCCGAGATCACCAGGGAGGAGTGGCATAAATGTTTTAAAAATTAGTTTGTTTGTATGAAAAAAAGCTTTCATGCAAAAGGAGAATACTCTGAAAAACAATAAATTCATTTTTGGCCTTTCATAGTAATCATTTCTCATTCTTTGCAGCAATTTTCAGTGCGCCCTATGAATTAAACTGTAAAATCATTACTCGTTGTGAAATATGTTTTATTCAATTGTATTCGATTTAGTTATAAGTTTCGATTGGACTAGAATAAATCTATTCTAGTATAAAAAGCGACAGGGCGCCTCGAAATCGGACCTAAAACGCATTTGGTAGATCGCCACGTGTATAAAGCACCTTCAAGGGCGCGAGGGTCGGGGCGGGGGGGTGTTTATTTCGTTGTAACAAGCCAAGGGCCGTGGCCCGCGGTTCTGGCCTACCGCCAGGCGGTGCTGAGAGCGGTCACGGTGTCTTCTGTTTTTCACCCGTATTCTGGAATGTACTTTGTTGTTGCACAAACTACATACATGGATGCCGTGTGGTAATCGTTTTAATAATAATACAAATAAAAGAAAATATATATCACGAAAATATATTATATCACGTTTTCAAAACGGACTAAAAAGGTTTAAATAATTTCTCTAAGCATCATCACAAACAAAACCACATCTTGTGTGGGTGTGAAAATATTAATCCGATCAAAACGCAGTTTGCGACATTCTAAAGTGATCCCCTTAAGCTTCTTGAAAATTTAAACTAATTCCGCCAGATAGATTTCTATAAGCCTCGAAAAGGAAGTGTTTACAAATATGTTTTTTCTGAAATAACTTTTAGACCAATCAACAGTTCAATCAACAGACGAAAATCTGATCAGCTCTCTATCTAATCTAAGAACGCGTTCGAAAGATATAAAAGTTGAAATATAAAAATATAGTTTTTTTTAATAATAAATTTACGTTTTGAAGAGCTCACGTTATAACTATATTTCTGAGCACGGAAAGCTCAAAAATTATTGCTATTTTATTTTTGAATGCTTTGATCTCGAAAATAGCAATATCAAAGCTAAACTGCAGGGTCAACCGTCTTTGGAATTTTTGACCTCTGAGAGTTTAAAAAGTTATAGATAAATAAATTTTGAACTTAAGGAGCTTTAAAACACATCGATTAATATTATGGCGAGAACTTTTAGGGAATTGCTTATAGAGTTAACCGTCTTTTAAATTTTTCTTCAATATTTTCTTGTACTGTCATTATTTTTAGCTATATTTAAGGTGTAAAGTATCTAGATCAGGGATGGGCAACCTTTTGACATATTGTGGCCAAACTTTAATGTGCAAATGAGTTCGCGGGACGCGTTGAAAAATAGTGCATTTTAAAGTAGTGTTCATAATTTTTAGCGATAGTAAATAGACATGAAATAATACGACAATGTTATTACAATACAATTTAATAAAATAACAAAATGAAATGAAAAAAATATACGACATTATAATTAAATCGCGAAATTTGGAATTACTACAAATTACGAAAGTTAAATAGCGTCACCGAAATCTATGAGACACTTGAGTTTGAATTTGGGAAACTAATCCATCGATGTTTGGATTAATTCCGCTAATAGAAAGACGTAAAGAATTTTCCAAATTATCGTCAGTCAGCTTTGTACGATGTTTTGATTTAGAAACTTTCGTCATTGAAAAGAACTGTTCGCATTTGTAAGTACTGCCAAACGTACAAATTAATATTTTTGCGAATTTTCTAAGCTGCGGAACATGGTCTTCCTCGAGGTATTTTTGTAGAAATCGTACAACACGTCTTCAAATTTAGAGTTTAGGAATGAGTTTTCTTGAATCGCGATCAACTCCCTTTGCAAGTGTATTGAAGCATTTTGTACATTACTTTTTGTTGGAGTAACAAATAAATTGAAACAATCTTCCACGTTTTTGAAATCGCTAAATCTATTCGAAAATTGCTTCGACGTTAACTTAGTTCTTCAGCGCATTGAGTATAAGTAATATTTTCATACGCAGAGAGCGTGGTGAAATGGTAACTGTTACCAGACAACATCTGTGCCTCCCACAAGCGGATTTTGTTCTGAAACGCTTTCAAATGGCTGTACAAATCATTTACTAACTGTCCTTGTTTTTGTAGTTTCAAATTTAAGTCATTTAAATAGCCTGTCAGGTCGACCAGAAATGCTAAGTCACATATTCATTTTGGTACACTCAATTCAGATAGTGACATTCTTTATTTGTATAAAATTTACTATCTCATTTCTAAGCTCGTAAAACCTTTTCAGCATTTTCCCTTTGCTTACCCATCTGACTTCACAATAATATGTTATGTCGTCATATTCGGCTGATATTTCATCCAAAAATGTCTTAAACTGGCGATGGTTAAGTCTTCGGGATCGAATAAAATTGATGGTTTTTACTATCACATATCAATTCATAACATTCTGGAGTCGAATGGACTTAAAACACAAGTTCTGTTGGTGGAGAATGCAATGAAGGACTATCAAATCATCGTTTCATCGGAATTTTCATTCAACCTTTATGTAAGGTGACCATAGAAGGTACGCCATCTTCTGTGCATACTCCAACTAATTTTGACAGTGGTAAGCTAAAACTTGTGAATACCTTTTGAACTTCATTAAAAATGTCCTCTCCTGTAGTGGTTCCTGTTAGCGGCTGTAAATTCCTCAAGCAATTGCTCGGTAACAGTGAACTCTTTTATCAACACCTCGAATAAATATAGCCAGTTGAGCTGTGTCAGACAAATCGGTGCTCTCGTCTGATGCTATGGAAAATGATTCAAAATCAGCCATTCGGCCAGTCAATATTGTTTTTATATCATTAGCCATCATTTCTCTACGTCGGACAGCAGTTCTTCTTGACAAACAATTTTTTCAAATTAATCTTTTTTTTCAGGACACAAAACACTGCAAACTTTTAACATACACTCCTTGATATTTTTTTTTTCGGTAAATGGTTTTAATGACTCAATTTAAAACTAATATAAAACTAGCTTTCACAACATTATCGAATTGTGTTCTTTGTTTATGAAAAATTTGCTGCTATTTTTCCAAATTTGCGATAAGGTTCTGGATTTTGTCTTTTCTTATTTGTCCTTTCAGTGAGTGCAGTATAAGATGCTTAGTTGAGTAATGCCTCTTTATATCGAATTCTGTCGTCACTGAAATGGAATAATTACACAGCAAACAAATAGGCTTACCATTTGTGCAAGATAAAAAAGAATTCTTCAATCCATTTTTGTTGAAACTGGCAACCTCCTACATCTACTTTTTGTTTTTTTCCACTAGATATCATTTTTGTTTACTTTTCGTTCGATAAACTTAATAATAAAATATAATTAATAAGCACTCAAGATGCACACAAAGTCACAAAGCAAATTGACGGCACTACTAGTTCGCTAGGATATCGCTTGTCGAAGTTATTACCTCGGTAGCTCAAATAGAATTGATCTGAAGTTCGGGTCATCCACCCGCTTATATAGGTAAAATGAAGGAATGGTCTAGAATCCTCTAGTGTAGAACAATTGAAAAAACTATAATCTTTTGTTTCGCAGTCCGTGAAGCGGCAAACATCAAAGGCTTTGATGTTTGCCATCTCACTTTTTGATAATCGCCGTCACTCGGCTTGCTCGCTCACTTGATTCCGTGAGTATAAGTAAGTCGTGTAATACTTTTTTTTTATTGGGGTTTTCAAAATGTCTCGCGGGCCGATTCAAATCTTACAGCGAGCCCGATGCTGCCCGCGGGCCGATTGTTGCCCACATACGATCTAGATCATTGAGAAATTAGTTTAAAATTAATTGCGAAATTTCATCCGAACAGACAAACAAGAAAGCTAGTTAATAAAAACGTGTTAAAACCTGACTTATACAACCTCCTTGTGATACGATCGATTCTTTTGCAAAATAAATACTAACTACTTTTGTCGGCGTTGCAGTTGCAGTTGCAATACGAAAGGAGGCATATGACAAATATTTTAAACTAGCTGACGCTCGCGGTATCTCCCGCGTGCACATCGAATAATTCTTTTTTATCTTTTATGTCGATCGATCATGGTGCCAACCGTGATTCTGATCTTGTTTCTGTTTTCGATTGCAATTCTGGCCTCTTTTTGATTCCAACTATGGTCTCCATTTAGATTCTGGTCTTGTTCAAAACATATATAGTGTAAACGATAGCAGGCGTAACAGGATAAAAGCTATAGCATATGTTAACTCTGAGTTTTAAACTATTATCATACCAAATTTCATAAAATTCTGTTAAGTAAATTTTGCAAAGTTCTTGAAAAAATTCATAAACAGACAATAATTCTCAAAACCATCGAAATGTATTCTGTTAACGTTCTAATATCTACGAGTAATTTTTCTCTAATTTATTAAATGTACAGATTCTTTATTTCCACTGTTGGTATTATATGTAGATATAGATTACATTACATAAGCGAAATACAGTCACACAAAAATGTTTTGATTGCCTAAGCATATTTTAACATATATCAAAAATATTAATTTTTGGCTGAAGTATGTAGCTACTTTCGTTGTTTCAAGAAAACGAATTCATTAATAATTCTGCTTTTCGAGGGTTAGCGAGCAGTTTAATACGAAAAATGTTCTAGTACATTTTTGGAGTGAGCTGTAGCACAACGAAGACGTAGGAGATCATTACGACGACACACAGTTCTTGTGTTGCGTAGGCGTCACCGACATCAAAGGGCCCAATATATGTCGGCCCATTGTTCATGAACGGCTAGAGCAGCTATATTATTTGAATCAAATCTGAAGGAGATACAAAGGAGTCGTGTGATCGTATGCAGAGTTTGAGACCTGACTATGGACGAATTGACTTTCTAAGTTGAGTCAAATTGAAATACTTCTTCTGTGCCCTTATATAACGGTCGTTGTGTAGGAACCTCCGATTCTGAGGAGGATGTGGTGGGGGTAGTGTGAAAGGATCAAGTCATTTGATTTGAAATATAAAAAAAAATAGAAGATTATGTGTGGGAGTGGGACACAAATTTAACACATGGGATTGAATGATGGACATTGGGAAAAATGTAGTACTCGTATTGTGAAGAATTTTCGACATATTGCTGATAATGATATTGATGTTCATTATTTATTTGTGTATTTTTCTACACATTTTGAAATACTTAAAAAGTCTTAGTCAGTGATATTTTATTAAAAAAGGCAACATTGTAGTATTTTATTTTATAGAAACATTTTGATATAATGATATAATTTCAATCCCGCAAGTAGTGCAAGTAATGACCCCCGGACTGGTTGAGAATAATAAAAAAAAATAATCTTTTACTATTTCATCGAAATAGAATAGCATAGAAGTATTCATACATCAACAAAATGACCAAGCAAAACTGGCTTCGTAGTAGGCACGGTGTACGATATTGGCTTCGTCGCCGTACGAATGTTCACTATGTGTCCTTATTCTTTCTCTTTCTCTCGTCCACGTGTGTCTTCATTCTTTCTCTTTCTTTTTCTTCGGTTAAGAAATAACAGTGTCATTCGAAATTACATCAAAAAGAAAATAATAAGGTCCTTTGTAAGAGATTTATTTTGTTAAAATACATATTGTATATCTTCATTTACACTTGTGTGAGTTATGTGCCACGAATTAGCGTTTTGTTTGACGTTATAATTATATGCTTTTCTATTTCGCTGTACTATTTAAAACTATTTGAGAATTATATTAGCCATTGTTAATAAGTAGCGACAGTCTATTTATTGGCCATTCCGCTATTATTCTGTGTGAGAGACACTAGTTGAAATCCGAGCCAATAATGCTCTTGAGTGTTTTCATAGCATACAGATATAGAGCGGTGACAGCGAAGTTGTTAAGAGCGTCGCCTTCGGAACAGAAAGCCCTGGGTTCGGTTTTAAGCACGACCGAATTGATTGATCGTTTTTTGACTTAAGTCAAATTAAACTATATGTCATGTGTCTCACAGAGTACGCTAACCTGTTGATCCCGAATGTCGTTCTCACATAGGTGACAACAGTCGTTAGTCTTTACCTTCGATAGGATTAGCGCAGACCATTTAAAGTTCAAACCCTTCGATCTTATGATATGCAGATTTAGGGAGGTTCTGCCTGAGTATCGAAGTGGTTAAATCTTGAAACAGCAACAATAATGTGTAAATTGTCAGAGAGGGTTCACCAGACACGTGTGAATTGTCCAAGGTGAATTGCACCGGCTTAGGGTATACAAAACGTTTTTAACTCCGGACTCTTAGTGGAGTCCTGTACTCCATAGGAAGATTTCATCCGACATCCTGGTATCACAAATTTTATGAGAAAAAACTTTCTTATGCATTTTTTAAAAGCAAGCTTTTATTTTAGAATAGCTCTGCTAAAACTGAAAGGATTATGAAAATTTAAAATTAAAAATATAACAAGTAATAAATTTCTTTATTGCTCATTTATCACAGGTATAAAAGCACTTGAAAGCTACTTAAAAGTAGATCTTTTGAAATATAAATTGAAAGCTATAGGCTTCGAGTAATTTTAAACGATCATTAAAGTTTGCTGTTGCTATTTGACACCATACAGGTTAACAATACTTATATTTTGAAAAGATCTACGTTCATGTACCTTTCGAGTGCTTACGCTAATGCTCATGCATAAATTACGTTACCTACACTTGAAGGTAGAGGGGAGTCATAAGGTTCTTGACGTCACATGTTTATACCTAACAGTACTGCAACTGTAAATTTAATTTATAACGGAAAACTTTCTTGCTATACCTATGGCGACAAGCTTCGTCCGTCTTCGAGATACGTCGAAAGGCCAATACCGCTTTTGGGGCATTGATATCAACCATTTTGCACATTTTCAAAAATGTCTCATTTATTGTTGATTTTGTGCAAAATAATTTATAAATGTAAATGTATAAATAACCTTGAAGTACTGTTTTAATTTAACGATTCCTAAATTTGAAATTGATAAGTATGTGACGTCACATTTAGGCTCCAAAATTAATTGAATTTATGTGACGTAATTTATGAATTCCTCCTAAGTACGAAGAGATTATTTGTAATATATATGATTTTCCATTTTAACCAGTATTACTTTTTTGATTTCTAACACAGTGTTTTATGCATAAGCGCGCTTTTAAAAAAGTTTTGAACTTTAATTTTATTTTAAAATTTTTATGCTTTATATTTATTTCAAGCCTTGTCGAGACGTTTTTTTCGGTGTGTTGTCTTTATTTGAATACTTATTTATTTACTCATATTGTTCTAACCACACATCATAAAGAGTGAATAGAAACGGAGAGTGGGTGGAGCACGCGTGTCCGATGTTCAATAATCTGTTGCCGTTTTGTAGGTAGTGACACAAATCCATTGCTGTAGAAATTTTGGGACTTCAGATCAAAAAACTGCGACAAGTAGTTTTAACAGTCCCCTCTTGTTGTTAACCTAACACTACCTATAGAACTCTGAAGAGACCGAAACCGGTAAAAATCTGAAGGTGCAATGTCAGAGCTATATGGTGAATGCATTAACACTTCCCAAGCAAACTCTTCCAATATTTGCTGAGTGGCTGAACATGTGTGTGGTCTGGCGTTATCATGGTGAAAAACCACACCCTTTCTGTTGATCAATTCCAAGTTTTCTTTCTCTACTTCTTGCTTAAATCTCAACAGCTCTTGGCAGTAGAGTTCAGAATTGAAGGTTTCGCTCGGCGGTAAAAGCTCATAAAGAACAATCCTCCCTCCATAATTAATAATAACCCTCCCAATATCACCATACACATAGCACAAATTACTGCCAGCTAATCCGGGTTTCGCTGTAGTCTATGAAGCTTGCTTGCTTTTGACTATGATCGTTTTTGCACGTTCTTGTCGTAAGTAATACCTTTTTCGTCATCAGTGATCAATCTTTTTAAAAATGGTTCGGTTTCATTACGTTGAAATAAAGAACCGCAAATGAGTACACGATTCATTAGATTTTTTTCAGTGAGCTCTTGTAGGACCTACGAATCATGCTTTTTTGAATATCTAGCTTTTTTCAATTGGTTCAAAACTGATTACCGGTCAATCCCCAACTCTTTAGCTATGTCGTAATTGCTAATATACCACATAGTATACTAATATACTAAATATATACTAATATACCGATTTTACAATACTTTATCCAAAATGGCATCGACTTTATCTATAATAGGTTGACTAAAGTTAGGTTCATCTTTGACATCAAAATTACTGGACTGAAAACACGTGAATCAGTTTGTGCTTCTCTTACCGACACTACATTAGGTCCATATACGTCACAATTTTTTTTCGTGACTTGTGCCGCATTGTTCCCTTTATTGTAATAAAACTTGGAAACGTATTGAATTTCTTCGTTAGATTCACTCATTTTGGTGGACAGAAAAACAATTGAAAAATGGTAGGATGCCGTATTTACTTTTTATTTTTCCACTTTTAGAATGTCGTCTATTTAATTTATCAAAACTAACCACATACAAACAGCAATTTGCTGTTTGCATCTGGTAACATTAATCTGCCGAGAGTTACCCGATCTCGGCCGCCGTCTTTCGTGCACAAGACGACGGCGTCGAAGTAGATCTCTATTTCCGCTTCGCGGGGCGCACGGAGATGGAAAAAAAAATCTTTAAAGAATAAGAGACGGCCCGAACAAATCGTGTCGGTCGGCGTCGGCACGCGCCGCGCCCACAAATCAAGCGCTGTCGTCGCTCGCAACCCCTTCGGATATGGCTTGCGGAATTCTGGCGCTGCAGCCGCTGCTGTTTTTATTAGTTTTACAAATGGCTTCACGGCTTTTTATAATGGCCGATTCGTAAAAGGGACGGACCGGAGTTATTTTGCAATGTTTCCGCGTTTATTTTCCGGTCAGAGAGAATAGCGAAAACAGCCAAGTATGTTACGTCGAATGTAAAATCTTTTGAATTTATAATTTTTTACAAACGTCTATAAGTTTCCTTGTGACTTCAGCAGAAAACTTTTGAACTTGACACATTATATCATAGTCGTGTTAACACGAATAATTTTAGCGCGTTTTTAGAGTTAAAAAAGTATTTAGTTCGGAAAAGAGTTCCGTCGTATATTTCCATTTTTTATAACTTTTGGCAGGATTTCAAAAAAGAAATAGAGCCTATTTTCTAAGAAGGCATTTATAAGTTCATCAAACGCTTTTCCGATATTGCCCAGTGTATAATTTATACAGTTACCTACCCAGAGTATAATTTATACACTGGGTAGGTAACATTTGACATTGAGTTTAACATTACAATCTTTTTTTCTTTCAAGCATTTACTGTTACTCAAAGCAACAATGAAAATAATAAATAAATGCAATTTATTGACGATCGTCGGGAAATATTAAATTTCATATTCATCGAAAAACAACGGAAACAGAAATTTTAAAACAACGCCAAGTTACGTCACAAGTGACTTGCGCATGTACATATGTTCATGCGTACGTCAAATACCACAGAATTCCACATTAGCGCCATCTGTGGCACAAAAACCTAGCTGTAACATACACAACAACAGTGATTTATTCTCAAAAGGTCAATTAATCATGAACTTCTCAAAAGATTTTAAGGAGTAAAATTTTAATCTTAGAACTCAAATACTGTGCCATCCACCAGGCTTAATTGTGAATTTAAACCATACGGAGACTTAATTAAACACACAAAAAATTTCATCATAATCGGTCGAGCCGTTTAGGAGTTCAGTGACTAACACATGTATGGAACAAGTTATATGTATATGTGCGTGCGTGTGTGTCACACATATCTGTCATATTGACGGAAAAAACTTAAAACGGGCGCAAGTGGATGATTTTAAATAATTACATTCAATTTTGCAGAGTGAAAGTAATAATTGGTTAATTAATTTATGACAATTCGCAGGTAAATCGTTCACGCTGACGATAATGCTCGGCACGTCGCCGCCGCAGGTGGCCACCTACCAGAAGGCGATCAAGGTGACCGTGGACGGCCCCAGGGAGCCGCGCTCCAAGACGCGCCAGCACGGCTTTCACCCTTTCCACTTCGGCCCTCGGTTCGCGCCAGATCCGCTCATGGGGTCGCTGCCCTTTAAGCTCTCTGGTAAGTTTTTGTTATACGCATTATACGTGTAGATGAATAGATTGAATTTGATTTATTACACGTTCTTCTTCCTCACGTCGAAACAGTTTTACAATTTGTTATAAGCACGTTGTAACATGCGCTTGTTTTTGGTTGAAATTATTATACTAAGTAATGTAGTGCGGTCAACTTGGCTGCAGCACAAAATTGGGCCGGCTAGACCGGTGAGATGCCACACTCTTACAGAGTACGAATGTGTAGTAACAGCTTCCGCTGGTGCGTTTCGTTCAGTGAGTATGAATTCCGGTCGTCTACTTCCACTCTCCCCCTTCCACCAATCCGATCCTCTTCCATTAGATATCGTATTCCCCCCAGGAGACCGGCAACGTACTGACTCTTCTCTGGGATGACTTCTCGGGGTTGTAGGTGTCCACGGGTTGCGGTGACCGTATGCTCTCGGATGGCCCATCTGCTCCTTGGCCTGTCGACTATGCTATTAAAAAGTAAAGAAGAAGTGAAGTTTCTACTAGTTATTACTTCCATTCCTTTATTTTACCTAAAACGTAAAGCATAATAATTGTTAAGCTAATGTCTTATTCAATGAATAAATTCCTAGTTTGTGTACTTGATATTATTTGCACATAAAACGCATTGGGTAAACAGACCTTCTACAATGACATTACTAGAAATTTTTGAGAATCTTAACTTAAAAGTAGCGAAATGAAAAAGTGCGTTTACATTTTACATTTTTTCATAAAATGTTTGTAAAACATCATCAAATTAAACGTAGGTATTAAAGATTTATTTTATAGTAAGATTTTATTCTAATGTTATTTTCGGCCATAAAGGTTATGCCATTTTAGTAATTTTAAAATTATATTGTAATTATCTACTTTAAGACTTTAGATAACGAATTTAGTATCAAATAGATGCATGCATGGACGTATGCTTTTGACTAAACTAGAAATAGGATTTTATAGATACATTGTCATTACTATTTTTTTTGTAACAATGTAGAAACAGCGACAACATGTTTTAATAATCTTATATAGTGATGAAAGTAATAATTGAATATGAGTATACTTTTATGAGTATGAATGTATATATATATATATATATATATATATATATATATATATATATTTTCATGTATTTGTGTATCGATGGCGAGACGCAGGTGGAGACCAGTGTTAATTTTTAAATTACAGCTTACCATTCCATTTGCATTTTAAATCATGTGTTTGAAAATTTATAAGTCACATAAAATGGAGCATAGAGTACTGTACAAATTATATAAACGATAGTAAACATAATCGATAAAATAATGTAATTCAAAAATCTATGTCGCCTTATGTCAGCCAGATAGACATACGATTTCCCGTATTAGACTTCATTGGGGTATCGTAATTTTTTTTTGAAAACCTTCGATTTTTCCCACCAATTTTTTTTTAATATTATGGTGACGGAAAAACAGACACCGCCACGTACACGTTTCGGCCAGTCTACCGTCGGTGCAGTCTTCAGGCGTCAAAGAACGGGCAGCCGAAACAACTCTATAACGGGTCCCGTAGGTATCGAGGCGTCGGCGGAGAAGCGTGGGCGTGTCGCGCTGAGCCGGGCCGACAGTTCTATCAAGTGGATATTAAATTGTCAAGTCCGGCCCGACCGTTGTCACCTCGACGGCGCTGCTGTTAAAAGGGGAATTAATTTGTACCGGAGTTTCGCTAAACAATTAAATATTAATTTCGGAATAGTTCCCGAAGCTTCGCTAAGTCCGATCTTCCCAGTCCCCATACTCGGTACAATTTATTTCTGTAGCCGTGTGTCGATGGTGCGTCACGGACGTTTTCGGCAATTAACATCGTCTATTGCTCGATGACGTCGCACGATTCGCATCAGTGACGACAAAGATTTGTTCGACGGCTCACGTTTCCTGTATTATGTAACGGATTTGTGATAGGAATATTTTCAAGTCGTTGAAATTGATACAACTATAAAAGAAGAAATGATTATTTATAGAATAGAAATATTGTTATGTTTTAAGTACAATAGGTGCGCGGTACATCTAAGGTTTCTTATAAATTATTGGGTTATAAAAACAATAGAATTACTGTACTGGAAGTAAAATTTAAAAAATTAGGGACGCAGACATATGTGATTGAAAAATTCTTAATTAAGAAGATTAAATGTTGGATTAAGAAAATAAAAATAGTAAAAATGGCCAAGCGGTTTGCGTGTTGTTTTACGGCTCAAAAGGTACCGGGTACGCACTCTGACCACGGAATAAATTGAGCAACTTCTGTGTATTGTAATACTAATTGCGAGCAAAATAGCAGCTTTCTACAGGCGAAGCTATCTCGAATGATTTCTATGACGTCGCATTTTGAGACAACGACATGGTCGCAAACCCTGAGCCAAATACAAGTGCGTTGGTCAATTTGCGTGATCCGCGCGCGCCGGCGCCTGCCTGGGCGAGTGGTTGTGTCGTTCGCGCGTCGATCGAGAGCCCGTCTCTCGCGCCGTTCGCGTTCCATGCGCAAGGAGGGATGTTTTGAAGCGTCGCCATATGTATTTCATTTAAAATTAATTTTGTATTATATCCGATTAATTAGATATCGAGTACGTATATTTAAGTACTCTCCAGTCTTCTGAAAAATACAACGGAGCGTATCACTCGTAGTCTATGGTACTGAATCTTTCTTAGTAATCGGCTACGTTTGCCTGTCCGTTTAGAAGTCATCGAATGTACGTGCATATATTTATATTGAGATAACAATCTACGAAATCGACCTATAAACGTGATGGCACAATAAAAACGCAACACCAATACAGAAAATCATATATTTTCTTCTTTTTCCCAAATATTAGCGTACATTTAATTATTCATTTTATTATACGGTATATACATCATAATGACTATACAGTTGTTATTATTGAATGCCATATCCATCAAGTGAGATCTACTCGCTCGAAGCAAGTGTCAGCCAAACCTCGTTAAGGCGGGCGTCAAAGGGCTGTAACTAGATTACACACCTCGCGCTCCTCCAGTGGCGCACGCGGCGCCACCTACCCCGAATTAATGTCAACTAATTCAGTTTGAAAGTTAAGCACGCTCTTTATTGAGTTTTTGTTTCTTGAAGTTCAGTTAGATGTATCCAGAAAATGGATTAGTCTTTCCAGAAACGACCGTCACCGATTGAAAGGTTTCTCAAAGAGTGTAAAATGGTTCACTTTCATCGTGGTTTTTATTAAAATAGACGTACGGTACTCCATTTTATTGCCCAGACCGTGCGTTTTATTAAATATGGGCGACTGTTAACCATATTTTATTTTTAAATTGATTTTCATGTCGACTGACGTTCGAAAACCGGTTGAACTTCGAGTGGGATTCGCGTGAAGAGAAAATTTCGAACTATATTTCATTGCACCGTCCATTACGTTTTTTCTAACCCTTTGTGGTATCTAAAAAAACAAACAAAACTTTCCGTTAACGTAAGAGTTTATAAACTTAGGATTGTTGTTTAAGTTTTACTATTCACTAGGAGTGACTTCGTAAATGTGGAATTTATTAAAAAAAGAACTAATTTTATGTTGGTCGGTTTTGATGAAATAACAACTACATGTTGTTCCGAATTACGCTCAAGTTGCTTATGAAAATCTTATGTAAATTTATCAAGTTGTTTTCGAGATTAGCATATTCAACAGATAAAAACAGAGACATTAAAAAAATTAGTTTTATTGTATCCTGTTACGGTCCTCACATCACTCGCAATCTGTTTTGTCAATTTTTTTATCTACAGGTTAATGTATAGATTTTTTTTTAAATTTAGCTATTTCAGAGCTAAAGGAAAGGACGCCCATATTTTTTTACTTATATTATTAGATATTTTGTTAACAATGTATTTTAAAATTGCACGTTCGTATTTTGATGATAAGTCCTTTGAATTGATATGTCACGTGACAGACTTATTATGAATATTATTATAGAGATTAGGGGCATTCTGTAAAAAATCTTTGTGTAGATAATACGTATACATAATTAATAACATATGATGGTAGTAGCAATTTTGAAATGTTAAATAATTATAATCCTTCGTAAAATAATGTTTTATTGAAACAACAATAACCAAACATCGTGTTATGGTCTTTATCGACCTACTGCTAAGTAACATTTTTTTATTTATTTTTTTATATCAGCCTCGCACTTAGGCTTACGACTGCCCACGTCGATCAATATACGTACAATGCAAATAACTATACGCGTACGCGCTTAACGGACGAATCGAATTTCATGTAGGTACGCGTACAGAACAAATTCCCTCCGCCGTTTTAATATCTTAAATACGCTAAATATTTCCTTCGCAAACATTCGCCCGCCTCCGAAAACTCTAATGGAAATTTGATAGCCGCACAGCGCCGGCGCGGCCGCCATCCGCCGGCGCTGTGTCGAGGCGTGAAACAATTCGCTCTCCAATATGTAAATTCCTCGCGCACCACGGCCGCCGTCTCTCGCACATCAAATACTCTCTCTCGGCCTCTTAACTACGACCAATAACGTTCGCGAAATCATGATAAATTATCCACACTCACGTTCCCGCGCTGTTTTGATAGATAACCTTCCAGTTCAGGGACAGTATTAACACTGGATGGGCAATTCCTAACGGTGTCGCTTGTAATCGCGAACTCTTAAGATTGGTACGCTGCCTGTGAAATTTATATACTCTTAAGTTATAATTTTTACCTTTGGAGTAGAAATATGTTTGGAGAAGCGTGTAATTCCTTATTTTGATAGAAGTGAAAATGCATGAGAGAGATTATTCTCTCATGCATTTTCATAACATTTATATTATTAACAGTATTCGATGTATTAACATCGAATACTGTTAATAATATAATGTTTCAATAAGGCATTTTCAACTGATTGATCACGTACACACAATCTAAGAAGGGCGACTAAAAAGTGCGCACAGAGGGTTGTGTACAATAATCAATTAACTTACACTTATGACTAAAAGAAAGGAACAAAACTGACATTTTAATTTATTTTTATAAGAAACTGATAAGACATGTTGAATTTTCCCCGTTATACACCATGTCATTTATTCCGGAAAATTACTTTACATTTTTTGATTTCCAGGAAAAACATTTTTAAGAGAGTAATGGTATATAATAATATATCGTTTATTTTTTTTAGTAAATTAAACTAATGTATTAACAATTGAAGCAAACATGTTCATTGAATATTTAAAAGAATCATTTTCAAGTAGTATTGGAGTTTTATATAAAAATACGATGTATACATTTTTGGACTCTTAATTTTCACCAGCTTAAGTTTAGTAAAAAAAAATTTCTACAATTACACCAATTTTAAAATTGATGTCATCAATATTTAGGCAGAAATATGACCATGATATATAGACAATCAGAAGTCGTAGCGTTAACATAAAAGCTTTTTAGTTCCTTTAATTATTTAGGTATGGAATACGTAATAAAACTAAAACATTGCATTTTTCAAAATTTCATACATCAAGCCGAAAAAGAAATATTTCGTTATTAATTTATTTTATTATATACATGTGTTACGGACAGCCGCGCTTTTAGTGATAATGTGTAAATAAATGTATTATTTTTATTTATAAAAACGGACTTAGGTTAAGGATTATTTTGTATTTTATTATATTTTGTGTGTGATTAAATAACTTAAATAGTTATCTTATTATTAGCCGGGTGGGGTTAGTTGTTAGAAATTATTCATTGTGTGATATTTGTTTTTTTTTGCCTGTTTATATATATATTTATTGTATTTTTAAAATATTTGTTGTCTTGTTTCTATCGTATTTTGTTGTATTGAATTATAAATATGAAAATATTACGATGCGCGTATGAGTTGCATATATGAGAGGCCAAGAACCGAAGCGGTCTATGCGGTACGACCGCGAATCGGTGTACCGAGCGTATATTGTGCTCGTAATCGAAAAATGTAAATTACGTCGCGACGCCTCCTCGAATGTAATTTATGCTGCTCTATAAATTGCAGCAGAATTGGTGCATCCATCGTAGTTGTACTCCGACTACCATTTGTAAAGCTCGTGCTGCAATAAACAAGTCTGAAAATAGAAACACTGTCCATCATTTTGCCCACCCACCGCAATAATCTGTACTCCAAGGCGACTATGAAGGAAATCCGAAGTGCGGGCTTAAGCGGCGGTGCTGAAATTGCCGTTTCAATATATTTATTAACGAAGTAGGTTGAACAAACAAACAGCTCTACAACCGAAAAGTAAATCCTGAACGATCGACTAGTCGAAGGTCTATAGTAGTCGTTCAGGAGAAATCCATCTGATCTAACCCATCCAGTCCTTATTTGATCCATGGCCCGCGCGCCGCCGCCGCCGTGTGAGCGCCACTTAAAGTCGCAGCCTTCGCAGTATTAATGAGGGAGCCTTAGAGAAAATTAAATATAGCATTAGGCTCGGAAGCCGGGGATCGTGACGGGGCGGGAGGGAGGTATCAACCCTTTCGCGTCCTCCCCCCTCTCGCCCCCCTCGCGCCCACCTCCGTGATACTACGCCAACGGCCCCGCGACAATGCGGGTGCATAATTACGCATTTGTAAATTTTAAATGTTTCATGCACATCGTACAGCCTTTTGTGTGACGTGATTCGCACTTTTATGGGGTTTCAACTAATTATTTGCACTGCGCTTCAGAGCACTTTCCACTGCTTAAATAGCGAGATAAATTTACGTCTATAATAATGCATTACAAATAGAGGTACTAAACGCATTTGCTTAATTTCACTCAGATAGTATTGATCTATTAATACTCATAAATGAACGAAAGTAGGCGAAATAATTAAAATACTCTTGGTTTTTTTTTTAACAAAGTTTAAATACTTAATTTCAATTTTACATAAATTCCTTGTAAGCATATTAGCACTTAACTGTCTTGTCATTAAAATATTATACTACATGGAATTTAGTACAACCTGTTGGGTGCTTAATTAAGTTCTGATCAAGTAGATTAGGAACCCAAGAAAAGACCAAAGATTTGGTACTAATTATCATTGATCCTACATATGAAAAGCGATAGAAGGAGTATTATGCAAAACACGTAAACAGTTCTCGAGGATAATAACTTTATATTTGCAGCAATAGCTGCAATACCAATAATCTTATTGACTAAGTAACGATGTAGTAATTATTACATTCACATTATTATATACTATAATTTTTTCGATATAATTTTAAAAATAAAGATTGAAAAATATATCTGGTCGGTGAAAAAGGCTTTTTCGTATTTTATGAGTAAAAAGTTACAGTAAAATCTCTTTGGTTGTGCTGTGTGTATCTGGCAAGATTTTTGTACCATTAAATAGACCACATTTTTAAAAGGAAAAATAAAGAGTAAGAATGGTATCCCGCCATTTTTCTATAATTTTTCTGTCCAACAAAATGAGTGAATCTAATATAGATTTTCGAAATTTCATTACAAAAAAGGGGAAAAAAAATCAATGATGTTTATGGACCTAAAGCAGTGTCGATAAGAATAGCATAAAACTGGTTCAAGCATTTTCAGTCCGATAATTTTGATGTCAAAAATGAATTTCGCTCTGATTCACCTGTTATGGATAAAGTTGACGCCATTTTTGAAAAAGTAGAGCAAGATTCGCATGTTAGTTCTTACGATTTAACTGAAGAGCTGGGAATTGACTACAGAACAGTTTTGGCCCATTTGAGATGAAGTTGACTCTATAAAAAAACGCGATACTTGGAGTCCCACACGAACTCATTTGCGATTGTCTATTGAAACGTAATGAAACCGAACCGTTTTTAAAAAAGATTGACCATTGATGATGAAAAATGGATTACTTACGACAAGAAAGTGCGTAAAGGATAATGGTCAAAAGGTAAGCAAACTCCACAGACTACAGCGCAACCTGGATTAACTCACAATAAGTTGATGCTATGTGTATAGTGGGATTGTAGGGGCATTATTTAATAGTTTTTAGCTTTTATCGCCGAGCAAAACCATAAATTCCAAAGTCTACTGCCAACAGCTGATGAGACTCTGGCAATGTGTAGAGAAAAAACGGCTGGAGTTGATTAACAGAAAGGATGATAATGCTAGACCACACATACTTAGCCACTCAGCAAATATTGAGAGAATTTGGTTGGGAAGTTTTAATGCATCTTCCATATCGTTCTAACTTTGCATCCTCAGGTTTTTACCTGTTTCAGTCTCTTTAGAATTTTCTAGGTAGTGTTAAGTTAACATCAAGAGCGGACTATCAAAACTACTTGTCGCCGATTTTTGTTTAGAAGTCCTGAAATTTCTTCAGCAATGAGATTTTGTCACTATCTGCAAAATGGCAACAGCTTTTTGAACAAAACGCTATACATATATTGTAATTAAATTTGAAAAGAATGTGAAGAAAAATATCTTGAATTTGTGTATAAAATACGAAAATACTTTTTTCCCGATTCTACATAAAACATGTATCGTAATGAGAAAATGAAATCAAAAAAATTGTTCAATTCCATTGTCTAACCAAAAATAAAAACTTATGAGTTAACTAAATAGTTAATTTAATTAAGTTACAAGTTTAATTTTCGTTACTTAAGTTAGTTTATACACTGTTTAAAATAATGTAACGGTGCCATTATATTCACACATCGAGGGTTCAATAGTTCTTTAATCTTAATAAAATAAAACTACTTATTTATAATCACATAAAAATCATATCTATCGTAAAAGGCAAAGACCACAAAATCGAATTAGTTTGTGTTAAGATTGAACAAAAATTTGTGTCCACATATGTGAACATATGTGGGCACTAATTTTATTTCAACATGTATAACGTGATATTCGCATGTCATAACAAGCATATGCTTGTTATGACATGCGGTTAATATCGAAGGTACCTTTCTTCCTTTGGAGGTAAATAACACGAAAAAAACACAATGTTTCAATGTAAAGGAAACAAAAAAAACACGTCTCCATTTCGTTATTGTACCTTCGACCTTAAAAAAAACAACAATCTTCTAATCAGGACACTTCGCTGTTTACCCGTCACGGCTGCGCTTCGACAGCGAAAGGTTAATTAAGCAAAACAAAAAGGGTTAACCAAAATCAATAGGCGCAAATTCATTAAGCGCTAAGTAGATCGAGAGCCAACATGGCGGCCAAGATGGCGGCGGACGGGTTTAAGGCGCGTTGACAAAGCGCCGTCGTTAGTTCGCGAGCCCTCTTATTAACCTTATGATGTACGGGGAGCATTTGTCTTCCCGCCGTGACCTAAGTCGCCCGTACACTTGCGACTGCCGCCATGGTCTGGGATTAGTGCTCACTATTCCGATGGGCCAATTAAAGTTGTGGTGTTCGCATAAAATATTTTTCAAATAAAATATACTATATGCATATATATATATATATATATATATATATATATATATATATATATATATATATATATATATATATATATATATATATACGTAATTTCTTTATATTATTATTTGTGATAATTTGAACGTTATACTTGATGCTTTATGTTGTCTGTAGCGATATAGTTTTTAAACATTTATGCAATTATTTCTGGTAATTATGAACGGTTTACGTTATTTTATTAATACCTATGCTATGCCTTACAAAATATTAATAAAGTACCTCGTGTCGAATAAAAATGGTTGAAGTCTTATCTACTATTTTTATTAAGAAAAAATTAACCACTGATTGTCAAAATTCCTGTTACTGAGACCATAGATTTTATAATTTAAATGAACAATGTGTTACAACACATATAGCTGGTTTATTAAAGAGAAAAAAATGCATTAGTGTTTTTTACTATGATCAAAATGTTTTCATTATTTTAAATCGTGTGTTTTGCAATTCGAGTCATTTTACAATAAATATTACTTAAAAAGCAATACTGTGTAATTAGCAAAGTACATGTAGACGATTGGTTCTCCAATCATGCAAAATTTGCAATTGCAATTCAAAAGCATATTCTTATTATAGAGTACCATTCACTTTAAACTGTGACATTAAACTACATTCGCTAACAAGATTTTTAGTACATATCTATCAAGAAAAACATAAGTAATTGTAGCTATTTATTTTTTTTGTACGGTATCATAAATTATAATTCAATCCGATGCTGATTGATTTTTGGCTTAGGATCAAATGTGAATTGTCACCCTTTCGTTAGTGTTTCATGATATATAGTAAACATATTATTTATATAGAAATTTGTGCAATACGCCTAGGGGTTGCTTTTTGTAATTTAAAAATAGTTATGCAACTGACATTCAAAATGAATGGGATAATAACATAACCTAAAATTTAATATTTAGTAGGATTAGATTTGCCTCGCCGCTTTTTTTCAATACGATTCTGATGAAAAGCTTGCGAGCTCAAACACACAACTTTGAACATACACAGACAAACGTTAAGTAAATCTAATTTAATGTGGAACATATGGTAAGTTTTTATTAAATTGGCTAATTTAAAATTGTTAACTGAAATTATAATAGATTTATTAAACGATGCCTACTTAAAAGTTAAAGACAAAACAGATGAAATAATTATCGAACAGACCAAAAAAAAAAGTGTAACAATGAACGTGATGAGCAGGAGGAGCACAGGAACAATTGAAATAATTACGCGGAAGTGCACCGTTACGAGTCGAACCCTTTCGCTAACGACCGGGCAGATCTCGGGGAGCGTTTTGAAAAATCCCCACCCTAATCCGGGGGCCATCGAAAAACGTAAATTCTTCTATCCGGGTAATCCCCGACGTCTTCTCGGATTAGCGCTGTAGCGGGTAGCTGGAAAAATGCAAGACGCAATCTAGCAAATGGCATTAAAATGTTTCGCCTCAACCCTCTCCCCGCGACGCGATTTCTCAAAGTCGCCGAAGGAATAAAAAAAACTCCCCGCTTCAAAGGCAATGGCGCGGACCGGCGGCGGCGCGTCTTCGCGTGCGGCCGGAGCGCCTCTACCCAGAGCGTCTGGTCTTGGTATTTAGGTACTTCTACGGAAGCAAACTTGTTCTCAGTGGGATTTTCAATTTTTGAATAAGAAATGTATTTCGTTTTTATGATTTCCATAAAATAGTTCAATACACTATATATATATGTATGTATTTACAGAACGGGCGAAGGAAATTATCTTCAACGACAGCGTTTTAATACAATGAGCGAGTGTATGATTTTCAGTTTAAAACGAATGACTAATTATTTTGAACTACAAATCATTCACTGGCGTATCCAATTTTGAATCTTTAATGTGAAGTTAAGTTTTGTCACAATCTCTTATTCACTTACGGAGTACGGGACTTAATAAATAACTAATCAATAAGGGTTTACCTCGATTTTTTTTTAAAACGCATGTTTGATTTGATTATTGATTATGAATGAACAAACACAAAAATAAGAAAGGAAATGTAGCTGTAGAAAACATAGGTACGTAATACATACTAATGACACATACTAATCAGAAACACAAATCTATTTTTGGCTTAACAGATAAATGTATTAGAACTTTTTTGGTATCTGTTGCGAAGTCATATCGTTGAGTTCGATTTATATAAGAAGTAACTATTTGAATCTAACCGTGTTCCATACGTATTTTTCATGAGTTTGTTCAGTATTGGTGCTTATTCCGAAAGTGATTCGTTCCTTCTAAAAACTCCTAAAGTCTAAACACTGGATTCTTTAACTCACACCTACCCAGCACGATCTTACGTTGAACCGCGACACGTCCCTCAAGCGACTCAAAACGTGGTGCACCTACACGTATTTAAGAAACAATGCCCCGGCTGAGCGTTCTAGGGGTCCTGTCGTTATTTTTTGTGTTTCCTCGCCCGGACACGCGGGTCGGCGGCGCTGCGGACGCTTTTAGTTCACGGGACTGCTGACGCTGGGCAATTACGAGTTCTCAAAATATACAGTACATCGGAATTTTCTTCTCTCTTTTATAGACAATAATGTTGATAGACAAATGAAGGGTATGCAAGAGAGATACGAAAAAATCGTACGATGTGTAAATCTGTAAGTCTCTGCCCACCCTTCTGGGAAATAGGCGTGAGTTTACATTATTATAAAAAAATTGTTGATGTCAGTCAATGACATTTATATTATGTCAGTGCCTTTTTTGAGTACTTACATCGTCAGTTCGTAACATTCCCCATTTTTTTGCTTTTATTACCTGTCTGTTATGAAAAATGAAAATTTTTTGTAAAATAAAGTTACTATTTTAACCCTGATTTGCAAAAATCACGTTTTCATTATTCAACTTAGGCTCCCTGAAGTCGAACTAGTTTCGCCAGGTAGATTTTGAGGAATAATAAATTTTGAAGACAAACATTTTTTTGAATTAACTTTTAGACTACTCCACCGATAGATATTAAAATCTAATCAGCTTTTATCCTGAACAGTTTCATCAACTACCGTAAGCTGTAAAAAATTGGCTGATTTATTAAAGAAATATCGTTGAAGAAAATTTTTGTAAAAAGTGTTTTTTTTACAACATTTTATAAATTACTCTAGATGAATTCCAAAATTTATCCATTTGTTCTCATTAAAAAACGAAGTTGATAGTTGTAAACTGTATAAAAAACGATGTTTTTGTTCAATGAATACATATTTAAGGCAAAAGTTTTTCGAGAAAGTGATTTTTAGAATATTTTTTGAATTGTTGTACCGACAAATTTTAAAATCTAAGCAGTTGTTTTTCTTAAAAACAACGTCAATTGTTGTAAAATGTATCTATATATGTTAATTCGTTTGAAAGATATCGTAAATTGGAAATTCAAAGAAAAAAAAAGGGTTTTTGTTATAAAATAAAATGTTCAGTTCTCGGTGGATTGACGTTTGCTACTTGATCGAATAACATATACGAAAAACATTATAGTTGAAATATTAAAAAAAAATAGCGTTTTCTAACTTGCCGCTATGAAAATTTTCCAATTCTTATAAATCGGGAAGATTCTCTTTTCATTGCGACTTTCGAAAATAGTCATTATTAGATCTTAAGGTTTTAGGGCTTGACAGGCCATAGGAATCTATTTTGAACATTTTCAAAAAATTAAAAAAAAAAGCGAATAAACAAAATATCTAATTTATTGCAAGTTCAATGACCGCACGCGGTGATTCGGCGCGAGGCACTAGGGCGCGCCGTACAGCTGTGTGTGGGCGATTAATGCGTGACGCACGACTGTCAGCTGTCGTTGAGGGCCTAAGGTTGTGAGTTCGTGAATTTTTAGACTACGTTCTAAGCTATTTTGTTCAGAAACGGTTACTTCAGTGATTATGGTTTCGTTGGTAAAGCTGCTCTAAAAAGGAGATTATAAATTTTTGCGGAAAGATTCATTATTTCATACAGTATGTGTGCGTGTGTGTAGAAAAAATTCAGTGTATTTTTAAGAACCGCATTAAAATCGGTCAATTCGTTCGAGAGATATTGTTAACGAAAAACGCAAAAAAAAAAAGGTTTTTAAGATAACGTAAAATTCTTGATGGAT
The DNA here is from genome assembly GCA_005406025.1 of Eumeta japonica. Lineage (NCBI taxonomy): Eukaryota > Metazoa > Arthropoda > Insecta > Lepidoptera > Psychidae > Eumeta > Eumeta japonica. The sequence goes on from BGZK01000566.1 coordinate 91,155, forward strand.
TGAGGTTTCGTCTTCATTTATTTATTTGGCGGTTTAAAAAACTGGTACTTTGCATGTATATGTAATCCGGTAGATATTAATTATTTTTTAGGTACCATCGAACTGGTCTGATAATGGAGTCAGAAGGCTTCAGTGGAGAATGAAGAAAGTCTTCACTAGCTACAAGTCAACCTCTCGAGTTCGAGCTCATATATATTATTTTGATGAGTCTAATACCTTGCATTAAACAGGGGTGTGAAGTAGTCAAAAGGTGCATAGTGGATTTTTTTAACGGCTACTAATAAACCCTTCCTGTTTGGGTTTATTTAGTTTGCTTTACCGACTTCAGTGTCATTACTACTACTAATTACCCACTGTGAGTTCACATTAAAAAGTAAAAAATATATTAAAAAAAAAAGACGCTTTATTATAATATAAACCGTTTTATTGAACTAAAGGAAAACTCTTCTTTAATGAATTAAAATGTGGAAAATGATTTGCAAATATAATTTAAATGATAGCAAAACAAAAAACGTGGAGGGAATTGCGAAGCTTTCTAAATATACATAGGTCACACTTAGAATTTTAGAATTGGCCACTTAGAAACTGTAAAATAATAAAACATATTTATATTAAAAAAATGGAACTCCTAGCAAACTCTACTATGTATATTGTATTAATTTATCATTAGTTTAAACAAATTTGTGGCAAAAAGAAAATTGTTTGTCTTAGGGCAACATGAATTTAACGCTAGAAAATTTTCATGCAATATTTTTCTATGAATTTCGTTCCCATTTAAACCAACAAGAAAGTCATAACAGACTTCGGTTGGCCTTTCGTGGTGAAGCTTGTCATTGTTCATAACTGCTTTTATGAGATCAAACGTGATTGCATTAATCTGATTGACGATCCGCGTCTTTATACAGTGACGATCGAAGACAACATCAGTGCTGTGCGGCTGATGATAGAGACTGACAAAAGAATGAAGTACCATATTCAAAAAGCTTAGGCATTGGTATGAATCAAGTACACAAAATCCTTCGTGAATGTTTAGTAGTTGAAAACCTTGGTACTCAGTGGATACCTCATAATTCGACTGAAGCTCAATAACTTCGTCCTGTCAATTGTTATCTGCCGCTGATTGATGAAAAGATTTGCCATTGGTGGCAATAATCGTACACGACAGTTATAAGTGACAAAACTGGTCCCTGAAACCAACCAGCCGTGTAAGGTACAGAAATACTAGACTTTGCACCATGCGATTTTTATTTATTTCCTAAAATAAAAGACTTGGAGGAAAGTGGTGTACGGACGTCGAGGAATCAGCGGTTGCGCATGAAAAGGCCGTCGAAACGACCTCCGAGCTCGAGTGGGCAAAGTGTTTCTCTCAGTGGTTCCACTGAACGCAACGATGTATTTATCTAATACTTTGAAAAATAACTTGCCAGTTTGTTCAATTTTTTATTTTCTAAGATTTGACACACGTACATCGTCATGAGTTTCATTTTGCTTATAAATATCTAGTTATAAAAAACACTAATAATAATACTACCATAGTAATTATTGTAATAGTAAGTACCTCACGTTTTTTATATTTTCGTTAACACTATGTTAAAAATTAGTTTTTAACTAATCAAAGCATGTTTTTTAATTTTTTAAAACAATATTCTAATAAGTTAAACACATATATAGGTGTACATATATACAAATAAATTATTTTGATTGTATGTTAATTATAATATTTTCAAATTTTTAATATGCTTTTATCGAATAGAAATAAAATATCCTTAATTGTGACACATACGCAAATTTCTTAAACTCTTGTTGATTGTTCTTTAGTAGCCATTAAATAGGAAGTGCTTTTATAAGCCAAAAAACATAAGTTGAAAAAGTCGGACCCTTTATATAAATGAAAATTCCGCTTAATTTTCTCTGTTATATAAATCCAATCTTATCTTGAACATATCTCTTCGTTATCGTAAAGGCACAAAGCTCACGGGGAAGGCGCTCATCGGCATTAGAGCCACCTTTAATCCCTAAAAACCCTCCTCCCGTAATTGCAGCGGGCTTAAAGCACTACACCTATAAACGGTAAGCGGCCGGATTCAAAATAATGTGTTTTACATTTTCGCAGAGTCGGTATCGGCGACATAAAACGGCCCGTAATTTATTCTATTGCTGAAAGGGTCGCGTCGGCGGCGCGCGGCGGGCGGGCGCGGGGCTGGCGGGGAGGGCGGCGTCGGGGGCGAAGGGTTAACCCAAGGTGGGCGCTAAAGGGTTAAGCCGTATATACGGGCGCGCGCCGCCCGGCGAACTTCGTTAATTTATGCGCTTAAAAATGTCAACTGGAAATTATGACGCGAAAACACATTTCCTGAGACGATATTATCGTTGTTTTATGTGGGATTCGTATTGCTTTTTTTTTGGTTTTCTTTATGCCGCTTTGTTCCCGCTGACAAAGCAGATAAAACACGGTTCGCGCAAGGAGTATACGCGAAAACAAAGAATTCAGGGTTAGTAGCGTTCTGCATGAAAATGGTATGTACATGTATTTATTTAGGTTTGTCTGTCTCTCACCGCCGATCTTCTTCGCGATTCGGCGCAAGGTCGTTGATAAAAATCGTGGTAAAATTGGATCATTGTGAGTCGATAATAAAATATGAATTTCAGCTGTTAATTAGGCTGAAATTGGATGCATATTTTTTTTTGTTGAATGTTTATGTTCGATGATAAGTTGCTTATGTTCGAGTCTAGACACAAACATATATGATGTTAAATTTATACAAAGTTCGCTTGGCTCAAAAACAGAATATCAAACATATTCTTTTTTTTTTGTAAAATAACCATTCCAAAAAATTCGGATCAATACTGGAATATTTTTTATTAATCATAACTGATAAATGCAAAATATAGCGACATTTTTTTGGAATACTATTGTTGTCTTATAAATACTGTATAAAAAATTGTTTTAGTTTTAGTGATTGATCGCGTTATCACATGCGACCTACTTTTGACCTTTTTTGAAGCAAAAATTAACAGTAAAGAAATGATTGCTTCGCCGATTATTATTTCTAAAAGAATTTTGTATACTCATGTTTAATGGTTTATCGACCTGTAAAATTGCTTATAAATGTATTTACTTTTATGTACGTTATTATTGTAGTACGGAACCTAACTGCATAAGTATCGTTCGCAGCTGTCCGGCTTTTAGTTAGTGGAAGGGTATTACGGATACTAATGTGTCCATTATTTTATGAAAACAAATGTGCTGTGGGTGTTACGGAAGTGAAGCGCTTCTATTTAAACTCTAGCTTTCAGACCGCGGCTTCACCCGCGTCGACATAAAATGTGTTCCTTCATCTTTTATAGGGCCTTGCTGTCAATCCCAATTCGTTCACGCTTTCTATTCTGGTTCCCATACTGTTCTCGATATTTATCCTGGTTACGTTCTTGACTTTAATCCCGATCCGATATTCGGTTTCGACCCCGGCTCCGTTTTTAATTTCGGTCCTGGCCCTGGTTCTTGATTCTATATCTCGTCCTGCTTTTAATAACAATAAATAAAAAAAAAGTGTATATTCTGTTCCAAACCTTGCCCTACCTATCCGTGGAAATTGCATTAAAATTCGTTCCGTAATTTCAGAAAGGTGCGTTAAAGAGACAGACAGGCTGACAAGCAGATAAAAAAAAATGAAAATATTTATTTTCCTATATCACATTTCTCTTATCGTCCCCTCTTTATTTTCCATACACACTTTCAATGTACAGAAACAATCGGTTCTACTGCTTCATCACGTATGCGATGGGGTAGACATAAAAATTATACAACTTTATGTAACTTCAAATTGTTAAAATGTTAAACAAGTCGGATTTAGAAAAAAAAAGGTTTCAAGTAATCTGCAAGAATTACAATTTTTTTCTTGCTCGTGCATTAATTTTTCAATTTATGAAACTGCAATTATAAATCGAAACTAAATGTTATTACACCGTTATTGATTCATTTTTGAAGCCCGGCGCTTTATGAGAAAAATGATTTTACGATTCCCGAGTCATTAGTCACCATAGGAATAAGTTGTTCATTAGTTAATTTTTCGTGCTCGTGCATTTAGCTATCTTGCAAGTCTGCGTCCATCGACCCTGCAGCGTGGGTGCGTGTGGTCACCCTAGCAATAATAATTGAATCGACGACTGAGCCGATAGAGATAAGGCGTGAAGCACGAAGTCGCCGCCGCCGCTGCGGGTCGGGGGGCCGGGGTGCGGCTCAACGGGACGCCTCATTATTTATATATTTCGAGTGCGCTAAGCAGGACTCGTCGCGTTAGAGGGGCGCTCGAGAATCAGCCGCTACGCGGGTACTGATCGCGCTTTATAATTTTCTGAATGTAATAACTATGTACTATGCCTTAATTGCAACTAATAGTTGATCCGTAATTAATGGACGAACTGGAAGGCTTTGCGTTGAAGGTTTAAATTCAATACGGTTCGTGAACTTCGAGTTTAAGTAAAACGTAATAAACATCTTTCATATATTTAGAAATCTAAGATATCGGATTTTGTACCTAGGAAAACTATTTTCATTTAATTAATTTAAAGGTGAATTTTATAATTATTTCTTATAAAATTATTTTAATCAATGGAAGCTGTGACTATGTTTATAATTCTTTCAAGAATACAAAACAATAAATTTTTAAAAGATTTACATGAAATGTTCGCTGTGCTAAAAATCGCTTACGCGAACTTAGAGCAAAATACGACAAATGTTTAAACGAAATCGCTTACCGGTTACCCGTTTACCCAAAAGATAAAGAATTTGCAATCTCGGTGTTGATTCCCAAACTCGATCATAGTGTATTGTATGTATTTAGTTTAATGTACAAGTAAGATAAAGACCGAAAACTTTCCTAACAAATCAACACTCTCAGTGTACGATTAGGGATTATTGTAGAAAACAGCAATAAATAAAACTCCATATATATTTTTTGTTCCATTACTATAATCAAAAGTTTTAATCTGAATATGTGGATGCTTTTGATTAACAAATATTAAAATCATAATTACTTCTTTTATAGAAATTTAATACGAGCACATAAAAATAAATGGACTTTCTTGTCACACAGGTATAGCACACCAGTTAGCGGGCCTGCCCGGGGGCGAGTGGGGCGCTCTGGGCCGGCACTATCCGGCGCCGCTGCTGCCCGCGCATCCCCATTTCGCTCACCACGCGCTGCCCGCGCCGCACGCGCCGCCGCCCGCGCATCTACATCAACCGACACACGACACTGGTACCATAAATAGTCAATTGTTTTTTATAAATCCTGTCTTCTTAGGTTTATAAATTAGAATTCCGTAGATAGGGTTTTTTAGTTCATTTAAGTTTTTTCTCCAGGAGTTTTTCATTGATATAAAAACTTTAAGCTTGTTGTCCAGGTAACGTCGCTTAATAAAAGTATAAAGTTCGCAGTTCGTATAAACAAATGAAACTCCATCCATGGAGCGGAACGGTGACATTTATTTACTGGTTGCATTCACAATGCAACTGGAATGACACAGTGTCCTATGGTGTCTAACTCGAGCGTACAGCAAGAACCAGACTCTTTTTCTAAAATAACTAAGGACCTGTGCAACCGAGCATTGCTTGGAGTCTTTTAAGTCTGTCGTGGGAATGTGATAACTTCCCAAAGGGAAAGGTTGCTTGTGTGTTTTTCCAACAATCCTATAAAAATAAATGTAAGGAACTTTTCCCCATGGGAAAATACGTATTTTATTTATGTTTAAAATTTTTATCATGTATTACCGTTTGTTGTTGAGAAATATTGACATAGCTACAATATAGTTACCTCATAATTCTTCATAATGGTGCTAAAGCAAGCAACGTTTAGGTTTTTTTTTTTATCTCACTTAGACGGAAAAGACAAAACTTTATAAGAAATAAAATTTTAAATCCCAATCTTTAGGAACCTATCGAGATAACTATATACGTATTTATGCGTATAGACAAGAATTACTCTCTTAAAGTAATAAGATAAAATTTTGCCAATATTATAGAATAGTGTCTATACAATAATCGATCATCCAAGAAACTTAAAGCGATCAATTAATTTACAATAAAAAATTTCACTTCAACGAAATTGTTCGACTTATAATAATGTTCAGTAATTTTTATTGAATCTTCAACTATGGAACTAAAAATAACGTAGCGTACATTTTTTTTCTAGGTTTAAACTACCTTCATGCCAAATTAAATTGAAATAGGTCAAACTATAAGGGTACTTACTAATCTTACAGACCTCTATAACTAAACCATAAGCCACTCGTAAGCACTATTTGTGCCAATAAGAACTATTTGTGCAAATTACATTGAAATTGGTCAAAGTAGGATTATTAGTAATACTTACGTATCTTGTATATTTCACTGGTTTCTAGCTATCTCTACAATAAATTTAATTGAATTCTGTTAAAGTATATGGGTTCTTAGTAACGCTAAGAACTTGGCGTGGCATGGCATGGCATCTTGGTCGGTTCAGTCGTTCCGAAAACCCCAGATAAAGAGACAGATAAAAAGTTTAGAAGAGTTAATTAATACTTGATACATATAAATAACTCTATGGATGTATTGAATTAAAAAATATTGGATCTATAGATATACCACATTAAAAATATATTGATTTAGCAAGTAAAAATTTGTGGTTTGTTATTTGAATATTTGTGAATTGAAAAATTGAAATATCTAATGATAAAAGATTTGAAAAAGTCTTGTTTTTTAAGGAAACGAAGTGAAAATAAATTTTATTACACTTAAAACAATCTTTATATAAATAAAGTTTATTATATATCGCATTTCAGAGAAACAAACGAGCGTGCTAGCCATAAAGAGTAGGAGGTCACCATCGCCCATGGACAATCGAAACCACAGAGTAGTCATCAGAGCGTTGCCAGTCTTTTGAATATATAATAAACATGATCTATATTTATTTGTATTTTATATTTAATTTTATTCTATATTCATTAGTTTGTATGAATTTTTTATACATGCGATATAAGTTTTTTAAATAAACGAAGTTATACAGAGCGTATGACACACTAAAGGTTTACCAACTTCATAATAGCTTACAATATCTTCTTAAAAGGAAGTGAATACTCGTAGGACACTGAAGAAAGTGTTTATTGTTGTAACGGTATATGATATTTTTGAGTGCAATAAAGCTATTATTTCATTGCTAAAAGAATAAAGAATAACGTCTAATATTCACATAAATAGTATTATCATTTTACATGAAAAACAAAGTTAAAGGTACAGCAATTATTAAAACTCTATGAAAAGACGATCGTTTTCAATAATAAGTACTTCAAAGAGAATGTTTCTCTTCAAAATTCAATCTTATATCAATGAAATCAGTCAAAATGTTGACGAATAAAAAATAATTACAGATAATTGGATTTTTTTTTTTTGCAAATTATTGTATGTATTATATAAACTTATCAATTAAGGAAATAAAAAACAAATAAGACTTATTACTTTTTTTCATACAACTACAATGAATTAAAGATTGCATCATAATCAATTACCGTATCAGAAACTTTATGCATCCAAAAAGTCGTTGAAAAAGAAGTCTGCAGTCTATGCGTTCCGCCTTGGCAATACGTATTATGACCTATCGGGCGCCGATCACGTCATATCTCCATCGGCCTTCGCGTCATCGTGACGTCAGTCGGTCGTCGACGAGCCCCGCCTATGGTCATGCAGGCCTTGACCTTGAACATGACTTTGAACGTGACCTCGGTATTTCACCTTCGAGATATCTGCAACCTCGACTTTGGGCGATGCGGCCTCGCCAGTTGGCAACGCAATGCCATTCGCAAGGTCGGCTTTGTTATCGTCTATTTCATTCTGTTTCGCAGTCGGGCGGCCTTAAACAAAACCTTGGCGATAAGATTAGCAAGGATGACCTTTGGGATCGTACACGTCCACGCGTTACGCTACACGTGTACACGGGTAGTGGGATTTTATTCCGCTTTATATCGCACGTGGTATATAGTTGCAAATACATTGTGGAATGATTAAGTTCAGATAATTGAGCAGTGGAATAGCTAAGTGGTTTAGAGCGGTGCCGCCTTCGGAGCAAAACCGGCTTCGATAGAGATTTAGGGCGAATAGAGCAATGAGTTTTTAAGTCACATCAAAGTACTCTTTTCACAATTCGTAGACGTTAAGTTGTCGGCTCCGGACATTGTTAATCGTAGCCACTAATGCGGTGAGATGCGGGTTGGGGCTACTTGACCAATGTAGAGAAGTTATGGTGAAAGAAATCAATCTAAAATATCGAGATAGAGAAGGATATCTCGTTAGTGGGGTGATTAATTATTATATTAAGGATAATTAATTAAAATTAAAGGCACCAATTCAAGTCGATTTAAACTGTAAACAATGTAAAATACAGAGAAAAATTGGAATAATAAAACAATTTTGATTTCGTTAATATCAATCTTGGAGATAATCAAGCATATACATATTGTTATGATAAAGGATTAGATATTTTTTAATTCTTGTTTTTTTTTGTAGGAGTTATTTTTACAGTACTTGGCTGATGTGATAGATAACATTATCATCATATTGATTGTCAACTAATCGTCATTTGTATTGGTTTCAGACTCGGCCGCCGACAGCGCTGCCGGTGTTCACCCGCACAGCACCACCAGCCCGTCTACGTCACGGCCTACGTCACCCCAGGACGACGATATATCCGTCACAGCGTCCACCAGCCCTCCCCCCGATGAACGCCCGGGGGCTTTCACATCAGTGCAGAGGACCAGAAAACCTTTGCAGCCCCTTCCAGCTCCCACCACTCTCTTTCACAGTGCTCTAGCAGCACAGCTATTTTTAAATTCCCCCCTTTTACCGACGCCGCCGGCATGGTTGTACTCTCAGTTGTATGGTAGCTACGACTGGTGGCTGAGGCCGCCTCCGCAACGGGAAGACTCCAACTCCAGCCCCGACAGAGAAGAGGAGGCGGGTTCCACGGCGTCCGGAACCGGAAAGAAGAGACCAGCTTCTCCGGAGTGGTCAGACCAAGGTGTCAGGACTAGGAGCAAGTCTCTGATTGCGGAGAGAAGGCCCGTAGACGTTTGGCGTCCGTACTAAATGTTAGTCGATAACGTGTTTGTGTCAAAAGAAGATCTAGAATGTCGTCCTTAACTATTTAAAAGACAGTGGTAAATACAGGAAAATCGTTTTCATTACGGACTAGTGTTTGACTGTGACTTACCGTCCCTTCGCAAAGAAGTAACAGTAAAGAGTTAATTCGTTCTGTGGTGAATGTTATATATAAATAAATAACGAAAAACCCTACAAACTTTGTTTAAAGTGTATAAAATAAATGGTGTTCTTTTGTTAGACGAAAAATATGGATGTGAATTTCAAACGGTAACTATATGGTTTTAATAAAATTGTTGACTGTGTTATATAATAATGCAAAAAAATCGTGTAAATAAAGTGTTATGGTCATCTTTTGCAGTTTATTGTTTTCTTAGTTTCATTTTCAGAAATCTACCATAGTTTTAAACAAAGTATTTAGCTACTACGATAAAAGTATATTCAACTTAAACCGTCCAAACACGCAATTACAAGTCGTTTATTTGTATTATTAATTAGATAAATATATATTGTTAATGAAGATATTTATTTGTACTTAAAGATTCAATTCTAAATAGTGAATTATGACATGACTCTCGAGATAATTATAATTTTGCGGTTATTTTTATTGAATATCATTAAGATTTATTATACAAAAAATACATTGAAACATTCGAAAAAAGTCGATGAACTTAAAAACATATTTATAGTATACTTCGTTTACACTTAACTACCACAAATGTTAAGGCGAGTTTAGTAGTATTAAATTTTACAGTAATTTTCTTCTGAGTGTAGATTTGATTTCAAAGACATTTCATCAATGTATTCCATCAAGGCCTTGATCGCTGCCAGAACTTCTTGACAATAATCGTATATCTCGATTTCTGGCAGACAGAACTTGTGCCGTTTGGGCCCCAATTCGATTAGGTAGCAGTAGGGAATGCGGGCCACGCCGTGGCTCCAGTCGGTGCTGGTGCCGGCCGCGTAGTACATGATATCCGTCGATATGCCCACTTTGTATATCCTTCCGCTGCATTGATATATTGCCTGTAAATGACACTAATTTAATAAATAGTATCAGTAGATACATTCTACATTACCCAAAAATATTAAGCTTTTTATTTAATGTAGTGGACAGGACAGACAAGTCTTTCTGATGCCAATGAATGAGATATAGATGTGAGAATACCTGGTATCTCATTCCTCATTTATTGACATTAGAAGGATTATTTGTAACTTACAAAACGGTTACGATTGTTTTTACTAGGATATGTTTATCTATATTTTATGAGAAAATGGTTTGACCGATCTTGTTGAAAATTAGTGTACAATCATAACCTGTGTAGGCTCTATGTTATTTTCATACATAATATGGTAACCGTAAAAAACCAATTGCGAGTTTTGTTATTTTTTAGTAGACATAAATTTGTTTTCATGTAGTTGCGTGTGTGTGTATGTGACCGTAATTTTTTTTTAAAGGAGTTAAGGGGGATTGAATTTTATATGAAACTTTTATGGAGCGGGGTATGATTTTGAAAACTGATGCCATGCGTCTTTCAAAAAGGTGAGAGCAGTGGGGTTGTGTAATGTATAAAAAATAATGAGTATTCTATTGTTTTTTTTTTGCTTAGGCCATTAAAATTAAAATTAAAAACTAAATTACTTAAAAACTAGCGATATGTCGTACTCGCGAATGGGAAGATTTCTGAAAAAGGAAACTAGCATTCGTATCTGGCGTTGTCCCTGTCTGTTTTTACAATTAAGCTATACTACTAAACCGATGCTAAGAATTGAATCATTAATAAGAAACTCCTTGACTAAAATAGGCTATTAACATTTCGCTTTGGTTTCATCTGCATATTCCGTTATAAAAAATTTTCAAAATTCTTTCACTTATAAAAAAGCAACACTGTCTCCAACTAACAAAGCATATATTTTATTTTGATTGCAGAAATTGTTTTAGCTTCATCCTAGTTATAACTGTGATCGGTAACGGAATCGAAATCGCAAACGGGACAAGAGGAAGTATTTGGAATCGAGACAGGGAGGGTTTGAAATCGGAATGGGACAAGAGGAAGTATCAAGAATCGAGAGCGGGAGGGTTTGAAATCGGAACGGGACCAAGATCATAATCGGCCGTGGGACCAAAGTCAGAATCAATATAGTGACCGGTACCGGTATAACTTATACCGATACCGGCTTATACCTTATAAAAATAGATCAGATTTGAGAGCGGGACTGGGATCGAAAGCGAGATCAAAATAAGAACGTACTTAAATCGAGAGTAATATGGATAGGCATCGAGAACAAGACCAGTATTAGAATCAAGAATGGGACAGCGATCATGATCATGATTATTTACCGTAATCGATATGTAAGATGAGGGAACTACTTCTGTCTACGCGGGTGGAGCCGGGGGCAGAAGCCAGTTTATGTATAAACTACCTACACCCCACCCACTTCGCGGGTCGTAAATTATTCAGTAATGATAGTTTTTTATGATTTAAACACAGCCAGGATTTTCACTCGCGTGAACATAAAATTGATTCCTTCATCTTTAATAATCTTGCTATCAATTCTGATCGCCATCACGATCCTGTTCTTGAAGTCAATTCCGATTCCAGTTTCAGCGGTCCCATTTTCAATTATGATACCGATATCGATGCCGGTTTTGGTCATTTATTGGATATTCATTTTAATTACAACGAAATACAATTCATACTGGTAATTCGTATAATTTAAATTAAAAACAATACTTTTAACTTTTTAACTCTGACACAATAGCATATACAAACCTTAGACATCACAGTCGCCCCTCCAAGCAAGTTCATATAGTCCGGGCAGAGCTTGTTTGAAAACGCGTACGGGAAAATTATGACTTGCCCGTAACTATGGAACGTTAAGTACACTTTGAACGGGGCGCCGGAGTTGGTTATGACGTCCTGTCAAGCGAAAGTGCACTTTGTAACGTCGTCACAAAATATATACTTAGTCAATATCTACTTTAGAACATAGTGTCGATGGAATTGGAAGTTGGATATGAGACTACGGTCCGGAGATTGATTGCAATAAAAAGACGATTGGAAGGTGATTTAAGGTTTTGTGCAAAAAAATAATATAATATAAAAAGTCTTATTTAAGGGATCGCAAACGCATACCTTTAGGTTCGACTTACTCGACTCGACAAAGAATTAGAACATTCATTTCTATTCTGATGTGCTAAATGAACAATGCCCAAAAGGTGGTACCATTATCGTCTCGAAAATAGATAGTCACTACTAAATATATTTCGTGCATAGAATAAGTTCATCTACCATTCTTTTCTCTTTTTTTAAAGTTTAGTTGAGTCGTAAACAAAGTGGCGAGCCGTCAGAATGGTCACCGCTGCTCATGAACACTTGCATTATCGGTCTCATGAGAGGAAGTAGGATATTTAATGGAGGGAGATCGGGTTGATGAAAGGGGAAAGAGGAAGTGAGCCACCGGAACTCTCACTCACTGGACGAAAAGAAACAGCGGAAGCTGCTGCTCTTTTCTATTTTAGTAATACCAGCACTAATTCGATAACAGTGTTTAATTTCTTATTATCGCTCTATTATTTTTGAACACATAGCGTGAAAAACCTAATATGTTGAAAACCGAATAGCTAACGGTCATTAAAATTGTCAGTATAACAGAAAGATACAATATTGCTATTAAAGGACCTATGTTAAATATATTCGGTAATCCTTGCCCTTCTCATTTCGCCATAAAGTTTTAGTACAAGCAGTTTAAGCGAGGCCATGGGAGCCTCGAATGCGACCCCATAGTGGGCTACCTGTTTCAGCAGATATCGACGAAAACAAGGCAAAAGTTAGATAACTGACAATTCAAACATTGGAAGATCTTTGGAGATGTGCATGTTAATGAAAAAAGGTGTAAAAGAAATAATAACTCATCGATATTTAGACACGCCCAAGACCAGCACGCGTTGGCAACCTAAAGTGTGGAGCCTTTACGGTGTGTAGCGGCATCTGAGATTTAGCGAGGCGTTTTAAATATTCTTAGAGATGAAAAGGTGGAAATCGTTTATAGAATAGTAACCTGTAATATCTGAATCAAACAAAACATTTGATACTGCATCGATTTGACATTTTCTACTCAAGCTCAATTTCACAAACGAAATAGTTGACAGACGAAATAACTTCTAAACTATGGACGATTTGGTATTTTGCCACACGTTGAATTTTGATACAAGACATAACTTTAGGTGTGATTTGTAATTCTTGAACGCAAAATTGATTTAGAAACTACAAAACTAATATATCGTCGAGTTCAAGTTATTAAGCTATAAACATCCAGTTTCTAAATAAAACATTATTTTGAATGCGATCTAGATCTTCAATAAAGCCTTCTCTTCACCAAGTAACTTTTTCGTTAATTATCATTATTAACTTCATATTTGTGTAATATATGTTTTATGAAGCTTATCTAACATAAATAGTTCAAAGGAATCGTAAAAATTTAGTATGACTCTGACTCGCTTTTGCACATTCGTAGTAGCGCCACAGTCTCAAATTCGATATATCGGGTGTAAGGGATAGCCCTCCGCAAACTTATAGGGTGCATTCAGACCCTTATTTTGAATCAAAATCCACGGGAAATTTTCTCAGGAAAAAAAAATTGTTTTTTTTTCAGTTAAAACTACTTTATTTCTATGTAAAATCACATTTTCTGTACGTAGAATTCCATTTTTGAAAATAAAACAGGTAAAATAAAAAAAAAACAGCAATGGGTCTATAAATTACTGTAACGAACAACGCACGGAGTCAGCTGTTCTACTATCTGCCTATCTACAGAGTTCACCGAGTTCACGCTGTCACGCCCGGCGAGGCGCGCGGGGCGGAGCAGCGGCGGCGGCCGTCAGTCGCGCGTCGCTCCTTTGAACTCTTTTTGTTCGTGCCGCGAGAAAATCGTTCTTAATTCCGCGGCGACGGGCGGCCGACAACTCGCTGTGCTGCGTGCCCACGTGATTTAAAAATGGTAGCGATTGCATAGGAGGTGATAAAATAAATCAGTTTTCTTGGATTTCCTTAACTTTCCTAAAATAATTTCATGCGCGGATCGTCTTAGTATAATATACTGAGTTCACTCTATCAGTTTGCGGAAGGCAATCCCTTACACTCGGTATTTTTTTTGGTATATGTTTGAACAATTGTTAATAAAATCAAAACAAAACAGTTTTTCGCTTATTTAAATTTTCTTCTATTTTTGTATTGTATTTTATATCGTTCTATATTATTCACAATATGAAATATCATCTTTCCCCATTTTCAATTTTTAATGCTCTTTTATTTTGCCTATGAAATCTCTATCGCGATCTCGCACGTTTGGTGATCGTCCCTATCAGCACTGGGATCGATAATGGCAGTAAATAAATTTAACACTGAAAGAAATTCAGTTAATGCTTCTCATTTTGCAGCCGTCTCACTTTGATGGCCACCGACTCCGGTTCGGAGAAGGGCCGCGGGCCGCGGTAGAGCACGTGGCTGGGTATCTCGGAAGATCCTCTCTCTCCCCATCCGAGGCTGCGGATTAAAAAAAAAAGTCATGAAAATGTGAATTGAATTAAAGTTTTTGCAGTTTTATAAAGCGATGAGTGTCTTTATATAATGTGAGGGTATTGAAAGAAATGATAACTCGAATGTTACTTTATGTGTCTAATAATCTTGTTGTTCCTTTTGTCTAATAATGCTTCATAAATCTCAGAATAACCCTAAACAAATTATTTAGAAAACTGGAAAAAAGTTAAAAAATCTTGACAACGGTTGACTTTGAAGGTCCAAAACTTCTCACATTGTTTTAAGCTAATTATCACTTAAGTGTCTACACCAGTTGCAAAAAGTTTTAAGTGTAGGCTACTAAATAAAGCCATCATCAAACAAATAGACATGCTGATAAAATTACACGTTTTACATCATGTTCAATACATGATCATAACGATCATGTAGTTTTTTTAATTGCAAGTTAATCACTAGCTAAGCGTAACGTGACAAATGTGTCAGTTATAACACTACAACACCAACCGAGCAGTTGTGCTTTAATATGTAAGTGTATCGTCTTCGTACTAGAAGGAATCGGGTGCCATTTCGACAAAGGCAAAATAATCTCAGCGAGTTTTTAACGAATTCAAACCGGACGTTGTCATCATACCAGTGACGGTAGTCGTTGGTAGCTCTTAAGTTGTATTGCTCAAGAATGGGCTTGGAAGAGGGTTTAAAATCCAAATCAATTAATTTTAAAAAACACATTGTGGGTGGGCATGCGTCAGCAGTGGGATTATTAGAAACTTACATATAAAAACAAAACAATACAACTCAATAAAGTACCTGAAGTTCCTGTTCAAGTCGACTCCGAAGCATTGCCCTTGATATCGTGCGCGGTTCTTCCGCCACATGCGGTCCTGCGTGTGGGTGTACTCATATCCGTCAGCGTTCACAACGGGCACTATGTACCTGAGAGGAAACGTCACAGCTTCACGACAGGCCGATAGCATTATTAAGCAGAGCTTCGAGGTGAGGAGTCGGTATGGAGCAACTAACAGTCACGAGAAGGAAATGACAACATAGCAGGGTAGGTGCGCTCACGCAGTCATTTGTATACCCACCGTAGACTGTGTCTAAAAATATTTTGAAGCAGTTATGCACATGAGTTCTTTGAACAGCAATAGTGCTATTTAACTTTCAAGTCCTGCTTTTGTGTTAATTGTTATACAAATGTTATTGTGTTAAAAATATGTAAAAAAAAACACAGTCGTATAAGGACAATTAAAATGGAATCTAAGCCTAATAAAAGTACTATGTGTTTTGGACAAATTTAGAACATGTAGAATTGATGAATCAAGTGAAAGTTTTAGTAGGAATCAAATAAAACCATGGCATTCATGATATTATTGATTAAACTTAAAAAAAAAATTGCAAATTACTACTTTCTACACGCATTACCAGTTCGTTCCACATTTTTATTTTACAAATTATTATTGGCCGTTTGTAATATAGGCTTCGAGTTAACATTTGGACAACTTGTCCAAGTAAAATATTATTAATATAATATCTTTAGTTTTGTGCAGTAACAAATGGATTACGTCATTTCTTTGTGGGATGGGGGATGTCATAAAAGGCAACTTAGGGAATATCGGCAAATATTCTAATCCAGCGATTAAGATAATAATTATTACATGACCAGAAGTCTAAAATAATGTGCGACTGTTGAATATTTACGAAGATTTTTGATCCGTTTGCCGTACTGAGAGTATTCAGTCTATAGTACACTTAAAATTGTTATTAGTGACTGAGTCATACGTCAATTAGTTTATTAAGATTACGTAAGTAGTTTTGAAAATATTTGTAAACATACGTACCCATTCAAAACTTTATGCCTAAGTTTTGAATGGGTACGTACTTTTATATGTTTATATTTATGCCTAAACTAAACCAACTGATGATTTCAGGCTTTCATGCAAAGCCCTAAATTTCAAAACGTATCGGTAATCCATCATTTTTACGTCACCATGTGAACGAATCATAAAGTCATCACTTAATAAACTCACACGTGTTAAAAGGGGCTAAAGGATATACTTTAGCATTTATACCAGTCTTTGTTGGTGAGACTGCCGGGCAGATCGCTGTAATTTTTAAGAATGTAGTTCGCGATGTACGTGGCCACCGCCGGACCTATCCATTCTCGGGAGTGAATACCCGCGTCCAGCCAGACGCGAGAGTTGGTCGCGTTGCTATTCGATATCTTCAGGAGCTGAAAAACGCCTGCGCCGTTTATACGTGCGATATTGATTAAACAACTGTGTTTTATTATGGTACATAGAAATGGCAAATATTTACACTGTTTGAAAGATATGTTCTTCTAAAGAAAAATATTCTTTTATAGATAAAATTTGCGGATGTATTGAATATTAAATATTTATCCTTCAAAATAACGTACCCTTTGTTAGTTTTTCATTCGTATGTGTTTTTATATTGTGCACTGTAATTTTGGAAGAGTTTAAATCTGACTTCTCCAAGACTATTATGGTTATTACTAAGTTTTATCCTGGTTTTTACAGATATTCGTAAAATGAAATTAAAAATTTTAAAACTGTGAATTAATAAAAAACTATCAACGCAACATTTTCTCTTTTAAGAGTACATAAAAATACAATTTACCTTCATAAACCTCCCTTCAACTGTCTTACCAATATTGTACACTGTACAAGTAGAGGGATAAGTACTTTCTAATTCATCTAAAAATGAATATATTGTATCTAGTCGATGATATTTTTCCCAGTCCATTCTACACTTAGTTCCTGTGAAAATATAATAAATAAATATTTGAAAAACACTAACAGAGATGTTTATCTGTATTTTAATTCGCAACTGCGCTGATATACCGTATAACAAAATATGTTTTTCGCGAACCCTATAGTATGAATTGTACTGGCACTTGTTTTTATATTAATAAATTGCAATTTTATATTCATATTTACAAATAAAAAAAAATCTAGTAATAAACCAAAGCCGAAAATTCTACGTCGAAAGTTCACAAACACAAAATAATATTAGTTCTTACTTTTGCTTATAAAATATGAGTGAGAGCTCATTGAATTTGTAATGACCTCTAGAAAAAAATGTGCGAAAATTCTAAATCCTCACATAAACAATTGCAAAATTTCATTTATTGATATATCATTTAAGATAAAAAAATAATTTAAAATTTATGAATCTAACTTAAAACTATTTCATACTGTTCAAGAAATTTAAGGTTATTAATAAAAAATAAATTTCCAACATAAAAACAATCGCTTATTAAATACTAATTTAAAAATATTATGGTTTATTTAGACACTTAAAAAACAATATTCAGGTGGAAAAGAAATCACATTTTTTCATATGATTGTTGATTATCAATTCGTATAAAGTTTTCGTTTATATTACAATTTGGATAATAATTGTTAAATAAAATCATTAAACTCATTTCATTAATTGGAAAATTTAAATAAGCAAACTTTGTGCAACACTTTGTGAGATCATGACATTGCTGTTTATTTATTTCTTAAATGTATTAATTATAAAAAATAAAAATACTTATTTTCTAAAACAATATTTTGTAATAAATAAAATGTCATTTACTCAACATATAATCAACGCATTAATTTAAAGGAATAGCACTAGTTTGAAATCAACATATGTTTTTATAAAACTATAAAGAATGGTAATACATATTATAAATTGTATACCAATTATTTATTATAAATTATGTGTAAATAAATAAAAGTCATCTCTTAAGTTTTACATAGATTTTTAAATTTATAGGACTCAATACCAGAAATATAGGTAGAGCCCGCAGATGTCTACATGATGCAAACGTCTTTACATACAGTACAACACACGAAACTCTGTCGTTCTGAATTGGCTACGAATGATATACTGCGCAGATATATCATTTATCGACCCTTCCTTTTTTCCCGCCGCGTTCCTATTTTACGCCATTGCGACGCTTTCGTGACGAACTTCGTAGCAGCAAAGTTTCGTGCGTTGTACTGTATTCCTCATGTCTTACTGACATTCGTCAATCGTTTCATGCAAGCTTGCCCGTTTCGGGCGCTTACAATTCGGCACATCTTTAGCCACCAATTTTATAGGGCGCCATT
Source organism: Eumeta japonica (assembly GCA_005406025.1). Taxonomy (NCBI): domain Eukaryota; kingdom Metazoa; phylum Arthropoda; class Insecta; order Lepidoptera; family Psychidae; genus Eumeta; species Eumeta japonica. Next base: position 109,946 of record BGZK01000566.1, read on the forward strand.
TACTGACCGACTAATAAATTATAACAAAGAAAAAATTACGCCATTATTATATAATTTCAATAACATGGAATAATTTTGTTATGCACAATATACGTATTTTATTTATTTATTACAGCGTTTTTTCCTTTTATTCATTTCTTGTTCATATTTCGTATCTCTCATATCCATCTAAAAATCTTCTCTGTATCTTAGAAATTCAACCTCTTTGCATGTGGTAAATGTTTTTTCTAACAAAAACGTCCAACAATGGAATATATTGTCAAGGAAGGGTAAAAACGTGGATACAAGTTTTGGGTTATCACTATAGTGATTGGACTTGAGCCTGCTTTTTTTATTAATTATATACAATATCAAATCTTCTAATATTTGTGATTTTCGTGGTAGCAGGTCTGGTTTCAGTTTTGTAGAGCCCTTATTGCAGTGACTCACCGGATTCGAATGCCCTATCTGCGGGTCAACTCTAATAATATTGCATTACTACGTGTACCGAATGCAGGCCGAGTATGTAATGGGGATTTGATGGGGTCATTTGGCCAACATTTAGCTACACAGTCTTAGTACTTAGCAGGATTAGTGAGTTCAGCAGTTCAATTACACTTAAGTGACGTCGATTTTTATTTGAAGTATTTTCAAATGGTTTTACTCTAAACTATATATTATTCAATTAAGGCGAAATAAAAATGACATCATTTCCTGTCCACTCCTTTGAATGCGACATGCACGGCTCGTTTTTGAGAAATGTGTGACGTGTACACTTTATATCGATACAAAAGGCATTTAGTACGTTATTGTGTTAGTCATAATAGGGCAGCAGTTGGTGTCTCAAGAGTATCGAGCATTAGTACCGACTGCGTAGTGCGTAGGTGCACATAAAACTATAGTTTGAGACTAAGACACTTATTTTTGGTATATAAAAAACTCAATTCAGTGAGTAAGCGACCATTTTATAAATTAAAATGCTTACCAGCATCCCCACTGTCTTCTTCAGCGCTGTCATAAATTGACTCCTCCTCACGCGTATGAGGGTCTGACGTGGAATTTGCATGTAAAATACCTGATGTTGTTACTCCTTCCATTATTTAAGAACCGCTATTGTTTATTAAAGTGTTAACTGAAATTAGTTCTTAACAATTTCTTTCCATATTTTATTTTTCTTTAAATACTATTGCATTTTTTTTTGTTAAAATGAATCAAGATCAAAAATTAAATAAAAAGTAGCCGATTTTATTGATATAAAATTTGTGCGTCCATGGTTTTTGACATTTTGTATATGATTGCTAAAAACCCTGCATGACATCTACAAAAACAATACATTTTTTTTCGAATATTTTATGGCTAGGTAACAAGATCTTTAAGCCTAGTCTTATTTTGATATCAAACATAAAGTGTAAAACTATATGGATTGGTGTGTGTGTATGTATATGTAAAACTCTTATAACTTTTAAACGGCTTGACCGAATCGAGCCCACTAAACAGCGTTCCAAATAGTTTCACCAAACTTAGATTTCCTGAAAGTTTGGGTCGATTTGGACCGGTAGAGTTTGAGAAATTTTTAAAAAAACTAAGAAAAAAAATTTTTTTAAAGTGGTTTTTTCAAAATTACTTAAAAATGGCTTGACCGATCAATTCCAAAATCTAATCAGCTCTTAACCTAATAAAAATACGTCGATTGCCGCAAACCGGGCAAAATCGGTTGATTCGTTTATGAGAAATCGTTGTCGAAGGAAATCGAAAAAACAGTTTTTTTGGAATAACTATGAAACGGATAAAATTAGCGGGAAGTTGCACAGTTGGCCTTTAGGGTCAACTGTTTTCCACATTTTTTTTTTGTTTGAAAGGATATACTACCGAGATAGTACTCGGTACACTCACCAGATACGAGATATACTCACCAAGTCAAGATCCGATAATAGGATCCCAAAAAAATCGAGGAATATTCTCAAATATAGACACGTGTTTGAGCCCCTTTTCTTAGTTATTCAAGTTTTTCGTCAGATAGTCATCATTTCATGCCGCTGAGCTGATGGTGGAAGCGACAACGCCCCTTAGGCGATACTGCTGGGATTTGTGGAAAGAAAATACTCCTTAAAGGTTATTAGTAAAATCTAGTGTGCACAGAATTGCAATTAATTACTTATTAATCTAGCTATATATTTTCATTCATTTATATGATTCCAACGTGACAATTGTGGCAGGAACATATCGGAACTCTTTAGCGATAATAGTAGAAATAGGGTAAATTAATTCAGTGTGGAATTAATGAAAATCTGATCTGCTCAAGTTGTAGAATCTCTATATTGTCAACAATAAGAATGATTTATATAATTCATATAAGAATAATTTAGTAATTGTACTCCAACTAAGAATGTAAAAACCCTCAAATGATTACCAGTCGACAATAAATTCGAGATCAAAATACTGCTTTTCTATGTACTCCGTACAAAAATAAAGGAGATGCTTGGGTAATTTTATTAACCATAGTTTAATCCACTTTAAAAACAATTAAATATCTGATACTACTTTTATTGAGAGACGTAAAAATTACAGAAACGTTTTTATTTTGAAACAACCTTCAAAATATTTATGAATGATTTCACAGCGCAATAATTTAAAACAAGCAATAGATTGTTCGACGCCGACCAATAACCGCCCTCTAACGGAAAGCAATGGAAACAGAAATGCTCAACGCCACGAGCGGGGGTACGGCTTTATCTATGCCACAAACCAATAATTGTGAAATAGTACCCTCGCGGAGATCGGCAAGACCTCAAAAAATTGATGAGTTCTCGGTAATTAGATCTATATTTTATTTGTTAAAATGTTATAATACTGATAGGAAAGGAAATAGAATTTAAATATAATACACGTTTAGCAAAAATGAAAATATCAAGTTTAATCATTAATGTGTTTTGTATTCCTCTTGTTAGCAAAAATAATTAGGTTTTTTATTGCATCTTGTCAGATTTGTATTATGGCAATTATTCATATGTAGTTAACAAGGCAAAACGTTTTAAAATAACTTTCTAAGGAAGCATTGAGTTATTTATATAAGAAAAGACTTCATACAAAGATATTTATTATCTATTCTATTCCATATAATCTATTTTGGTAATTTCTTTACACTGATTTTTCTTTGATATTAGGGAAGCGAAGAAATCAGTGCATTTTATTTTTACTTTTTACTAATATCTTCATTTCGGAGTACCATTTGCTTACTAGACCATTCTACTGAATAACTGGTGTAAGATAGAGTAGGATAGGATAGAGTAAGAACTACAAAAGTACGTATTCGTAATCAAACTTGATTTTTATTACATATTGTTTTAATTTATTTTATGTATATGATTAGGCTCCTCAAGACTTAGTAATGTCTATGAATAGTTTATAAACATAGAGTGAAAGTAATTAAAAAAAAGTATCTCATCTAAAGCCATTGTACTAAGTGTAATTCGTTGAGAACTTAGCTGTTTAAATTACTAACTACATTCAGCAATATAATAAAAAACTAAAAAACGGCTGATGCTAAAGGTCATTCCTAAAACTTCTAACTATGCTATTTATCGATGTGTTTTGAGCTTTCTACAAGAGTCAAAAAATAAATTCTAGAATTGACGTCAGAAGCGTTAATTCCTTTGATGTTTCATTTGTCGTATTGATAGTAACTCCACTATAACACTCAAAATCCTCATTGAAGATTTTGAGGTTTAAATAAGAATTATCCATTGATTAGAAATTTTAACTACAACCTCAAAACTCTCATTAAGTGAAAAGTACTATTTTGGATTTAGATAATTTTTAAATAAAATAAATAAAAAAAAAAATCAATTTTATTCATAAGTAACCAGATTATATGAGAACTATATTTTACATGTTTAAGTTATAAATTTTACAATATTATTAATGAAATTATATTTATCATTGTAGGTCTATCAAATTAATTTATTGCTCCATTGTTGCGTTATTATGCAGTTGATTTAATGTGAAGTGATTCTTCAATATTTGCGAATTTTTATGGAAAATTACGTCATATGAGGATTTTGAGGTTTAAATCAGTATAAATTATTCTTTTATATATTTTAAGGCTTTTGAAGGTCAAATGTAGTTCTACTTTGATTCTTAAAGTTTTAAAACCGACCGTAAGTAGGATTTTGAAGTACAAATTGGGATTACTTTCAATGTCAAATCTTTACATCACAAGCTAATCCTCGAAAACCTCACGGAAAATTTTGAGATCTTAATGTGAATTTGTTTTTTGACTCGAGTAAATTCCCAAATATAGTTGTCTACAAGTTTTTGAGCTTTTAGAGCTCAAAAATTCGAATGGTTAACTCTTCGAGCCATCCCTGAAATTTCTTGCTATTTCCAAACTCAAAACATTCAAAAATATAAATAACAATAAAAAATAATGATTTTTCTTTGAGTTTAAAAATATAATTAAAATACTTTTTGAGCTTTACTAATTGAAAAACTTCAATATTATTAAAAAAAAAAAATTGTAATTCTTATTGTTTTAATACGATAACTTTCGAACTAGATGATTGATTTTGATCCATTTTACGACATACTATGCAGTTTTTTAGGCTCAAAAAGATGACCAAGTTTCAAATATCAATCCATCAAAAACTTCGCAATTTATTTAAAAAATTTTTTTTTTCAAATTTTTCGTTAATCAGGCATCTGGAAGGAACCAATCGATTTTAATGCAGTTTGTAATGATGGTCGTTGTTTTATAAGGAGAATAGCGAGTTACATTGTGGTGTTGAATAGTAAAGTAGGCTAAAGTTATATATATATAAAAAAACGTTTTTGAAAACTTTCTTTTTAATTTTTTTGAAGCTCGTGGAATTACTTCAAATTTATAATAAATTTAAGTCGAGTACTACTACTATCGAATATAACAAATAAAATTACGATAGGTTAACCCGTTAAAAAGTTATGAGAGGTTTACACACACACACACACGCACACAAGCACGCACGCAGGCATGCACGCACGAACACGCACATATACACAAATATACACATATCGCTCGGAAAATGGTCAAAACAGACTTATTGGGTCCTAAAACGTCAAGGAAAACTGCATTCTTATTAAAATCATGTAATTTATATCAGGTACACGTTGTTATAAATGATTGTCGGTTGAGAAGGTTGCATTACAACCGATGTTTAAATAAAATAATTCGTAATTTTTCATCTTGATCTTCAGTCATTGTCAAAATCGTAGAGTGGAAAAGTCGAACGGTTGGTAAGAATAATTGAAAATTTTTAGTTATAAGAGAAAATTCAAAGTGGCCGCGCGAGCCGGAACATTTCAAATATGGGACATAAGAGTTTTAAACGAAGACAAAAAGGCGTTCGTGAAATGGCTAGATAGCAGAGGAAGTGAGTATGGTGCTGATGTTTTGTAAAGATTTAAACCTTAGAATTAGAAGGTGTACCATCTTCCGCCTTTAAATAACTTTCTTAGTGCAAACATGCATAAAATACCGTAGGTTCATAACATTTTCATGCTGCATGCATGCATTTCCCCCTTTTTTATTCACTTCAAATAAACGACTTTTGTGAAATGGCAAACGGAATAGGTATAAGAAAAGTAAATCTTCAATTGAATAAAACAGAGTATTTTGTCTATATATTTTGTAATCGCGTCGACAAATTTTGTATATGTTTGTAGGTGATAATTTTAGAAGAAGTAGATTCGAATACAAATGACTGAATGTGGTAAATCGTAGGAATAGCTTTTTGAATATTTTACTTTAATAAGACCTGTAAATGATCAGTTCTTGTACTATTTAGAATAAGCAGTTTCTTTGATATCGAGTTCGGACTGTGACAGTCGGCTAAATGATTTCATTATTTTTTAATAAGAGTTTTCTATTTAAACTAGTTAAAACGAAAGCGAGTTAAAGAAAAAAAAATAATCAGAAAGGATAATGATAAAACACTACTAAATACCAATCGCCTGATGTAAAGTGCAAAAATGTTGTTCAAGTATTAGAATCTGATATTAATGGAACTCATATGACATATTTAGCAATGTTTTTTCAAATACCTGAAAATATCTGCACCCATCGACGCGCTGTAATATTAAGTAGGTTTTATCAAGAAATGATATTATTTTATTTACAAGCTTGTCTTTTTCCTGGAAAGGTCGGCAGAGACTACTAGTCTCCATAACTTTACACACATCTTTTGCTTCACTAATATCCATCAATCGTTTCATTCAAACCCGTCAGTTTCGCGTCTTTAATTAATATGTCTCCTTAGATTTGCTGAAATTATTGTCGTACCTTTTTTCTTAATAAATTTATTAATTTTAGTTACCATACACGGCGACGGCGCAAGGATTTCTTGGTTGTTGGTATACAGGAGGCATTCGACAAATTGTTTCACCTGTTCTCAATCCACACTCGTACTATTTCAAATCATGCAAAGTGCTCTATACGAATAGGTTTAATAGCCATGGTAAAGCTACGAATACTTGTCTGACACCTCTACGGATATTAAGCCAGTCAGTGTATGCTCTAGGTTTCTTTTTATTCTTAATCACCCATAAAGAATTATATTGTCTTTCATCAATTTGTAGACATCCTCTACTTCGTCTCATTCCTCTACATACATTCAGAGTACCGAAGTAGATTTCTCTAGTTTACATTTCGTTCTTCCGGAGAACCAAACGGGACAGCTATGAACCTTGCCTCCATAATCGAGCTTCTGACTGCTCATTCCGCGGGACGGAAATTTGTCTTTCCAGATATGATGGGAGTGACCAGAACAAGCCTGGTGAGGGATCCTCTGGCCGTGACAGTATACTGGGATAATATAATTTTTTAATTTCCGCATTAATATAAATTTGAGAATCTTAAGGAGCAAAGATATTGATGTTTTGGAGAAAACGAATAGGGTAGAAAAATATTGTCATTCCAGGAAGTAGAAATAAGTGGGACAGACAACAGCCGGAGAACTATGGGCTGCCAATTACCTCTGCACAAAGTCAGACATGCGTTCTTTAGACAGACACGTTCTGGAGTGAACCTGAAAGAAGTAAAAAGATAAAATACAAATGATATACATATCTTTTTTGGTTTCAATAAAGCACTAAGCATTTGGAAAGACCGTGGAAGCAGGATGGATGTGATGGTGGAAGGCAGATACGCGATGAAGGTGCGTCGCCTGCTGAAGGAGCACGAGATCTCTTTCGACGTGTCGGTAGCCGACGTAGCTCGCGTACTGGCCATGGTCAAAGTTAATACTGGCCACGTTTTGAAGCCGTTACATCGATCGACTCATCGTAAGGAATACTTTGTCTAAATATATATTTTTTTTTTCAACATCTATTTCGCTATTTCAAAGAAAAATTTATAATATCATAAAGTTTATAGCTGTTACCGGAATTGTCCAGAACCAAAAACATGATTTTTTTAATCAATAGAACTCTTTAGACTGAAAGAGTACCATTACAATTATATATTCAGTTAGCATTAATATCGTTATTACAGCACCGGCACAATCGATGAACTGGAGAGACTTCCACCCCCTGAATGTTATATATACTTTTCTTCATGATCTAGAGAATGAATTTCCGTCAATTTGCACTGTGAATGTCATTGGAAAGTCGGTGGAGGGGAGAGACATAAAGGTAATAAAAAAATTTGGTTGCCTGTAAAGTCGGTATACGGGCGAAAGTTTTACGTGACAACGACTTTGAATGGTAAAATCATTTTAATGTGAATATTCATTCGTATAGTAGGAAGAAGGATGAAATAATAGTAACAATTTAAAACATTTATTTATACAAAGAATTATATTTAAAACATTAATTTATACAAAGAATCTCGCACTGAATTTCATATTAACAAAATTTTATTTTACCTTTACACATACATACGTATTTATATACAAATATACATACAATAACTTGCAATACATTTGCAAGCTATGCACTAATTCTGCGCGCGGCAGACCGATCATAGTTGAGTGGGAGAGAGACGCAAGGCATTCGGCGCCTCTCTCGTTCGGTGACTCATCGTTACGTTACCGAGCGTTACACTTTTCAAAGTGACTCCCAGCCGCAACCTAATTTAAGACGTTGTCACGTCAAAACCGTCTAAATATGATATATGCAATTAGGCATTTCGTATACTGAATCGGTGTCTGATTATATTAAATTGATTACACTTATCTATAGGTATTGAAAATGAGATATAACAGACGAAAAAAATGAAAATAGAAATAATGCAGAGACATGTGACCCTTACGTATTATGTGTGGAATATCCATGAAGGATATCGAAATCGGAACAACGATTTCAGAGAGTAATGTGGTTTGAAAGAAGATATAGTGAGTAGAGCAACGTATGTTAAAATAGTCTGGCCACAAGCAAAGTGTGAATGAAAGTAGACTGACAAAACATAAGGTGAAGAAAGTGTGAAAGGTTACCCTGTAGAACCTTATATCGACGGAATATTGAAATGGGATTTTTAAGCACACGAAACCAACAACCTTCATGAAACGATTGGTGGTTGGAAATGATGTAAGAGAATTATGCAAATATCGTACCATATAGAGATCTACAGTCTCTCTCTACTCTTTTGGGAAATAGGCGCTTGTGAGGGAGTTTATAAATAAATAAAAATTAAATTGTTGTACCCCTGCATATATTTATAGTGTATAGAATTACGTTTTAGATACTTGTTAAGTTTCTACACTGCAAGATCTGCTGTATGTTCGTAAAGATGGTTCAGATCGGATAAGATATTTATGTTTAGATAATCAGCCATTGACCGCATTATAACTTTATAAATTAATTTGTAGACATTGCTACGTGCTTCAATTGTTTTGGTACCCGAAAATGTAATTTAACCAACAAAAAATGTTGTTTATTAAAAATAAATACGTGTATACAACGAACAGTTGAAAATCACTTACTGTTATTTAGCAGTTGTTGGAAAATGATTAATTTTTAATATTTCCTGTTGCATTGCATCTCATCACTTTTGTTGTCCATTACATGTGAAACAGGTTCAGCTGTAAAGTGATACTGTCTCATTTTTTGGGTCTTCCAAAGGTTTAAAGGGCTAGGATAAAAAAAAACATGCCAAGTGAGTCTCTGAAATGCGCACAGAGAGAGGGTGTTTAATATTCAATTGAAACTGTTTTTATTTATACATTTTTGTACAATATAAACCCTAATTATTGTACGCTGGAAATAAAACAGTAATAAACGTTATAATATTGTAGTGAATAGAACATGCATATGGAGGAGATAGAATATTTGAATATACACAAGAAGAATAAAATACGTATAGTAGAAGAAATTTATTGCGAGAAAGACGAAGGTGGACGTCGAGATAACTTTATATAAATAAAGTTATCTCGACGTCCATAAATAATATAAATTATTTTTTAACTTTGTGTATGAAATTCGCGTCCGTTACACAGAAAGTGAATGAAATAAGAAGAGTTATCAAGTAAAAGTTTGTGAATGTTCATCACGATTTGGGGCTTCCAGCCCCACGATAAATCTTCACAATTGTGTAATATTTTAATATAATCGCTACAACGTCTCATTTTTTCTAAAAAGATTAATTATTACATTATTTTTATTCTGTACTACCCGCGGCTCCGCTCACATGAACATCGAATTAATTCCTTCATCTTTTATATCGATCGGTCGCGCTGTCAACTATGATCTCGATGAAGTTCTCTCTTCCGTTTTCAGCCCTTGCTTGGCTTTATTCCAGTTTTGTCCAAGATATGTGTAACTTAGCCACGGCGCCGTCAGCGTGGACAAACGACGAGTTTTTTTATCTTTTATTATTTTCGATAACGTTACAAACTACTATATCGATATCGATCTTGTTCTAAAACACAATGCCGTTAATTATAAAAGCATCTGATTTACGCTATTGACCCTCATTCCGGTCGTGTTTGAGATTCCGATCCCAGACTGTAGTTGAACTTGGATCTTTCTTGAAGATTGTTGTTACCAATAACCAATCTGCGTATGTAAAGAATTAGTTCTAAAAGCATACAAGCAAAGCCGATAACAATAGTCAGTAACTTTATGAATTATAGTCTATATTTTATTATGATGTATAAGCTATATTACTGTAAAGTTTCTGCTAATTCTGTTAAGTCGTTAAAGCGTGATTGGGTAACAAATATCTAAATATACAAACTTTCACGTTTATAATATTACAAGGAAATAATTAATTAAAACTAATTTTATGGCAGATGTTGAAGATATCTAACAGTCACGCAAATAATGAATGTGTGTGGTTGGATGGTGCCATACATGCGCGGGAGTGGATTACCACATCTGTAGTCACCTATATCGCCGATCACATAGCTCGCAACTTTGGATTGCTGCCCGAGTGCATCACAGACAGAGATTGGTACCGTTTTTCTATGGATTTCAATAAAGTGTTCTTGATTATTAAAATAATTAACAATAGTACAAATTTCAAATTAAGATCCTACTAAGTATACAAGCTTTAAAGTTAGTGTAGTAAAATTAATACTTTAATGAATTAGTTGTGCTTCATTAATTTAAATTATATTTTCTACATTGTAACATGGATTTCAGGTACTTTTTGCCTGTGTTAAATCCGGATGGGTATGCGCATACGCACGTTTATGACCGAATGTGGCGTAAGAATCGTGCACGCTATGAAGGAAACTGCGTGGGCGTCGACCTGAACCGAAATTTTGAGTAAGCAAAATTACTAAATTATATTTTTTAATTTAAGTATCCGTAATATAATATAATATATCAGTATAAAGAATGTACTTGGTTAATGACCTCTAGAATTATTCTTTTTTTGCTTTCTTTGAGTTTGACAAATAACCATCGTATTTTTTATCACAATGTTTTTTAAAAGAAAAAACTAAGATCTTATCATCATTATCATCGCTCGAACTTCAGCCAGTCGCAATGACTAAAAGGAACAAGTCTCGATACACCGAAGGGAGCGTAATTATAGGGGGGAGTGTAGGTTTTAGTCTGGATTAGGAGTGACGAGTGTGTAGAGCATTAAAAAAGGAAAAAAAACTAAGATCTATAAATAAAACTGCCACATTTGATTTCATAAATATAATATCGTTATTCTTATATTTAGAATGTTTTAATTTTAATTTTACAGTTTCGGATGGGATAAACTTGGTTTGGATACTTCCATGAATGGTCCATTCCATCCCAATTATAGAGGTCCGGTACCGTTCTCTGAGCCAGAAACTAAAGCAGTCAGGGTACTACATTCATAAAAATATTTGTATGAATTATTTTCTTCAGATATAATACGTGTAATTATTTTTTTATTATTATTTTACAGGACGTCGTATTAGCCATAAAGAACAATGTAAAAGTCTTCATCTCTTTCCATAGTTACAGCCAAGTGATATCCTTTCCCTGGTGCTACACCAGCGAACCCTGTCCGCATTACGTGAAGTTGTTGGAAGGTGCCGCTGCTATCTCAAAGGTATGATTCTGCCGTTATACTTTAAGCAAACGATTGTTGTCCAGGCATATAACTTAGTGTTCTATTGGCAACTAGATCAAAGATAGATTGGCGGACATTTAAATTTTGGGGTCAATAATAATTTGATCACTTGTTCAGTAGCTTCATTTTATACAAGTAAATAATACACGAGTGTCTAAATTAACCAGACGTTGAAAAATTATCGTTTCGACTATTGTACTTGTGACATGTTATATATATTACTTTAATTAAGATTACATAACGAATATTTAAAAAATATTTGAATATTAGATTGACAGGAATGACATTACAAAACTGTGGCGTTACTATTGGTAAGAGACATATAAAATACCCACAGTAGCACGAGTTTTACAAGATAGAAAAAACGAAGAATACTTTCTCTTAGATATACAAGAATAATTATATCCTTTCCCATAGGACTTTTTTTCACATTAATTGTACAATAATAGGCTTATTACAATATTTCTTTAAGAAACATATAATATTCTCAGTATCAGTCAACTATCTTGTGTTGATCCCCTAGCAAACTCTTAGCTGCCCAAATGTTTATGCATGTGAGTACGATGCAGTTAAGGGTACTAGAAAAGAGTAAATGTTTTGCCTGTCGATACCTAGTAAAATAGGTATTATGTGACTAGATTTGCATAATACTTCGAGCGGTGATAAGTGTAGTAGAAAATAAATTAAAAAGTCCCACCACATGGTTGAATCTTTTTAAAAGAAATGAAGCCTAGAATTAATAATTAGATCGTCATGTAAAGCATTTTTAGCATGACGATGATAATTGTAATTGTGGAAAACGAAACATGACAGCACAATTTATTAAGAATTTTTCGTCGCGTAGTTCATTTATACTAATGAAATTTATGATTGTTTTTAGGCTATCTATGACACAACCGGCAGTATGTACAAAGTGGGCAGTTTCAAGGACTTGATGTACAGTGCTACCGGGACCAGCGTGGACTGGTGCTACGGCGTCTTGGACGTGCCCTACACCTATCTGATAGAGCTCAGGAGTAAAAAGTACCGCTTTCTTCTACCCAAGGATGAAATATTGGATAACTGCAGAGAGATACTGAACGGTGTGAAGGCACTTATGGAATACATTGGAATGTATGTCCCATAGTAGTCAATTTGGAATAGTATATGAAAATACAACTATTTCTCATACCTCGTCATTTGGTTGTTGTCATTATGATTATATCAGTTTTTCTTTTTTCATATGGATTGGTAATATTTATATTATAACGCTTTATTATAAAATAAAAATCATGTAAATACAAAACTAATAACCGTTCTTATTTATTTTATTTTTAAGAGAATCATGATTCAGCTCAAAAAATTAACAGCAATGCTTATTCAAACCTCATTTTTACTATAAAAAAAAATGTACACTTGCAGGTGTTGTAAAATGTTATGCAGTACGTTAATTAAAAAAATATGTTATTTTTTATCAACAAACTCCATTAGGCTTTTGACGCCGTTCCATGTTTCCAGAGAGGTGTCCATGATCTGGTCTTTCGGCAAACGGAATTTATATTTCCTACTTCTAAGTTCGATCATGTAAGAGAACGGTATGTGGGCCGCAGCGTAACTCCAATCGGTGCTGGTGCCGCAGGCGTGGTAGGTCAAGTCTTTGGTTGTTCCAACCTTGTATATCATACCGAAGGTGTCGTAAATGGCCTGAAAATGAGAATTTGTGGGATATGTATTTCTATAATTAATCAAGAATAAAAATTATTATTATGAGTTTCTGAAGTTATGAAATTGTTGTTTTTATTAGCTTCTGATTTCGACAGTAAAATAATATCAAAAAAAACAACAGAATAACCTTCTTTAATAAAAAGAGCATTTATTAAAAACTGTCACGAAACATTAAAATTTAAAATAGGTATATTAGCAATAAAACATATTAACAAACATGACCCAGGGGGGTTGTAGCCAAAAATTTTATCCAGCCTGGATTCGACTAAAAATTTTTTAATTTATTTTTTTTAAAGTACAAGCATTCTTTTATTGTCACTATTTAGTACCATTTGAAAGTAAAAGACTTAGACAATATGCCATCGTACGGTTGTAAGTCTTTTTCGAATTCACATCACCTGAAATCCAAGTATAAACAAGTAAATTGAAGTAGTGAATTGCTCGAGTCAATCATACGATGGCGTATTGTATAAGTCTTTTACTTTCAATTGATACTAAGTTGTCACAGGAAGAGTTCTCCTACTTAAAAAAAAATCAAAGCCCGGTACAAATTTTTGACTACAACCCCCCTGGGTCATGTTTGTTATAATATGTTTTACAGCTAAAAAAAATGATTTCGCCTTAAAAAAGAATGAGGAGTTCACCACATAGATCTTAGACTAAATGCATAACATATTTATTAATAAAATAAAAATAATAAAAAAAGATTATTTTTCATCATTCACGAATACCTTTTTAATACTGTTAATAAAAACTTGTTCTTAGGATGCGTGTTTAATAATATATTTGTCGTCAAATGTTTTTCCCTAACAATTTATTTGTTCTTTAAATTTTTTCGTTGATTGAATATTAATATAATGTATATATAAATAGCTATATTGACGTATTTTTTTTTGTTTTTCTCATGGTTAAATCTTTTTAATCACACTGCCTCTCAATTCATTATTTCTATATTTTATCTTACATGGACACTCTACACATACTGCGTAAGGACTCTATCTCCATTATTCTCTATTGCATTACTTATACTTCCTTATTTATTCCAAACTTTCACTGCAGTATAAAACAGAAGCACATTATGGTGCTTGTCAAAAAGTTTTTTGATATTCATGACAATATTCAAGGACCAGTTAGTTTTTTTTATTGTAATTTTTTTTTAATATCTTATTCTTAAATAAAATTCCACTTACCATCGTTCTTAAATAAAATACCAAGATAAAAGTTGTTTTTGTTCATGTCTATCATTTTCCATCTTATATCGTCATATTATTTAAAATAGCGTATCGTACGTGTTTTTTAAGAATTAATTTTAAAATTGCCTTCCTATAACATATAATTGTGCATCTAACATTTTTAAGTAGTTTACATTAGTTACTGTCGAGGTATTCTCTTGCGAGAAGACGATCGTAACCGCAGTGTCAAATTACGGTGAAACTGCATCTTCATGGAATTTATGTGCAATTTTAGCTCAATCCAACACCGGGCAGTAAATGAAAATTAACTAGACAGACAAGATGCGAGTTAGCGAAGTTTAATAAAAATCTGTAATAATATTAAAGTATCTAAGGTTTCATATGTTCACGTTTTACGGCACAAAATATACACAAAATCAAAAGTTTGATAATTAAAATTAAAAAAAAACAGTTAAAGCAATATTTACCCTGGCCATGGCGGTGGCACCTTGCAGCAGTTGTACATAGTGCGGACAAGGTTCTGGCTTGTCACCCCATGGGAAAATTATCAACTGGAAGTAACTATGGAAGGACAAGAACACTTTGAAGGGCGTCGATGAAAACAGTATCGTATCCTTGAAGCAAAATAGAAAAGATATTTATGTGTTTAAATTCTGAATTGAAACCAGAAAAGGGAACTACCTTTGACATCAAACAGATATTTGTCTGTAGAAGGCCAATATAGAAAAGTGGAAATTAGTTTAATTGCAGTTGATAGTAGTTTTAAAAATGTGTTTGAAATTTATATTATTTTTAGTAATGACTGTCATTATAAATATATTTAATCAGTCTAAAAGATTTGTCAAAAGCCTGTATAATTTAATAACAGTTTTTTTTTTTATATAAAATGTACTTTGTACAGATGACGAAATCTATAAAAGATATGAATGTTTGCAATCGCTGTTAACACCGTTAGGTCAGAATGTAGGCAAAAGAAGTATTGGCACGTCAGGTTTTAATGACCTCACTGCTTAGGTATCCTTACATAATCTTTTTATATCAGATTGAAGAATTTGGACTTTAGCACTCTATGTTAGACTAGTGCATGGGCATTTTGGTAGGTATTCGTGTCAACAGTCTCGACCCTATATATGTCTGCACAGTATTTTCGTTTACATTTGTATACTTTTGCATTTATAGCCTCAAGCCTCTAATTTCAATAATAATTTTTTTTATAAATCTTTGGCTCGTTTTCTTAAAGTTTGTTATTTTATGCTTTCCCCGTAACCTTTGGTTGCTTTTAAATGAGCTGGTTTTTTTTATGTGACAGAGTTTGATGTTCAGAGTAGTTCTTTGGTATTACAGAATAAGGGCATCAAAAATATTTAATTTAAAGACAGAGAAAAGAAAGGAGTATCCATGTAAATTAATGTAATGATTCTGAGTAGCACCAGGGTTCATATGAGTTCATTGGAATTAGATAGGAGTATTTGCCTACTGGTATAAAGTTTTAGTAAATCAAACTGTACTATACGAGGTCTTCATCTTTGATGTGCACAAATTAGATCGGGAAAAAATTTTTTTCCGTATTACATAAGTAAAAAGTTGTAGTAAAATCTCTTTGGCTGTGCTGTTTGTATCTGGCTAGTTTTGATACCATTAAATAGATGACACTTCAAAAAAAAAGAAAATAAAAACGCTGTCCCGCTATTTTTCTATTCTTTCTCTCTTCTCATTCTTGTCCACCAAAATGAGTGAATCTAACGTAGAAAATCGACACATTTTGAAATTTTGGTAAAAAACGGAAAAAGCGACACAAGCCGCAAAAAATTGTGACTTTTGTGGGCCTAATGCAGTGCCAGTAAAGAGTAGCAAACAACTTGTTTAAGCTTTTCAGCCTCGGATTAACTCACAATAACTTGTTGGTATGGGTATGGTGGGATGGGAATTATTAATTATGAGCATAATTGCTTAATGAATTAGTGAAATATGAGCTTTTACCATAGGGCAAAACTATCAATTCGGATCTCTATTGTCACCAGCTGATGAGACTCAAGCAAAAAGACAAAACGGCCGGAATTAATCAACAGAAGGGGTGTGGTTATTCACCATGGTAACGTTATACCACAACACTGTAAACAATTTGAAATCAACTAGCTTCATAATTTTTCACGAAAAACAAATGAACCGGCAACGTTCATTTAAATATGGGGATGATAACAAAGGATGATAAGTCTTACTCTGACAGCGACAGATTCGGGTTCTGAGAATGGCGCGGGTCCCCGGTAAAACACGCTGCTTGGATCGTCGGATGAGCCTTCTTCGCCATTCTTACCCCAGTTATGACTGCAAATTATTATACAGAAAAATTTCGTGAGAGGAGATTCTTATCATTAATAATGATGACATTATTTATGAGAATGATTCCAGTAAAAGGTTATACTAATTAATTCATGTAATGTTTCTTAACTCAAAGTAAAGCTAATTACAGATGTCTGGAATCAATTGCAGATAAGTTTCTACTTAGAAAGTAATTAAATTTTATATTTCTGTTCAAATCTAATATGACTTGTTTTGGTGTAAAACTATTATATATATGCATACAACGTATATTAACATAGTCAATTAAAATAATTATCGTCTTTGAATATTTTGGAGACCCGCGAATCGTCCTAGCTTTGAAGTGTCATTTTGGTTTGCAGCATTGTTATTTAGCTCGGAAACTTTTGTTTGGATTTTTACTTCACCTACTGTGTTAGTTTTTTAGTAATTCGGAACAGCTATTTTACTATTCTCAAGTTAGGAAACAATCCTTGTACTGTGTGAATCAGCCCAAGGACACGCTTAAATTACGATTGGATACCAAGATGCGCACACAAAACTAGGAAGATTCATTTATAAATATGGTGTTCCATCACAAGGCGATTTCACATCTCGTTCAAAAGAAACGCTTATAATGCGCTTTGCTATGTCGTACATCAGCTTCTTCTAAATTTCAACGTGAAAATATTCAACGTGTGTTTGTAGTTATGCTTAATCCACAGGGGCGTGCACAAAGATTCAGACCGGGTATGCAAAGCCAAAAAAAACTTATCAGTTTCAGCGTTGTTTCGGTTATACAAGGCATAAAAGTACTTACCTTCGCGTCTGTGGGCTACCAACTGAAACAATGCTGAAACTGGTATTTTTTTTTAAGCTTTGCATACCTTGTCTGAATCTCTGTGCACGCCCCTGATTAATGCTATAATATCAACTGGTTAAAATGATAATAGACAGTGCTAACCTGAAATTCCTATTAAGGTCGACCCCAAAGGAATCGCCATAATGCGCCCTATTCTTTCTCCACATGCGGTCGTGGAAGTGCGTGTACTCGTAGCCGTCGGGATTCAGCACCGGCACTATGTACCTGAACGACGGAGAAGAGAGACTATTAGAAAATACTGAATTCGACGATTTGATATTATTTTTCTTGTCATGTGGAATACATTATAATTTCAAATTACTAATCCATAAAAGGGTCTTTACTGAATTAGTATATACACCGGTTTAGGAGACATGAAATGAAATAAAACGAGAGAAATTAACTAAATTGAAATTCAATATGAATTTCTGACTTTGAACAATATAATTTAACGTGATTGCAGACCTATCAAACACCATTCTGATACAAATATAGAGCTGTAAGGATACGATGAACATAGAAAAAAGAGGACAACCAAAGTACAAGTAAAATAATATAAAAATTTATTTTTGACTGTTTTATATTAATTTCCTATAATAGTATTACGTGGATGAAACAAGTACCAGTCTTTATTTGTGATACTCCGTGGTAATTGAAAGAAATTCTTAGCGAGGATGTCGGCAATATACGTGAGGACCGCAGTGGTGATCCACTCTCTCGGATGTATGGATGCGTCCAGCCACACCGCGGTGTTCCTGGCGTCGCTGTTTGATATTTTAAGCATCTAAAAGTTGTATAAATTGATTAATTATCTCATATTAAATAAAAGCGTTTTACACAACCGGTGAATGTAAAGAGATAACATATACGAAGATTAACAAAACACATTTTAAGATGCAACATTCATGAATATCATGGAATTCTAAAATTCTAGTTAGAATTCTAACTCGAGCCAATACATTGTTTTCAGTTCAATTAGTTATTTTCCATTGCAATTTGTATTCGTTAAAAGTTATTGAATACTGTGTTGAGTGTATATCATCTTAAATAAATAAATTGAAACGGAAATATTTCTCATAGAGAAATAATTAAGAAAAAAAATTAATGCATTATCGCTGATATTATATGTTAAGAAAATATATGCTTTGAGAATCAAAATACACAGGATCACTTACACCAATAAATGTTTTTCAAGTCATCTTTTTTATTGAAATACTATAATTTATATGTTGAAAAATCTAACATGTCTCACAAAGTTCATCATGAATTATTCATCAACATGTGGAGTTACGAATAAGCTTTGAGCCAACACGGAATGGTCCGATGGCTTTTTCTCATAGGAAATACGCTTTTCACAGTGAACGTCTCATACGTTGTATAAACGCACGAGACGTTCGTGAGAGAAATATAGAGCTTACCTTTATGTCCCTCCCTTCCACTGTTTTTCCAATAACTGTGACTGTGCATATGGCGGGGTAGTCTCTCTCGAGTTCGTCTAGGAACGAATATACAACATCTAGTCTATGATATCTCTTCCAGTTCATGAGGCGTGCTGTCGGAGTGAAAAAGTCGAGAGCATGGATGTTTAGCCAGCTATATTATGATAGTAACTTCCAACAGTGATGCTAAATTGACTAACCTTTTCTCTTTTTTTGCTGTTTCGTCGGTGAGATCTTTTTCACTTTATATTTGTCAAACTTAGTTTTGGATTCTGTGGTTTTAACTAAAGCATAACAAAAATAATGGATATTGTAATTTGAAAATCTGGTCACATAAGAATTTTAAAATATATCGAATATAGCCCTTTCTGCCAAAATTAATATTTCAGTAATCCTTGTGTTCTTATCACTTACGCGCATACATACCATTTAATTTACGGAGGGCTGTTTGTGTTCCATTTTCCGAAAATACGTTGAGATATGATTCCGCATCTTCCTGTGTCCACTTTTTCATTTCATTTGCCAGTTTATTTATGTAAGATCTTTGTCTTGGGTTCATCGTGTTTTATTTCCTTAAGTTGGTTTGAAATCGACGAACTTTTCAAAACAAGGAAATAACCAAAAAAAGTATCTATAGAGTTGAATGTTAGTCTATATAAGTAGCATCACACCAAATGATACGAGCTTTTGTCCACACAAAGAGATCTATCGCGTCTTATTGATTGTGATATAATTTATTGAAGCTAACTCTTGTAATTTTGATGTTTAGAATATTCACGATACAAACTCGGGTTAAACGGGAACTTCTCTCAACATGACACTGACGTATCTGAATGTATGTAAAAAGTTTGTTTAACAGTTTAGAGGAGTATACTACAGTTCGTATTGAACTGTACATATCGACCTTATCGGTAGTTCTATTCGCAAAATTACTATGTAAACAGGTTGCCTCTTTCAGCGAGAGGTCAGGTTATCTGTTGATCTGTTTTTATTTATTAAAGCATTTTTGCATATATTTTGACAGGAAAATTAGTAAACAACGACACACTTTTATCCAAACAGATAGCTCTATACTCAGACTTATTAGCACACTATTCTGTTATTGAAATTGTGTGAATAAGCTTGTGCTTTACATACGTCTATATAGAATAACGATAACAAAATGGTTTTCATGTGGTGCAAACACGTAAGAGTGTGTGATTATTGAGTGAACTGTGGTTTGTTTTGTATAAGGCTGTGCAATGCCTGATTGCAAGAAAATTTTCTATCAGTGACTTTTTAAGTTAAGACAGATACAATCGCGTGGTCCACGTTTCGGATAGTAAGCTAAATCGTTGTTATTGCTGCATTAATTAAAATTAGGATTAGGATAAAACGCTTAAGATTTAACCTCCACCTCCTTTCTCCCTCAAACCGATTGTAGGAGAGTTAACCTTTGTACTGGGCTGATAAATATTCTGATGCTCATTACAAGCGTGGGGACAGATTGTCTCTATGATTTGTTTTTATTTAATTGGTAAATATATTAAAGCATACAAAAATATTTCAATATAATTTTAAAGTTCTAACGAGCATGCGAGTTGCTGGATCGTAGGTGATCACTGCTGTCCATAGATACCCGTAACCTTAAGGGTCCGTTGTCAACCTTTTACAAAAGCACAGTAAACTCCTGTCTTAAAAATGCTCTTATTGTAAATGATTGGGAATATTGTTGGTATCAGATCATTCCAAACTTTTCTGTACGTGACAGAAAATTACACATGAAAGAAGATTTTCCCATGAACCTTCTCGTAGAGTATTACATATTAGATAGGCGAAATTTTCTTTTGCTTTCATATCATTAAAAAATGACATCTTAAAAAAAGAAAAATAAAAGCGGTGTCCCGCCATTTATCTATTATTTTTCTGTCCACCGAATTGAGTGAATCTAACATAAAAATTAGATACGTTTTGAAGTTTTATTAAAAAAAAAAAGAAAAAATGCGACACAAGCCGAGGAAACTATTTGTGACATTTAAGGACCTAATGTAGTGTCGCTAAGAGTAACACAAAGTGGTTCAAGCGTTTTCAGTTCGGTAATTTTAATGTAAAAGATAAACCTCGCTCTAGTCGACTTCTACAACTACAGTCTAGTAACTACATAATACATTTTCTCTTTGGATCCGACAGCGTTATATTAATACTTTCCAGAAATTTGAACATACATTACTATACAAAACATATAAAAGTAAAACCCAAAAATACTTTCAAAATATTTGTCATTTAATTAATTTAATAGAGGATTCTCAATTTTTGCATTTTAGAGGGAAACGAGCATGCGAGCCACCAGAGACCGCGTGCCCTTTGACGGCCGTGGCCATCCGCTCTCTGGTGGCTCGCATGCTCGTTTGCCCTCTAAAATGCAAAAAAATTGAATCCTCTATTAAATTTAATTAAATGACAAATATTTTCTCGGGGATAGAAATAGAATATGTGATAGAGGAAGGAGTGGGGTGATAGAGATGGAGTATGGTGATGGAAGGTGTGGTGACGGTGAAGAGTGAAGTGACGGAGGAGGAGTGGGCCTATGAAAGGAGAAGTGGCCACCGACATTCTCATTCAATGAACAAATCATAACAGCAAAAGCTATTACTTCACATTTGTATTCTGTAACAGTGTGGTAACATAACAGTAACAGTGCGTAACCAGTCGATCCAGCGCATTTTAGTGCTGCAGTCAAATTAACCACAGCATGGCTGAACCATATATTAACCACAGATTACGGAATTTCATTGGAGTCATTCACATCATACAAGTGTGCATATTTGACAGTAGTGAAAGGTATTTTTATTAAACACTTCAATATTAATCACACACAATTTTAGTTTCAAAAACATCAATATCGTAAACGTAACACTTATAATAAAATACCAAAATACCAAACGTGTGGCTGGATCGCGAGTCACTACCCATCGCCGCACGCTGCGTGCTGGCGTAGAATCACGAGGCGGGAAGGAGGGGTCCATCAGCTGTCGCTAAGGCTGTACTTCGTAAATTTACACGTTCACATTCTAAGCTACTTTTCTCAGTAACGGTTATTTCATTAATTATGGTTTTCTTGGCAAAGCTATCCCAAAAAAGGAGGAGATTATGAATATTTGGGAAAAGATGCATGATTGATTCCATCCTGTACAATCATTATTAGGAATGTAGTAAACAATTTTTCATCAATTTTTGTATTTGAGCGAATAACATATGGGAGTAGAGCAACAGTAGCGGATTTACGGGTTGAGGGTCGGGCTAAGAGTAAGCCTCTTAGCCCCTACAAAAGCTCTGTGTTTTAAAGTACTTTATGTTGATAAAACCTATGCTCGTTGAGTTCTTTGATCACAATAGTCCGAACAATCAGACAAACATTTCATTTACATAAGCTTTGTTTGCATTAATACCGGATTGCTTACTGATTCGGAAACTCATTCTACAAAGTTTATGAATTTTTACTTGAGTTCATAGTAAAAACAAAGTGCAAAAAGTGTAGCTATAGTTTTGGTAAGGCACATCATTAGACTTCTTTTTATAAACATGGAAGAAGTTTACAATATTTGTCAGATGCGTGCTTACCAATTATATTACTACCCCTTTTGTTTCATTACAGACGTATAAGATCAACAAATCCGGATAGAAAGGAATGTATTTCTGTTTTATCGCTCCTCTATGCTATCTTTCCTTTGCGGAAATTTATTACATTTTACTCTATCCTAAATATCAGTTTTACGTTCAGCTACAAATTTATTTTGTCAGTCTACTTTTATTCATCAATCCATAGATTGAGTAGACCTTCGTCTACTCTAGTCACACATCGCTCAAGCTACATTTCTGCATTAACATAATACTAATTTTAATTTCATCCTCAATCACATTTTGTTAAACGACGAAGCCAATACCTCACCATCCTCGTAGGCTCAGCTCAATCCCCGGATCAGCAAATGTCGTAGCATCGGTGTTAACTGGCCCCACCACTACCTTTCCTTTTGGTCTGATTCACTTATACAATACTGGCGAGTAGTCCGTCTCTCGTTCAAGCTTTGCTCCTTATTATTACATTCAATGAATTAACAGACTTCTCTAGTCCGTGTTTCGCACTTTAGGTTATAATCGAGCCCATAATATAATAATATTATGCATATTTATATATATATATATATATATATATATATATATATATATATATATATATGAGAATTAGAAATGATGAGGTGGTATTTGTTTTACGTGATTGTTGTAAATAACAAAAAAATACGATTAGGAAGAATACGATTGCTAAGGAATAAATAAACTGTTATTTTTCCCGTATCTCCACAATGAGGTTATTGTAAAAAGTAATTCAAAACGAAACTAGAAAACAGAAATTAAACCGCATAGGAAACGCTTCATGTAAGAGATTGTGGCAAAAATAGTAATTTTTGACAAGTTTGTTCTACATTTTATGTTTTTTTTTTCTAATATGACCGCTGATTTAGTTCCTTTGGTCGTAAAATAAAAATCTGATTTAAATTGTGATATTATTGTTAAAGCTCCCCGGGACATGTCATCGTAGGTAATTTAATTTGAATTCACTTATTTAATTTTTATGATGAGTGCCTCGCTCACATTTTAAGCGACTTCAAAAAAAGGAGGAGGTTCTATTTTCGTCGGTGTGTATTATTTTATGTACGTTCAGCGATAATTTCGTCAATTGTGGATCGATTTCGATTTTCTTTGTTTGAAAGGGTATACTCCTGAGGTGGTCCCATAGTCACCAAGTCAAGATGAGATCATGGGTTTCCAAGGAATTAATGGGAAATTCTCAATTGTTATAAGCAAATATTCGAATTCTGCCAAATATTGTTTGTTTTCGTTCCAAGTTCAATTCTTGGACCTTGAATTGATAACCTTGAAAAAATAGCGCTTTTTTGTAATGAATTAGTGGGATCGACAACTGACCACATTCATTTTATAGATTATACAGCTAAATATATTGTATTGCAAAGTCTAGAATGACCAAATTATAAATCCGTTAAAATTTCACAATATTAATTAATCAGCGTACACGCGAGTTCAAACAAGGCGTGCAATCAGTCTAGAACCGACGAGGGGTGGGGTAGGAGGTAGCGTTAAGGCGCTAAGCGCCCGCACTCCGGCGCGCCGCTCGATAATTAGAGGTAATCAGATATTTTAGAATACACCCCCTCGACACCCCACGCGTTGCTAACTTTCGACCCCAAACGGCGGCCCGGCGCCGAAATGTCGCCCTTGCTCTTTGTAGGCGTTCATCTTTTTTAATTGTACTCCTCTGAGGGGAGGCGGATTGTTACATCTCGTAACAATTGAAGTGTATGACGGTCTACTTCGACTGCGAAAAGGTTGTTTGATTATTTCTAAAATAGGAAAAGTGCGAGTTTGTCATACTTCAGGCTGTTGACACAATCATATTGCCAAAGAAAGATATAAAATATTAGTTTTCACATTGCAATAACATAACATTGCATTATCAGTATAACATATATGTACAATATTCTTATTATGGACGTATTAAATTAACCATATAGCATTGCGCACGTAATTATTTAATTAAGTATAATTATTATGTATAATAATTTATAGGATTTAATACTTTTTGTTTGTTTACCTTTGAAACTTATAACATAGGATTTTCAGAAATAAACCTGTTATACAATATATAAAACAGTTTCAAACAATTCACGTTGAGTTAGTTGTGTAAAATTATCGATTAGAAACAGATATTTATTGCAACCTTCTGCTTTAGCTGATTACAGTGCTTTCAATGTTATCATCTTCATGTGAAGATTTTTGTTTTTGTCTTTACTTTGAAGTCTAATTGTTATAAAATTGTTTATTTATTTTTGGGAACTACGCATATATATTCAATTGTACATCTAATTTTTAGTAACTAAACATTGTAAATTACTGTTTGTTACCGTTACAAAGAAAAAAAGGATTCATATAATTATAATTAGTATAGTAAATTTACAGGATTCAAAGTTTTTCTTTCATTGCTTTTTGATCCGAATTTAATGTAATGCCCTTAATTTTATGAAGTGAGTTTATAAATTTATTTTGAAGTAAAGTATCACCTCCATCTCTCAGAACATATGAAAAGAGAAAAAAACAATGTATGGTTTATTAAATACCATTTATTATGTAAAATCTGTTCAGACTATAAACTAAAATTATGTAATGATACAGACTAAGGATTTTTCAAAACTATAAGCCCAAAAGAAAGGAAGATTTATTTGTTTTTCTTTTAGTATACAAAAATAACATTATATCCATAAGGGAGTTTATTTATAGAGATATACGCTGCACTGGAAATCTCTTTGGAAGAATAGGCACATTGCTAGTGATAAGTTTAATTTAATGCGGCGGATCTGTCAGATTTTTAATGGTACAAAAAATATAGCGAAAAAGCGTCCACACTTGTGATGCATTACTGAAACTGTGGCGATTGGGTTAGGTTGGGTTAGCGAATAAATGCTAGGTAATCAGTTCATTCCATTGTGCAGGCAGTGCACAATCCTATTTCCATCACTGTGTTATATGTCATTTTAAAATTAGTTCTTAAGCCAAGAAACAATACTTCATGTAACACGTTCTAGGTTTCATGTAAATTTCAAAGTTCCAAATGTCTAAATTTGGGGACATTTAATAACGCAAAAGTAAAAGTACCGCTCATCGATGTAAAACCGACTATTTTCATGGGTGTGCTTTGTCTGTGTAGAGTGAGTTTTCGCCCTTGACACTCTTATTTTGGTTAACAATCTGGCAATATCATTATTTTGCTCTCGAGTCAGAGAGTTTGCGACGTACCGACTACATGAACACTTGGAAATCGTTGCTATTAAAGATTTTCATTAAATTAGCCATATCACCAATATTGAGATGGTAAAATATAACACTAGAGCCAGGAATCGGATATAGTAAGTAACTCACTTCGCGAAGTTTGCAATTTTTCTTAGATCAAGCAGAGAGAGCATGTTGTTTAGAAAGCGTTTCGCTGTTTTGAAATTAGTAATAGCTCGCGTTTAGCACAACGGCAATTTTTGTGACAGCGCTACACAATTTTTATTTTACTAACCGATTCTAATTGTATTACTTTCTCTTAATTCTAGCATTGTCTTGATATAGATTTTTTTTACTTCCCCCTAATAAAATTAAAAAATTTCGAAAATCGGGAAGTTATTGGTTTTACCCCGTTTTTCGAAAATCGAGTTTTCATCAGATCTCAACGTTTTGAAGCCCTAGGAAGCTTCCCTGACTATTTCTACGATGGTGTCCGTACGTCTGTGTGGATGTGTGTGTGTGAGTGTGTGTGTGTGTGAGTGTGTATGGTGTGCGTATGTATTTAAACTTCTTATAACTTTGAACGGTTTGACCGATCGAAACGAGCCTTGTGGCATTCGAAAGGATTTCACTGAACTTGGACTTTCTGTAAGTTTAAGCTGATTCGAACCCGTAGATTCCGAGAAATTTCAAAAAAATCGGAAAAATAAATCAAAAACGATGTTTATTGAGAATAACTTTTTGGCTATTGAACCGATCAATTCCATAACCTAATCAGCTCTTAATCTTAAAAAATGACGTTTTGGTAATCAAAATAGGTTGATTCATTCATCAGATATCGCGAACGAAATAAATTGAAAAAATTAAAAAACGAGCGTTTTTTTAGAATAACTTAGAAATTTTATACTAATCGATTTTGCTCTTAGTATAATACTTTTAAAAAATTGCGTCGATTGCTGTCTTGAACTTTGAAATCGAACAAAGCGTTCCAAACTTATGGCATTTTAAAAAATTAAAAAAAATATATTTTTAATATTACTTTCAAATTTTGATACTTATCGATTATTTATCGAGAACTTTCAAATGATCATACGGATCGATTTCAATAATTCATTTATTTAAAACCTCAAACGATTGAATCAATCCCTAATAAACAAATCAGATACGGTTAATTTGTTTGAGAAAAATTATTGTCAAATCATTTTCAAATTTCGTTAAATAAGTTTTTAAAATAACTTTCGCCTAAGAGAGCTAAAAATGACGTTAAATGCCATAAAACAACTTAATATCAAACAATTTGTGTAAAAAAATACTTTGTTCAATGTATACCAGACTTTTGAGCTCGAAAAGCTCAAAATAATATATAAACCGTATTTTTTGAGCTTGAAGAGCTCAAAGACGCCTCAACAAACTACGTTACTATAGCTTTGCGGTTAAGATTAGCGGGAAGTTGTGAGGATGGCCCTTAGGGTCAACCGTTTTCAAATTTTTTTTAATTGATCTCTGTGAGTTTATGCTATGATTATACCTACCTCAAACATTAAGACAATACAAAAGAATTTACATTGACCAACGTACACCTAAAAGGAGACAGATACGATAATCGAAATTTTAAACGATAATTCAACTCAACTCGTAACGATCCGATTAAGCAAACCCAGACATCCTAAGGCAACAGACGCCGGGCCGAACGAGCAGTTTAAAGCTAACACGGAGCTTCGATTCGGCGCCGGAGGCCGGCCCGACCCGACGTCCGGGACCTCGATAAAGCTTTAAAGTAAATCTAGTCCGGTGTTATTGTAAGCGGGTCTCGAGGCGTCCGGCGGCGCGCCGCCCGGAAAAATCTTGGCTTCGTGATTAATTTTCTGAGTAGAAGAGTTAAAGTTTTATATTGATGTGCTATACCTATACATGAAAAAAAGAATAATGAGTTGAATTCGGGGCAAAATCTCAAAAATTCGGACGAACTACGAATTAAGAGCCTCTATAACGTCGATTATGTTTAGTTTGATGGTTGTTAGAATTATTTAGGGTGAAATGTGGTATTTATACGCAAAATAGTGGGCTTGAAACAAAAATTTTAGGTGCAACAGTTTTTGTTGGAAGCACTTTTATTCCCGGAGAAGCGAAATTCGATAAAACGAAATTTCTCTTTAGTGCTCTTTCCGGGTAGAAGATGTACGACGTCAGAATTTTTTGAATTCTATAAAATTATTACTACATTCTTATACTTGCCTTGCTAATATCTACTCACCGAATCAATTATGCCAGTCATTATAGATGTGTCATTTCTCTAATTTACAATTATGAATTGATTCCGGATAAATACCGGCACTGCGTCAAGACAGTATGCTAAACTATATTAGAAAGTCGTCTTTTTCGACACATCGTGTGCCTCCAGGGAGGCGATTCTCGGGCCATGTGGAAATTGTCATGCGAGACATTTTTTAAAGAGACGTATAATAGAATATAAATTTAATAGAATAAACTTAATAATTAATATTGAATAATGCGGTTATTTAATATTTTTCCTTTTACACGAAATGATAAATGTCAAACGAAAACACTAATTCAGTGTTCTCAATTCCCAAGCTGTGGCAATTGTCAAGCGGCGTTCATGTGACATGCAACAAGTAAACCCTAGCACTCGACATAAATGGTCACACGTTAAATTTAGAAGATCCATATAACGAATGACACCTTATTTTAATGAAATCATGACTCACAACCGTCCCGCTATTGTCCTCTAATGATCTATTTATTTCAGATTGGAAAGCTGTAAAAATCCACGTTTTCCGTTTTAAATATTATAAGTGTATTCTCATACCTATATAAAATTCATGATCTCTAAATAGAGACTATTGTAAATTTTCATAGGTGAGTGAGAATACATATTATATCCATCACTCGACATGTTCCGTCATTTTGTACACGGAATATTACGGAAATTTCACATTTTCTCATGTGACAATTTCCACACGGCCCGAGAATCGCCCCCCAGGCGCACGAGTGTGGTGTATCTAAAACAGCTTCGGGAATCGCATCGGTGCGGCAGCCCGACGGACCACGCATGGGTAACAGTTGGTCCTTGGTCTCGTGGCACACGGGAAAAGAACCGCTGTTTAAGTGAATTATTTTTCTGCAATCGATGTTGTTATGTTGTTACTCGATTAGGTGGACCTGAACATGTTATAGGTAATTTTTGAAAAATCTTTCGTTCTTAAATTACCCAAGTTCATGAAAATTATAACGGTTAGTTTAACTGTGTTGTGATGATTCGTTAAAGCTAAATGTATCTGTAATATATAATTAAAAGTTAATTTTTGTGTTAAAACTGACGTTTATAATTGTATATATGTAAATGCATAATACGGCACTGCGTGAATAGTGTTCACATTTGAACATGTAATAAGGTTCAAAATACTGTATTAAGAGTCTCTTCCACCATTTTCTTTTAAATTAACATTTTACGAACAGTTACTTTAAAAATTAATTTCAAGTTCCATGTCTTCCTTTTAAGGGATGTCTGGGCTAATACCCACTAAAATGAAGACATGGAACTCAAAATTAACTTTAAAAATATATTTCAGTTAAAATTAAACTCATAAATAGGTAGTGAGAGGGGCCCGAAATGTTTTAAATAGGTCCTAAATTCATCCAGCTTCCGTACACGAGAAAGTTCATTATATTTGTCAAAAATGCTTTTCCATTTACTTATTTGGATTGATCCTACTGATCAATGAATATTAGAAGTAATATTAAATAAGTTTTTTTTAATGTATTCTCCGAGTACCGGGATACTCAAATTAAATGTCAATTGGAAATCATTTACTTATTAGAGGGTGTAGCCCATATCACTACATTTAGAACACACCTTTTTCTAAAATATTCTTTAATAAGAGAAAGTAATCAAAAATTGCTTACTGGAGTAAAATATGACATGAATTAATAAATTCTTTATTAAAGGTAGTAAGTATTTTACATTACAAACGATACAGGATGGCTGATTCTATTACTGTGAAATCAAAAAGGAGGGTTTTATATGTAATTTTTGATTTTTTTTTATTTAATGTAATTAAATAATAAACTTGATACAGATTTGAACAAAAATATAAATAGAATTCCCAAATTCATATTGGTGTACCGAAATGAAAATTAAATTACGAACCAGAAGAAAACTTTAGGAAAAAAAAAAGATTTTGTCGTTAATTCATGCATACGATATTATTTTTGAAAAATTGGGAAAAAAAATGATTGGGTGTGAACTCTATACTATCAAATCTGCCTGTTCCTTACCGTCGTCACCGAACATTTAAGAAACCCTCAATTTTTTTACTGTAGCAACACAAAACTTTGAATAATAACTTTTTTTTTATTTATTTGTAACACAACAGTTCTTCACTATTAAAATTAATACTAGACTTATAAAGAACAAAAACATACACCACTCGATGTCCTGTCTGAAAATGAGATCGCACATGCTCGTGCGCTTTTAAGCTGTCAAATTACGTGCTGCATCCGACGCCGCTGCGACGTGTAATGACAAATGCATTTCTGAAATTCTATGCGATTTTCCTGAAGATCACGAAAAACAAGTCGTCGGCCGACAGAGTTTCGAATGCTACGAATGCTGAAAACAACACTCTCATGCAGATTAAAGCGAGTTGGGCAATAGTGCGTCGGACGGCGACCGCCCCGCCGGGCGCGGGCGGCGGCGGGGGCCGGGGCGGGCGGGCGAAGGGGCGAGAATCTAATTTGGTTCGCTCGCCGTCGCTCATTTGTTCAAATTACACCCCGCACCGCCGCCGCCGCCGCCGAGACGCTGGCCGCCCTGCGATACGGAAGCGCTGGCATTCCTATAGGTTTACCTATCGATAATTAATTGTTGTTTTTTGTTTTGGGTTCGAGTCCTTCTATTGCCGAGGCATACTCTCCTACAATTTTTAATGTCAGTTTGAGCCGTTTTGAACTTTAAGCTCTTTACGCTGCTTCAGAGCAGTTTGGGAGTTCTAATGACTGTTGTCATTGTTGTGATGACAGCGTGCGAGGCCGACGGCTTAGCGTGCTATTCGAAGCTAGGAGCGAATGGTTTAAGTTAAAAATTCACTGGTCAGTTAAATTATAATGGGGTTCGAACACAGTACTTTTTGGTTCAAAGGCGACCTCTTAATCTCTGGATCTATCATCGGTCTTTGGGCCTATACATAAACAGTGGCACATAACTGCAAAAAATTAAATTTTGGAATCATAATAAAAAGAATCATATTAAAAGATGAAGTGTCTATTGGTTTTCATTTTGTAAGGCATTTAAATACTGACTTAACTATTCCAGGAACTGTGATATTTGCAAAATTAATAAACACCACTGACTGTACAGGCGATTCGGTGACGATTGATAAATCACGTCGTTGTAACAATATATTATGAAATAATACACGAACACGGGACGCCATCGTACGATGCTTAAAAAACTTCGCATCCGTTCACACACCGTTATCGGGGCCGTACCCTATTTGTAGGCTTCTGTCTGACCTATTTATATTTGAAAATACTGTAACGACTTTCCTATACATCCCCGAGCCCCGGTAGGGCCGGCGCGTAAACTTGAACTATTCGCTCGGAGCTGTCCCGCACTTTGCCTTTTTCGCTGGACCGAAGCTTTATTGTACGAACATTTTCTATGGCATTTTGGCTAGTATTTTTCATTATCCCGCTAATTGTAAAGCGTTTCATTTTGTGGAGAATTTTACGCCATCTGTATAGACGACAGTACAAAAATATTAACTAACCTGGCAAGTCCGGTAATTGCCAGGACACGTACATCGGAGGTTCCATACAGTACGTATAAAATGCTCATAACTATTTGCAAATTTGGAAATAAGGGAAGGGAAAAATTCGCTTACACAAGTTTTACTTCAAAAAGTATTAATTTTATCTTGTACGCAGTTTTACTTATTTTAGAACTTTTTTCTATTTTTTTTAAATTATAAATACAATATTTCATACTATGGGCTTGATACCCGTGTTAAATATGTGCGTAAATGATATTGACCAATTAATAATGACTACCCTCTCTGCTGTGGAAGTATTTACGAGCAAAACGCTACATATGCTAACGGTAGAAATACAGCAAATGATCCTAAGCCCGAACGTTTTTTAAGTGAACTGTCAAGTTAACAAGTAATGACATATATCTCTTCATATCAGAAATAGATCACACCATCTCTCGTGGATTGATGAGCGGAATCCCAAGGCGATGGATCGCCACGGGAGCCTGTTTATAAAAATTGACACACCTCTGGCATTGTCTGTCCAAAAATATTGCCACTTCAGTCCGTGTCTCATCGCCTACTTAAATTTAGAGAAAAATGAGACTTAGTTCTGAAATTGACGGATGCTGGTACTTCAACGTCTACTGACAAGAATAAAAAGGCGCTACGCATAAATAAAAGGTTCTATTATCCGTAAGTGGGTATTGAAACGTGTGTAGAGTTACAAAGGTCAATCGTCTGGACGGGCTACCGGTTATTACAACCTGAAAACGGTGGATTGAATGCGAAAACGAAATTAAATGGTGCACCGAATACGCCAAAGCAGCGTCTAACAAAAGCTCCGCATGACCGGTATCGTTTTCACACGTTTCTGAGTAACGCGTATATCTTTTGAATAACGGCCATATTCGGACTGCCAGTCTGATACAATTTAAATAGAGCAATGGTACTCTGTCGCTTATTCCAGGAATCAAATCAGTAACTCGCAACGGCGAGAAGGGTGTTTAAATATTGAAAAGTATTGTAGTCATTTATCTTGAAAAGCAGCGAGATTAGTATTAATCTGATTTCATTTAAAGATGTTAATTCATTTCTTTTTGCATACACACACACACACACATGTGTATATGTATACAATAACCTTATACGTGTATGTTTTATAAGTTTGAACTCACGTTTGTGATCGACCCCCTACGAGGTGATGTCATAGATACCTATGGATGGCATCAAAAGTTTACGGTTACCGCGCCGCCTAACAAACCCCGAGACAAGTTGCTAGGCGACACCTCGCCCGCCGGCGCTGCGCTCGCCGCACGCCCGAGCTGTCGCGCACCCGCTCTTGTACGATGTCGCGGAAATCAGACCAGAAATAGATATCAAATGCGTAGAGTATCATCATTTTTCTTGACATACTACTGCGTAGAACTCGCCACAGCCCGGCGCATATCTCTCATGGGACATTGCAAGTTTACACTGATCACGACATGTTATTATATTTGATTTTTATTTGCTGGATTGCAATCCATCTTCTTGAGCTACACCGATTCCTTCAAATGATCAAACTTTTAATTTTCTTTTACGAAAAAAAAATATGGAATTTTAACGAATATTTTTTTAAAATGAATGTGGTTTTGAAACCGCTTCTTCATCAGGAAAAAGATTTTTTTTTTATCGTAATGTGTTCACGCTTTATAATTTCATGAAGAATAAATCCAAGCGCTCAAATCAACTGCAGCAATGTTTGACATTGAAATAATGAGTCAATAATTTTTTTTCGATACCGGAATATTTACGATTTCTTCGAAGCGTTGAGGAAGCAGAAATCTCGAGCCTTGAATCTACATTTTAGACATGTATTTGAAAATATATTTGCTTTTGCTTCTTCAGCTCATGTTGTCAACTATGTCCTCGTGCACAAATATATTTCGGTTCCAATTTCTGCTCTCTTTCCTTATAAGACTAAAAATGTATATGCTTATAGCGTCACCTATACCACAATAATTATAACATTATTATTTTAGGGTTGGTGTAAAATAATATATAAAAGTCAGCTATCGACATTTGCTATAGGTGTCGCCACGAAGGTCGAGCGGCGGAGTATATACGGATATTGCATTTGTAACAGATATACTAACAAACTTAAACCGATTAATTTAGTTTAAAGTTTGGTACTATACGAAAGAGGACAGGGCGGACAAAATCGTAATAGCAATTAGTAGGTTGCTCACCGACAAGTCGCTCAAAGTAGTGTGATAGGTTTAAATGTAACTAAGTAACAGTTAGCGATGCTCGAGATAAAGTTTTGTATAGAAATATTGTCATGTCCGTTCTGTAACAACACCGTTTAAACAACTTTAACAGAAATAATTTCTGAATTTGTTCGGTTCTATTTTCTTGATCTTAGATATTTTTCTCACTCGACGTGGGCGGGGGCTTATGTGGTAATTTTTTTTTCAGATTACGCTCGGAAATTTTCTGCCAGATGAGACGGCCGTGCACACGGGTTTTAGAATAAACTCTGATGCCATATTACGAAAAATGTTAGCAACCGTCGAGAATGGTACAGTTGTGCGAATGAGAAATTCCAGTGAGAATTTGACTCGGGGAAGAGAAACAGGCCGAAAGTACCCAATCGGCTCCTCGCTCTCTCTCACAAATTCGTTGTTTATCAAATATTTAACGAATAGCCAAAATGACGGACACGTCTACGTGGCGAACAAGCTTTTGATTCAGGCTTTTTGTGATAATACATCAACTTTTAGGCAGTAATTAAGTTTGTAATCTTTCACGCGTCAATAATGCATTGGTCTATGTGAGTTTTAAATACTGAATAGTCATTTGGTTGTTTGATGTGAACTTAATTAGTTTAATGGGATTTCTAATGTTAGCAACGCTCTCGATTACTAAAACATACTTGCACAATTGCATTATTGTTGAATTGATTTTTTTTATATAAAACAAGTTAAAGATAAAGGTGACGTGGACCTAAGTTATGAAAAGTAAAGATGAA
Organism: Eumeta japonica; assembly: GCA_005406025.1. NCBI lineage: Eukaryota > Metazoa > Arthropoda > Insecta > Lepidoptera > Psychidae > Eumeta > Eumeta japonica. The sequence continues at coordinate 144,545 of BGZK01000566.1, forward strand.
ACACGAAGGACAAAATGAAAAATGTCTGTGTGTGTAAGTATTAAAATTCGAAATCGAAAATATTTATTACTATAGTGAAATCAAACTATTATAATAATAATAATCAGATTGTACACACAATATAATACACACTTAAGAAACTTTGGCAACAAAAGCGAAATTTTCCACGTTATGCCTCACCACATCTCATTAGTATTTAATTATGGTATGGTTTATGTTGTATTGTTTGAACTTCTTATAAAACACTCATAATCTTTTCTTTTTATTATTAAATATACAAGTATCATGTTAATTAGGCTTGGCTTGTTTGAAAATTTAAAATTTTGAGCAATTGCAATTTCATGCGTGTCCCGAAAATATCTCTATAGTCGATTTTTTAACCATTCTCGTAAAGTATCAAAAAAACTTCATCCCCTGCCGAACGGCGAGCGGCAGTGATTTTAATGTTTGCCCTCGTTAGACGGTCGGCGTTGAGCGCGCGGCCCGGCCTCGCGTCCTGCGAATATTAGCGTTGGAGCGACTATTGATTAGCCGGGGCTGCGGCCGCTGAGACTTGTGCTTATTGGTTTTTAGGGGTCCGAGCCCGAGGTCGGGGCGCGGGCGGAGCCCGAGTGTTGTCCTTTTCGTGACTACGTGGCGCCGTCACCGGAGGCCTGTAGCTGTGAGCCCGAGCTTTTAAATTCCCGATGAACTGCATGCGGATGTATAGCTTTTGAAAGTCGTTCGTCTGTCAGAATAAGTGAAGGCGTACATTCAATGCGAATGACCAAATAAATCTTGTTCTAAATCGAAAAGGAATTGGAATCTATAAGAATGAAAAAAAAATGGAATTTCTGTGTATAATTTCAAAATAATGTATGTAAATGTTTGTCTGACTGTGTCCCTGTTTATTCATCCGTTTAATTATCCGACTAGGTTAAATTGATATCAGCGTAAAGGATCTTTCAGAATAATCTAGGTTACATTTTAGTGTCAGAATATTTCTAAAACTGTTTACATTGGGGGCCAAAATATAATTATAAGCTACTTCTGCTTGAGCGATACTTTTCAAACTTCGCATACGCATTAATGTTTTTTAAAAGCACAATATCGTGTTAGTTTTGAATTTCAACTGCTCATACACTGAAGTAAAATAGTCCACCTATACTGTGATATCAAGCGCTGTCCCAATTTTGAATTAAAATCGTGAGCTCTAAGTAAAAACGTTATCACAAAATTTCGGGTTTCAAATCCTCAATCCTGATGCTGTAGCTGCAGTGGTACTAATGCTCATTACACCGAGAAAATTTTGAATCACCTATTTTCCATGAATGTTGTGACCACCAAGTATACATTTTATCATACATCTCCGGATTGTAATTCTTCCAAATGTGAGCGCTGGGATGACACCTCTTATTTTCCCAGTGCTTAGGGACTTTGCAACACAAACACTGTCGTTTCTATAATAATATAATGTAAGAACAACAGCAACTTCAATCAAATCAAAGTATGATTTGATTAAACTTGATTTTATAAACTTTCTGGCTCGATTAACGAAATTTTTACTGGTTGTAGGCAACCTGAAGAAGCGTACATTGTATGCAAGTCAATGTTTTGAGATATTACATTTTTCAAAAAAGCTCATGTTTAATATCCTAAAAGTGACGATCCTGTCTCAATCTCGACCTAAGACCGATTTTTCGGCTCGGCACAGACAACAAAGCTCCAGGCTGTGTTTTTGCTTTATGTCGCGTGAAATTTTATTGTCGGCTGGCGCCAGACGCCCGCCCCGACGATGCTCCATAACTCATCGGTCTCCCGTGCGGTCTGTGTGTCGAGATTACTGCTTGTAAATGTGAGATAATAGCAGAGTGATTTAAAAAACTCCAATAAAATCCGTAAGCTGTAGTACTTCATAGGCATAATTCAAATCTACTCCGTAATAGTATAAATTCTATGGAAATAACGCATGTGTCATATTAAAAAATAAAATAAGAAAGCTATGAGATTATTAAAAATAAAAGACATATTAAAAAAAAAAGGTTTTTTCAGGTTTTTTTGTTCGCTAGCTAAAAAGGATTTTTTTAATTATGTGCTCAATAAATAAATAACTTACAAAATAATTTGCAATCTGAAAATACCATTAACATTTGACAATATAACAAAATTAATTGATTAAGTATGAATATGATATAAGATTTCTCCATAAGTAATGTCGATTTTTAATGTCCACTTTGTTTATTAAATAATAATACAAAAAAAAAAACTTAAGAACTCCTTCACATGCTCATCGTATTCTAGTATCTTAATTCAACCTTCAGCAAACTCTCTAAGACCTAATTAAAAACCATTCTTTGAATTCAGTTACAAAGAATTACCGCATCGCAGTTTCAACATCTTTGGATTCAAATTTTTTTCGCAGGAACGAATTTCGCTGTGGATCTGAATAAACAGTAGTCTGACGGTGCCAAGTTAGAACTAAACGTTGTATGTGTTAGGAGTTCAATATCACCTCATACATTGGTGTCATTTATTCACTTACATCTCGGCGGTGATACTAAGAGCATTAGAAATTATTTTAAAGTCCACTGAACCTTCATAATTCCATCAGACACATAACAGGACTTATGGCTTTCGCTTGAATCTCGTTTAATTCGTGGGGCGTTATACGAGGACGTTTATTGGTTTTATCTGACGATTTTAAGCGGCGATGTATGGTGTCTATTGAAGGTCCAAGGGAGTCCGCTTACCGGCGAGTGCTGCCAATTGGTTGGTTTTCTGCCACTCTTGATCTGCAGCCTCAATATCCCATACAGGTGGGCGACCAAAGCGCGAATGATCTACCAGCGTCAAATCTCCACTATTAAAACGATTAAGTCAATGCTGGGCTGTTCGCTCATTGACTGTATCTTCTCCTTCGGTTTCTCATACTTTTCTTGCTTCCATAGCTACTTTAAGCTTTTATTTGCAATAATGTAAATAAATGACATATATAATTTCACATTTATAGCACTCTACATTCTTCTTAGAAGTAGAGACTTATCTTAACAACTTATGACATGTATAAAAAGGAGTGTATGAATTTCAGTTATTAAAACCAACATTATTAGTAAAACATCCTCAATAGCTTATATATATACATATATTTATATACATACATACATACATATTACCATTGAATTTAAATTCCCGTTTTCTTGCATTTTCAATTTTATAATACGTTTATAAGAGAAAAATATATCTAAGGCACAGTAGAAAAATTAATTGCGTCTAAATGTTCCAGTCATAACATCAACTTTTTCTTGCTTCCTTGTTTAATATTGGGAGTCTATGTCTGTTTGTTTAATACCCACTATTTCATGGACACGTGTCTATCTTGCCCTATAGTATATCGAAAAATTTACGATTATATCGGTGTAAGACACACATCAATGTACAAGTCTCACGTTTGGGAGAATTACAGATTATGAAGCGAAATTGATCAAATGAAAATACCGTCATTGTACATTGTATACAATGATGGTATATTATATGACATTATTATATTTTTTATATTATATATTATATTTTGTACATCAAAAATGCAGCGACCTCTTGATAAAATGTCAAATATTTATTTTGAGTTTTTTCCTTTTGTATAACATTCTAAACGTAAGTGAAACCGGTAGGAACAAAAGAAGCGACGAGGGACATAAAAAAGTATTTTAAAAAATTAATACGATTAAAAGAAATAGCTAAAAATTATGTTATAGTCTTTTTATATATACAAGAAATTAACCAACAAAAACAAAATCAAATCACGAAACAAATTAAGGGCATACAATTTATTTTTGAGGTTGGTGCCAGCAAAGACATTGAATATAAATTCAATCAGCATAGATGCGTTATGTCCAATAAAAATTGGAATTAAAACACGTTTCACTCGACAACCTAATTCTTCATGTACATGTCAGAACATACCTTTTTCTTATCCGTTTAAAAAAGTCTTTTCACGGCTTCGTTTTATGTGCGGAACCCACAGTCACCATAATGATCATTATGAAGCGGTGTTAACTCGGCCCGTGACCAATGTGCTCAAGTCTTTAGCTCCTTTATGCATACCGATCTTTAACAATATGTTTTTATCCACACTTTACTTCCATCGGTCTTATAGATTAATCAAGCAGACAGCTAATGATGAATGTGTTAAAGTTATTGCCAATAATAAGAACCAGAGAATACTACTGGACAAGGTGAGCCACTTGTACTCTAGGGTATTGGGTAAGTTCATTAATACAAAAGATAGTTAAGGAAAGAGCATGTAGTTATTATCTCTCTATAGTAACTGAATATACTTATTATTTTATAGAATAATCGTCTATTTCTGTACGTGTAAATATTAGATTTTCGCTGTTTCATTTTTATAATCGATCTATAATGTATTTTCATCCATCATTTTGACTTCTATCGCACATTTTCATTTTATTAAGAGCTGTCCATACCCGTTCCGTTACCCTTTTTGGTACTTATTTACATTATACTCTACTATTCATCTATTTCTTATCTTCTTTTTCTATTAGCTACGCCCTCGTGAGCTGGTTTCGCCGATCTAGCTCTGCGGTGACGCGTCAAAAGTGATGTTTAATAATATAATCTTAGAGCAGATACTAGCAATATTTCCATACAAAAACTTTGATTTCGCATGTCACTAATTGTTGCCTAGTTCCACTTAGAAGTGTCACATTAGATTGAGAGATTTGTTCCATACCGGTGGCTCGTACACTAAGGTGTCTATTACAAAGTCTGCATTGTCCGTTATAGCTAACTATAATGGATTCAAATTTATTTGCGTGTCAGACAATAGAGATATTTTTCGGCGAGAGTAAAACCTTTTTCTGAAGGTGACACTTTGTGGGCGGCTTGCTAGATAGACTGGGCGATTGCATTACGGCTGCAGCATGAGTACTCATTGAACACCAGTTTGTTGTAATTCTTACATTTATAATCGGTTTTGGTATCAGATCGTTAGTCAATCAGAACATTGATAAGTCCACGATTACAATACGAAAACCGTAATAAATAATAATAGCGTAGAGTAGACTAAAATAATTCAATTGCAAATTACGTCTAGCCGGAGCGGACCGCGCCGCACCGCACGGTATATCCGGTCCACTCCCGGAAAACTGCATTTACACAGCATTACCGGGACGGAAAAGGGGCTTTGTCCGAATATCTAACTTCCTAAATTAGAGCTAGTACTGAGCAAATACGTCGCGGGCCGGCAAAGCAAATAGGGTTTTCGTGCGGCGTGCGCGGGCGCTCGACCTTTTTTCTTTGTCGGTTGAAATTTTAACCGTGAAATTCTCTTTATTTATAAAAAAAATAAGCTTTTTCTTATAGTGCATCAATCAATTTTGTTGTTTTCAAATCCTCGGGTTTGGTTATAACGTTTGTGACATGTTTTCTTACTAAACATTGCGACGCTTTTCGCCTTTTATAGTTATTAATTCATGGCTGATATTACGATAACTAATTATTGTTATTTAGCTTTTACTTTATTGTCAGTCTTTTTACTAATTACGCCTTTAAAATTCAAAACCGAATCTGGCTTTGAGTTTAAAATGTCACCAACTTCTCAATTTTATTACTACTGACATTATAAATGTGAAAGTTTGTTAAAAATACGATGTGATTGGATGTTTAAATGAAGGGCATATATATAAAATATTTTCTGAAATTATAAAACATAAGATACGTTTTATCCCAAAAATGAGTTTTTATTTAATTTAATAATTTAAACAGGATCGGAATCAAGAGTTATTTAAGAATCAAAAGTTATTTAATAATACTCATATGTGTTATTATAATATGGCTATTCCTTGTAATAAAAACGTTATTATGATTTTAAAATTCAATGATTAATCTAAAAAAAGTGAAGATCCTAAATCTTGAGGCGCTGCAGTACTGAGCTGCATATGACAATAATTTTTTTTTCGGAATCCATATAATATAGGTTAAGTCGAATTATTAGATTCAAGCGAAAATCTCTGGTTAATAACTAGTTCCGATATTTATAGCCTTAATAATCAAACCGGCTGCAGGTGATAGGCGCTCGGTGATGCGCCTCACAAAAGCTCGCTCGTGATTTCTAAATCCTCCGACGGGCGCGCCCCAGAGGGTTGGCGCGCTCGATCATTGCCGTCGGAGGCGGACCTGCTCGTTGTCGGCCTCCTGATAGATGATTTGGCGGCCATTGTGGAGGAAATTAAATCAGATAGAGACGGCCGGTGGCGTGATTAAAAAAAAAATTGAAAGGAATCACGGTGAGCGCGAGATGTTGAGTGTTTTCGGTCGAGATCGACTTGATTATAGCTGAGTTATACGTATTTTTAGGGTTCCGTACTTCAAAATGAGAAAAGGAACCGTTGAAGAACTTTCAATAGAAATTTTAATAATATAAGTAGTGGGTAATATTTTCATTCAAGTGTCTTTGTATCTAGAGACCACTAAATTGATAGATAAAATAACGGAATACAACTAATAATGATATAGTATGAATTTTGAATACTAGTAAATTACATCGGTATAGTAAGTAAATACTGAAACATAAGTGCCTGCTTGTTGAGTCTAAGTTTTAATTAAGTCTTAGTGATCCCGAAACGATGACGCTTGTGTCAAATTATTACATACTACTTATATTAAACTTAAAGGATTAATGTGATTAATTTTTTTAAACTTTTTAGTGGTATTGTTTGCGTCAGGATTTTTCAATTTTCATTTAGTCTTATTCTTCAATTAAACAAATTTAAATCTCATACGTGCTCTTAGCTTTCATCATATGCACATGTCATGTATTAATTACCTTATAAGTATTATAATAAGTAGGTAAGTAGGTGGCGCGCGAGGCGTCCCGCCTCCGTGCTGGGGTGACCCGAACGTTGCTTCTATTTTCTAACTTAAAAGAAGAAATTGTTATTCAATTCACTAAACAAGAGTAGAGAGATAGACGAGGAGGGTTTAGCATAAGACGTGGACCCTGAGAGTAATGAGACCGAAGCGAATTGGACGTTATCAATATCCAAGTGAAGTCGTATAGATGTTGCTTGAATAGATCTAAAAAGGAAAGTAGGAAACGTAACTCGTTTAACTGCAGATCCCTAGTATCGAAAAGGCTCAGCCACTAGTGTCACAGTCGTTAAACAATACGTATCCGGTGAACGTGGACCAGTGGACGTGGCGCGTTGAAACTTGTCAAGCTCACTTGAGATCAGTAGCGGTACGGGAAAAGTAAATGTTGAATATAACGTAACAAATATTTTGCGGTTATAACAATTAACATTTTAATGCAAAGGACAGCATTTTAGATTTGATTAAAGTATGTTCTGTGACAAATAATTAAAAAATATAATAGCGTAATAAAATTTTGTTGTATTTATAACGGTCATGGTCAATAGCATCAACAGAAAAAAAAGCATTTACATCACTTAAATTTGCATTATTTTCGATTTACATCGCCGTTTCTTGTTGGAAAGTAAAATAAATTGTCATGAAAATTAAAATTATAAAGCGAATTTCATTTTCAAGTTAAAGGTTACTTTATTTTATTTTGGTGTCGTTTTAACTATAGTTAAAACGAATTTTCAGATTCTTGATATATCGAGAAGCTGAAAAATGAAATAGTCGGTAAACAATACGATATGCACTGCTTATGGAAGTATCCCCGTCCCCACTTTCTGGATGTACCCCAATCATGATTAGCCGCAAACGTCAGCACCTGTAGTAGTTGGTGGATTGATCAACTTGTCCCGAGTGTCCGGTCAGGTGCAGCTCGAAGTTGCCCAATTTCGATCCATACAGGTCCCACGAATCAGTACAAAAGAACACGGTGAGGTGATCGCTTTTCTGGGTCTTCATGTTTTCATCTAGAAGTGTCCCGCTTAAATCGTCTAAATTTAAAAAAAAAACCGAAGTACCTACATAAGTCGAGACCTTGGTTTCCTCCCTAAGAAATCTACAGTGTTTCTAATTCGTAACCTAAGTCGTAGTTCAAAATATATTCTTCGAATTCGAATATAAATATATTCCCGCACGTTAATTTATTTAGTGCAAGAAAGTGGTCACTCACGTTTTTCCCTTTGCCTGTCCCATCGCAAGGACACATCTAAACGCGTATAAAGTTATTATCAGACCATAACAAACAATATAAGCGCTTTCATGGAAATCGGAAGGTTTCTCGAGTGGCCGCTGGCCGAGCGCCGTCGCCGGACGCCGCCCTCGTTTTATCGCCCGATAAGTTTTTTATGAGCGCCGCCTACTTATTTAGGGTTCCGTATCTTAAAATGAACCATTATAGTATCAGCTCGTTTTCCGTCTGTACCTCTGTGTGTTTGTAAAAATCCTTTATGACAAGAATGCGTGGAAGTATCAAGTTGATATTAATATCAAAAATTTACGTTTACATTTTCCTTGAACGTGTAATAAAAGTCTACACTTTAACATAATGCTATCACAAAGTATAGCCTTATTTGTCTCATATTTAAACACACGAATATAAAACTTATAGGATACTTCCTGTTGACCTAGAATCAATGACCTAAACTAATAAAATTTAATTAGAAGCAAGATTACCTACACAGCATAAGTAAAGCAAAAAATTTCCAAATAATTAATTTAAAGTTATGTTAATTTATATTGCTTTTTGTAATTACAATTTCACAATTTCGGTCAAACTATGGGTCATAATTATACGCCGATATATAGGTGAACATTTTTTTAACTTGCTGTTATGAAAATTCAACAATTTCAAGTATTCGGATATTTAAAAATAGTTTTGAAAAATAAAATGTTAGAGTACCCCACCGATATATTCGTCAGCACCGCTATCGACAACAGGAAAAAAATATCGAAAGTTTTCATAGGCAAGTTAAATTTTAACGGAACTCTCAATGTGCGAGTTCTATTTGCACTTATCCAGTTTTTTTTAAAGTAATACGAGTAATTTGGAATTTGGTATTAGTAAAGTCTTTTCTTACCTATCGAAAGAAGTAATGCTCTAAGGGCGTATTTAAACGTAAGGCATTGAAGCGATATAGAAATTGGTTAAATGTTTTTTTTGCAAATTCTACATTGTCACATCTTTTACATTTAAATACGCAAAAAAATATTTAATTCCATTAACCGACGATAGAAAGTTTTTCTTAGAAGAATACGAGAATTGTTGCTTTAAATTATAAAGACCTCTTGTGTATGAGTTATCAACATTATCTTAATTTATTCTACCTTGTAAGGTTTGATGTCTCGAAGGTGCTTAAAATTTTTTATGTAGGTGAAACCTTATGTATGGTTAGTTAAATATGAAAGTTATTATTTATATTTCATTTCCATTGAGCTGAAAAATTCACCATTTTGAAGTGTAACTTCTTTGGCGACCATAAGTAAAATAAATCGTTTACGTTTACATGTTACTATTTACACTCATTTTCGTGTGGAATGTAAAGTATACGTTTACTAGTCTAAGGGCCACTTCGACTGCCCTATTTTAACCGACTTCTAGAAAAGAAATCATTTATAAAACAAAATTTCAGTTCCATGTCCTGCTTTTAACAGTTGTTAAGTTATGAAAGAAAAATATTATTATAATATTAGTACCGATCGAATATTTTCGAGAACTGATTCATCGAGCACCCCACGCTTTTCTCACAATAGTACTAATATTTTTCGTTCATTATTTTATTCCTATATTAAGAATTATTTTTCACTTCTTATTCGATTTATCATTAAAGCGTGTTTTTTTAGTTTTTTTAAACTATATTATATTTTTAAATTTTGTTTTCTAAATATTTAGTCTCAAAACGATATCAATAGTAATTATAAACAAAAGCCTTGATTTTAGAATAACTTACGTGTAACAATGAATTTAAATTTATATCATTCATGTCTAATCAACCTTTCCATTTGATCTAATGCATAAATAATTGCAGTACAACGCACGACACTTTGCCGCTGTAAAGTTCGTCACGAAAGCGTCGTAATGGCATAAAATAAGAACGCGGCGCAGAAGGAGGAAGGCTCGGGGAGAGCAATACCTGCGTATTACATCATTCCCAGCCATTTCAGAGCGGCGAAGTTTCGTGCGTTGTACCAACTGGACATGGAAATTTCCCTGTTAGCTTTGAGCAATTAAGTTCTTCTATTTGCATTCCATTTAGTGATGTTTCGCAGCTTAAGCTACATAAGCTTGTCCGACAGCAAACAACCTAGAACCCAGATAAATAGCTACATCTATATATATATATATATATATATATATATATATATATATATATATATATATATAATAATAATCAACCGTACAACATTGCTTTGACGACCCGAGGCTGACGCTAACGACATGACGTTTTGAAACACCCTTTTGGCATTGCCGTTTATATTGTTTTATATTATATTGGTTTGGGTGAATTCAAAACTGAGTGAAAATTTAGCGCCGGACATAATGTCAACGTTGCGCTGTACGACTTATAGTTGTGACATATACAATTTTTTAAAGATTTTTTAATTCCAAATTTTAAAAAATCACAAAAAACATAATTTTTTTTAATTTTATTTTTCATGATATGAAATTATTGTATTTCCATCGGTTCTTGGTAAATCTGTAAAGTTTAAATGACATATGACTGTTCAAAGTCGATCAAAATCGAATTCAAAGGAGTCGGTTACAAACATACATACATACATATAAGTGATACTAATAAAAGCGTGTTAAAAATAAACATCTCGGACAATCAGTAAAGTGATGAATATTAATTAAAAACTAATCACCTACCTTGTAATTCTGCAGATGGCGAGATTAAAATTTATCATTATTCAGGCAGTAAATTAAATACAATTCGAAACACGTCAAAGCCTACGGCCGCGCCGGTTATTACTTGAACGATCAATCAGGGCGGGGCGTTTTGCATGACGGCCCTTAGTTACGTCGAAAACTTGTCCCCGAGATGTGTAACTTCCCGGGCCGATCTCGGATGTATTGGGAATATAAATTTCCTGCGCCGCCCGCGCCGACTCGCCCGAGACATCCGGCTTCCCTTCCGCCCCGTCTTGCTCTTCTTATATGTATATATGCTTATAAGACAGATAAGTATGCATGTGTTATGTACTTGTCTCTTATCTATATAGGTTTTAGGATTGGAGCATTTTATGTGTCAATTTAATTTCTATCTAATTTTCAAAGGCGAATGGTTAATTTTAGGGTTAATGAAAAAATGTGCTTGTCTGTTCCATGAAGCAGAAACAAGATTTCTGTTTTAGTATATTGAAGTTACATCTAGTTATAGTTAGAGTTTTATAAATTTCATTGTATTGACGTGTCGAGCATTTTTTTATAAAATTTCTAAGCTTCAAACAAGGATGCGAGTCATTAGAGAACCGGTGATCATCGTCGCCTATGAACATTTGCAACCCTAAAAGAGTCACTAGTGCACGGCCATACTTTAGAGAAGGATTTGAGTATGTGATAGAAGGCATAGTGGGCTGGTGAGGGGTGAAATGGGCCACCGGACCTCCCACTCAGTAGGCGAAATACAACAACGGATGCTGTTATTTCGCGTCAGTATTGTGTGAATGGGGTATCTCACCGGTCACAATACATCAGACAGCATCACAATACATATACGAAAAGTGGTATATGTCAAGAGACATACAGAAACGTTCCAAAAAAAGGAGCTATATCCATAAAATTAATACTAGACATAAGAACGATCTTGCTGCTCATAAAACCCGTCTAAGCAAAGTTAATAAACCGTTTAAGGGGAAATGTATGCGCTTTTATAATAAGATCCCAGCTGAAATTCAAAATTAGCCATTTTATGAATTTAAAGGTTTCGTTAAAAGAAAGTTATATGGCAAGGGCTATTAAACGGTGTCTGAATATCTTAATGAAAAAACCCATGGGATTGAAATTGCTTCATATCATAAAGATATGAACCAATCAGATTGCTTCATATGTGTTGTACTAAATTCTTGTACCGATGAGTAAAAAACAGCAAACTTACTTGCCAATTCTTCTCACGGTGAATCAACATTTGGAATGGCTGGTAATGTTAAAGTCGAAAACAGTTGTTTATGACTTATTTCAAGTGTAATTTTTATTACCTACGAAATAATGATATTTTTGATTTGATTTGATTTGATTTGGTCGAGCTGGCCTACGTATCGGCTGTAGCCTAGCTGGCCACAGTGCGACTCTGCCACAAAGAATCGACTTAAATACGCTATTTCATTGCATCAAGTAATTAAGGCAGAAATGAAAAATTTCATTGAAAATACTTATATTAAAATTATCAATGTGGTGATAAAAGTATTATAATAATAACACTTTTTTTAATGCCAGTTTTAAATCATACGAAACTTTTTTTCTCACTTATCGCAAAATTCATACTAGGTATGTTATTAATAAAATACGCCATACCTACGTCAGTTTTACAGGTCTTTTCCAATGCCTCTTACGACAGATAATGATAACATACAAGAATTAATAAAAAGCGGGAGACGGTATATCGAATCGGAAAACCACTACTGAGTATACACTTAGATGTACACAACTAGGCAGATGTTGGTATCGATGTCCGCGCCGCGAACATTTTGGGGCGCGCTCGAGTCGGACGCCAGCTGACGAGTCTCAGAGCTGTCTTCCGACCCCGAACTTTTAGAGGCGTTGGCGCACTACAGATAAGGTTTGACGGTATAATTCTAACGATACAGAATATTACCTTGGTTATATGAAATGTCTATTAGCTTCACGTAAAATTATATTTACAGACATAAATGTCATTAGTGACTGATTGTGCATCGACGCTGAGCCGAAATCAATGACGCGTTAACCCTTAAATTGGGCTAAACTTTTGTCGGTTAAACCCGCTGACAGAACTTCCATGTGAATTATCTTCGTAAATGGCGATGCGATAAGGGTTGTTTAATACGGTGAAAAACGGTAACTTTCAATTATAGCGGTGTGCATCATACGATAAAAATGAAAGTAGACACATGTTTTTATGGCATATACGAGGAGTAAACGAGCAGGCGAGCCATCACACTAGATGATTATCACCGCCCATGGACATTCGCAACCACAGAGGAGTCGCCAGTGCCTTGTCGGCGTTTTGGAAGAGAATAATAGGATATTTAATCACGTAGAAGGGCCGAGGAGGTGGGCCACTGAATCCCTTACTTACTAGCCAAAATGAAGCAGTGGAAGCTGTACTTCATGTCCGCGTTCTGTAAGTTTGTGGTATTTCACTGGCCAAACCAGCCTATTTTTCCGCTGTAGCCGGGTGGGCCACAATATTGCTCAACCACTCTGAAAATCTGATTTTATATTATATATTATACTTTAACTCTTAAAAAGTTAAAAAAAAAGATAATTTCATGCATTCGAATCAAAATATACTCGAAATAATTGTTTTATTTGTCTGTCTAGATACAATTGAAATTGTAAAATGTACATCGATTTTTTTTCCAAAAGCTGAATTGGCAAATAAAAAAAAAGGATATGTAGGTGATACTCAAAATTTTTAGAAATGGCACTTACAAATTGTAAATTTAAAAAACGAACTCTGTCAAATTAATTAAATATATAGAAACTGACAAAATATTGGCCTACCAGCAGATTCGGACAAGCTTAGACATCGGTATGAATTAAGTGCACAAAATCCTTTATGAACATTTAGTGGTCAGGAAGCTTTGTACTCAGTGGATACCTATTAATTGGTGCCACTCAATATAGCAAATATTTGTTAGTGGTGAGTTAAATGCTGTATACGAATTAGTTACATGTGACGAAATCTGAATTTATTGTTACGGTCCCAAAACCAAAAGACAGTCTGCTCAGTGGAAAGTTTGAGAAGAAGTCGATAATCCCTTGAAAGTTTCTTTTTGAGGAGTTGTCTACTAAAGCAAACAAGGCTCGAATCGTCGAAAAGATGGCGGCCTCTATCTTCAGAATAACCCGTCATAATGTAATAATTGTTCTAGAATATAGTTACTGCAAACCGGTACACTAACAATTGTTTGCCTCTTGTTTTGGAAAAACTTTCGAAAAATAGCCCAGCAACAGAATTCTCCTGTATCAGAAGTACTGACTCACACGACTTACATCGCTGACCTCGCACTATGCGTTTTTTATTTTTTTTCCTAAAATAAAAGAAAAACTTCGAGGAAAGTTGTTTACAGACGCCGAGAAGTAACTGCATATGAAAAGACCGTTGAACCGACCCCTAAATTCGATTAGACAAAGTGTTTCTCTCAGTGGTTCCGTCGAATGATGCGATATATTTATCTGAACGCACATTATTTGGAAAAAACAATAATAATAAAAATAACTTGCTAATTTGCACAGTTTCGATTTTCTATGGATTTTCAGATTGACCCATGAAGTACGAAGCAAGTCGCCTTTACGAGTTGCATGAATGAACATCAATAATGAATGATGAACAATTTGGCGGTGCATTATTTAGTCATACAAGAAAATCAGAAACATTTACGAATTCTGATTTTAGACAATGATTAAACAAAGATATTTTTAAAAAACTCGCGAAATTCTGCCAGTAATGCAAATATATTGTGTATATGTTAAACAAATATGTAATATAAATTGATAATCGTATCCACAATAAGCCATCACGAAAACGCCCTCAGTAGACGTTTCTAGACAGAGGCTGGACGCGCGATTTGCATGAGAATTCGAAGTAGATCTTATCAGCTGTAGCTATATGGTGTAACTTCCATGGACAATTTTAGTCGCATATTGTAGTTATTTGTTTAGTTATTGTTTATTTATCCTTATTTATATATCCTTACTTTTGCAAACCATAGACATAACAATAGGTTAACGGAAAAAAAAATTTTTTGATCCTAAAAATTAATTTTTGGTTCTAGGTATATCGTATATAGTTCTAAGTATGATAAATTCTATCATAAAAAATCCAGAAAATCAAAGTCGTAAATAGATTGAATCTAAGCAAAGAGAATATACCAAGATGCATATTAACTATATTTTCACTAATACAGACCATGGCCAGTATTAGCGAAAAAATTCGTATTTGTTCTGCAATGAATAATTATAAGAAAAAATCGGAAACAGAAATAAAAACAAGAGATTCCTTCGGACTCCCGGTTGAACCGAAGTTCCTTTTATTATATATCATGTATCAAATAACAGGCATAATGTAATAGATTAACAACATTTGGGAGTTATCAGATAAAAAAATAACAATAATTATATTATGTTGTATCAAATTACAGGAAAAGGGAAATAAATTAACTATTTTTAAGAGTAACCATACGAGAAATATAAAATAGTAACTTAAGAAAAATATTCACTTACTTGATTGCATTGCATATAAAATAGTAAATTATGAGTTACATAAATAAAGCACTAAACACAATGGCACCGTTTAGTAATTTATTTAGTCTTTTTTTCATTTCATTTAAAACTTTGTTCAGTTCATCAAGTTGCACAATTATGTAATTTTTGAAATTGATAATAGATAGCACTTTCATATATATAAAATGATATACATATAAATGTATGAAATAAGTAAGACTTATTTAAAATATATATTAAGGAATATAGTAATGATTTGAAATTTAACGTGGTGCGAATTGGTAAGCAATATTTTTGTTAAACCGTCTTATGTCAATCGACGAGAGGGGGTTTATGGAAATTAAAATTTGTGTTTGCTTGCATATTTGAATGAAAATCTTAAAATAATAAAAAAATATAAAAAAAAATTGCACTTGATAACTACGGCACCTAACACAATATAAACTATCCCATCTTTCAAGTTGAACGAAATTATATATAGTGTGCAACATTTTTTATTGAATACAGTGAATGGTTTCGGATCTTACGGAATGGTTTCGGAAATTTAGCCACACTCACTTACTATAGTTTGTGTCATATCATCGGAGATGGCGTTGCATACGACAAAATGTACGAGAAAACCTATTTTCTTCATATTTCTTTTGCGAATTTTTCATATTTTTAATTAATTATTTTATTATTCGAGGCGGAGACAAGTCCAAGAAATCAGCGATCATAAAAAACTGTGCAGCCGCTTTTGAATTATAAATGAATTAAAAAAAAAACTAACACGACGTTGTTTATCTATACATATCTATAGATATATCTATACAAAAATAGATGTATATATATATATATAGTTATACTATATATGTATATATACATCTATATATGTATTTATATAGATATACAAGAGGTAAACGAAACGCCGTGTCCATACGTTTCCCAAGCCCGCCGTCCACCGTCGACAGTCGGCCGCGCGCCGTCGTCGGGCAATCTCTACCTACGCTGATTGAACAAGTTTTTCTCATAACTCGAAGGGCGAGCGACGTTAACGTCCGCTCTTGTGTGAAATTAGCCTTATGAGTGGGACGGATTGTGTAAGTGAGAGGGGCGAATACGTGAACGACATTACTTAGCAAAAGTGCCTGCGTGCGCCGCTGTATCTATACATGACGGGTGTCCGCCTCGAACTTAGGATTAAAATCGTCGCTATGATACTGGAACTCGTATTGAAGACAGTACAGAGAGAGACTTAAAATATCAAAACATCTTACATGTGGATTTATTTTCCATGAGATGTGAATTTGTCATGAATCAAAAAGGGCGGTACGATTGATAATTACGTCCGAGATTAAGGTTTTTGCGTTTATAAGAAAAGTCTATTTATGAGCCTTACAAAAAATGGTATCGACAACTTCTGTACTCATTTTTTACCACGAGTTCATATAAAGAAACAAACTTTTTGAATGTTTTAAAATGTTCTGTACAGTAGGAGATTCGGTACAAAACAAAGTTTGAGACATCGATACAAAGAAAAGTTTGAGTGGCAACCTATACATACACAATAAAATTAAATGTCTGTCTGATTATCCGAGTTGTGATTAGAGGACATTGCTGTGCTTCTGTACATTATTCGCCTAAAATTCGAACATTATAAAAAAATGTTGTCGACATTCCAACTACGACTGAATTCCGATCACAGTAACATACAATTCTAAGAGTTTACATATTACCAAAAAACTATAAAATTCTGCGGTTTAATCCGTTTTATCAAAGTACTTAAATTAAATAAAAATAATAAATATATAATTTATTAGAATATTTGTAATAAACATTAATTTATTTAAGCAATCAATTTCAATAATACTCATTTTTATTGATACTAAAAATTTTCCAAATTACACATGCACTAGTCCGCCCGGCAGACGTTCTGCCCTTTCTTGCGGGTGGCTTGCTCATCTAATTAATGCCCACAGCTCTTCCAGCATGGCCAATGGACAAGGAATGATTTTCTTCTTCTTTGGTATCAATCGATGCTAATCTCAATCTCGGTTTCATTTGCTATTCCAGTCATACTTTTGATTCTGATCCCGACCCCACGTTGAATACTCAGCTTTATTTATATGAAGCTAAATTTTTATTTACGAAGCAGCACGCGTCAAACATGTGCTGTTTCGTGAACGAAACTTGACATTTAGATAGAAGTAAATTATCTGCAAAAATGAAAAATAGTGTAGTTGTCACGTATAAAAAAAAAACTTATTAATATGAAAAAAATACTAGTATCAGAAACAATCTGATACTGTTATAATCTGACTGTTGTAATTTGAGCATAGCATAGCAGACGGAAAACGGCTAGTAAAATTTACGTTTATGTTTTATGAAATCTATGGGTAGCGATAGCAATTAAACATTATTAGAACTTTACCGAATAACCTAAGGACTAATAATTATTTTGTGAGTTATGTGGAAATTGATTGTTTTGTTTTTGAGTACCGTACCTCAAAACGAAAAAAAGCACCCTTATAAAATCACTTCGTTGTTCGTCTGTCTGTTACGACTTCTTTCACAGGAATTTATCGAGGTATCAATTTGAAATTGATACCAAATACTTAGGCCTGGTGGCCCTTGTAGCTGTTAAAAAATCAAGCTAATAAGTCAATTAAAAAAAGATGACCGAAATAGGGCAATATTTTGACACTCGCATGTAAATCAAAAAACTCTGGGGTAATGGGATTATGTCACTACCTATAAAATGGCAACAAGTTGTTGAATAAAATGGCATATATATAAAGTTAATTTTGTTTTGATAATGACTTAAACTATGTGTTGCTCTGTAACCAGAGTTATTTGAATAAGTTATATTCTATGACAATACTACACATCATAACACTCTAAACCTAAGGAAACTTACCTGTATCCATAGAAACGACATTTTTAAGCAAATTAATAACGGTTAGTTTCATATACGATATTGTCTTCTTCTAATTTCTTAAAGAACGCTGAGCTGCTATACTGACAGAATGAGTAGCGGCAAAATCCAAAATAAAGAAATGTCATAACCATTTCTTTACATATATATAGATGTCAAAAAAAATACGCTGAAACAATATAGCGAATGTTTATGTAAAATATGAAAAAACTTCCCCGACCTAATATAAAAAATTGTCAAGTGCAAAATCGTTTTAAGAAGACAATACCGCTGATGGAACATCGTTTCATAATCGAGTTTGTCGTAAAATTTATTAATAAAAATACGTATCCTATAAAAAACCTTGAAGAATATTAAGGGTATTAGGCATGCATAAGTATTTTAAATTTGTTTGTCCTCACGTTTGCACAATATGCAGTAAGCAGATTTTAAGTATTGTCTTTCACTTTTAACATACGTTAATACATGCGCGTTTACATTATCGCTGTTCTCATAAAATGTTCTTACGGAGGTAAATAATTTTAGCGAAGTGAAATTAAGGGTTCGGTATATAATCTTACACTTACATTTTAAGCAATGTAATATTTCAAATAATAAAAATAAAAACTAACAAACAAACACTTTGAATTCTAAAATAACACCACATAAAAGGCCTACATTTCAATTTTTGTACATCACTTTCAACTAAAAGTTTCCGATTGGACCAACTAACTAGTTTTTATCTTCTAAAACATTTTACTCCCTGGTCTCGATACTGTCCAGAGATTAGCTTGATCAGGATGTGTCACGATAGCAGTGGACAAGGGAAAATCAATATAGCGCAAACGAGGTTTGTGAAGTTTGATGCATTTGACGTTCATTGTAGCGTATATCGACTCAAAGGTTAACTAAACGTAAATAAATGAATTTGGTGAATAAAGTATTTTTTTAAATTAATTAAGAAAGTGATCCAGCGCTTCACAAAGAAAAAAAAATGATCCTTCTTTTCAAAGACAGGGAGGCGCTAAAGTACGCATTTTTATAGCACTTTCAAGAGGCAAATGAGCTTGCGAACCATCACAGAACAGATGGTCGCCGCCGCCCATAGACACTCGCAATCCCAAAGGAGTCAGCAATGCGTTACCGGCTTCTTGGGTAGGGATTGGATGTCTGATAAAGAAGAATTGATGGAAGGTGTGAAAGATGATAGAGGGGTCAAAGTCGGTTATTCAACCAACCAGCATCGAGATCACGTTCGAAGAAGCGGATATGTCAACCTAACCAAAATCGATTTACAATTCCTGTAGTCGAATACCAACCACTGCGCAAGAGCACAAGACCTACTCCTACAGAGCATGGCGCGGTGGTCAATTCAATAGTCGCAATAGCTGAGTCTTACGTTGTTCCATCCGAAGATCGGGAACAGGAAGTGGGCCTGCAGTTCTGGTTTCAAACGATTTCCGTCGCCAAAAGCTTGCTGGTTGGATGGTTCAAACCCTATTCGATTGATGGTGATGGACCGTATATCTCCACCAAATAATAGCAGTAGATTTGTTGACCTATTGCAGTGGATGTGCATTAATAGATGCAATTAATATGCCATTTGGAAGTGGCAGAGGGAACCGCCAGGACGAAAACGCCAGTCGGGCGATACGCCTTTATGCTTCTGGCTCATAACAAAGTCTCGAGGCAAAAGCCTTTGCGTCCTTGTACAAATAGCAAGGGAAGACGCTTAAGAGGGATGGCGACCGACGGCGAGAGAGATTGAAGCGAAACATATTGAACTTCGCAAGACTATGATCGTAGAATGGAAGGACAGGCGTGTTCCAGCGCCGGTTCCGGAATCGTTGAGGCAATTATTTAGGTACTGGAACAGTGGATGGATAGGCGATACGGCGCCATAAACTTCCCCTTAACCCAGGTACTCTCGGAGCATGGCTCCTTTGGGAAATACCTGTACCAAATCTTCAGAAAGGAGACATCGGCCGAGTGCCACTACTTCGGTGAACGCCTTGAAAACATCGCTCAACATACACTGGAGACATGTTCTGCTTGGGCAGCGCAGCGCGCGGCCATGACGTCCGAGGTAGTGGATGACCTCTCGTTACTGACCATTGTGAAAAGGATTATCTATAACACGGAGTTATGGCAGAAGGTAAGAAGCGTCTGCGATAAAACTACGTCACAGAAGAAAACGGCAGAACGAAACCGTGAAGTGATTGAAATCCGCCGCCGACGTGCTGGGCAAAGGAGAAATGCGTACGCACTCTTTCAGCCCCCTCACCAACTTACGGCCAAAGGCGGTGAATTTGGGGAAGTTCACCATCCATCCACGAGCAAGAGATGATCGATACGTACTTTCATATGCAACAAGGATATAACGCCGTTGGGGTGGGAGATGACTGTGTAAGCGTACTCGAGGTCCCAGCACAAAGCTACGAGAAGAACGCTATGAGGTTTTAGTCGGTAGTAGTCGGACATAACTCGGTAGGCTATCCCCCAAGTTCTCACCATAAAAAAAGGTGATGAAGGGGAGTCACCAGGAGTCTCATTTACAGGACTTACAATTTATTTACAACTCTCAAAGCCTGTTAATTATCGTGGCAACAGCAAAAGCTTGTTGCTTTAAACAAACCATATTTTTTATAAAATTTCAATGTCTACAAGTTTCAGTTGAAATTTTGTCATAACTAAACAGTTTTCGAATTACATTAAAAAATATTCTCAAATGCTTAAAACATATTTCTTTTAGTGATCCCCATTACGATTTTCAACAAAACATATATTCAGAAGTTAGTCTTTAGTCCGAAATTTAGATTTAGGTAGAAGTATAAATGATAAAATGTTGCAATTATCGTTAGAAGACAAACACAAGCTTAAATTTTACGTTCTTTTATTTTAATTAATAAAGTTACAGTACTTAAGTTAAAAGTACTTAAAATATTTAGAACCTATTTAGAACTGATACAAAGACATGCTTAGGTGCCCGTCCTTCAGAAATTTTCTTTTATGGAATAAGCACTCCTGTCGTATTCATAAAATCTTCTTACTAGGGAGTCACTAGATTATGGACGTAGCATATCAGTTCAAGCACTTGTGGAGAATATGAATTGAATGCATGTGTCAGTAGCTCTAGGTCTTTTGTGCTTTTCCATATTTCATAATGAAATTACTCAGTTTCCTGTTTGTTTCGAGTCCTTTTGTACAAAGATAGTTTTGTACAAAATTATGCTATTTGATTTTCAATTTCAAACCAGAAAATAGTTTTATGTAACATTAGCCAAAATACGTTTGCTCGATAATTAAGAAATATTTGTATTCACTTTATATGCAGATTCATACATACATATTAGTGCTCTCTTATGTGGCATTTATTATAGACTAAAAAATCAGTCGATCAATACAGCTGAAAATTATAGATTACGTTACCAGAATAGTTTAGAAAATAGTTTGCTTGAATAACCTGTTTGTCCAAACGCGTTTAGTTGTCATTTATAATCCTTTTAGTGTTCGACCAATCATTCCGATTGATTCATTTAATTGACTTAGCTTCTTAGAATCCGAATTTACATTGGCACGTCATCCCGGAATCTGCACATCCACCAAAGGCATTTCAACATTATAATTTAATAACATTTCGGTGTCGTGTGCACGTGCCTGCAAAGTTCTAAGTGAGTAATTAATGTCCTGAAATTCCTTAGCTAATTTGGTGATTTTGGGGAACAATATTGAGCAATAGCAGTGTGTTAATTTATTCCGTAATAGCAATTAAATATCAATTAGGCTTCTAAGAATAATTATCATATTATTTCTTAAGGAAACTTTAATATAATTAAACTTGTATATAACCTGGTGTTAATTATGCCATATCCCTATAAATATATTACCATGCATTTGCTTAAATTACCGTCGTCGAAACAATTTCGTATCATCGTTACACTAATACAAATAATGAGTTTTAGTTTGATTATAGAGCATTATGATTTAATTATAGACCATCAAAGACTATTTTTCATAATTAATTTAGACCTGTTTTAATTTAATTCTTTGCTTTTTATTGTTTTCAGCATTTTATATAATATACGCATAATAATAATGTTTGATATATACCTCTTGAACCACATATCGCACTTTCTATTGGCTAATGCTCCCCTTTTAAAAAAACCAGCATCGACCGCCATGTTCCCTGGTGTGTTATATTTTTCTAAATAGCTTTTGGCTTTAATTTCAGTAGTAGATTCAAAATCAATTTTGAATTTGATCTCTATTAAAGCCTTCATTGTTAGCGTGACCTTAGTCATGTTTTAACTCTTTTCTATCGCCCTCTTGTCCTCTTACTCCGTACCTCCCCTCTGCACTTCCTTTCTCCCTGTTATTCTATTTCACCTTCTTCTTCTTCTTGTCCATTCCTGTTTTTTTCCTTTTTCAAGTAAAGAGAGAAAAAAATATGGTTACCAAAGCAAAATAAAATAATCTTAAATTTGTTTTGTCAGTAATTATCACAAAATTTCTTAGCATAGAACAGATTACAAAACAATAACAAACTACAGAAATAAATTTTAGGCACCTATGAATTCTATAAACGTACTTTTCATGAAAATACGTTTAACTATTGTCGAATTCTGAGAAGAAATAAACAAACAGAGAAGCACACAAGCAGGCTGTATATTATATTTAACGTGACGGTGTGTTCCATCAGTATCAATTGAATTGAATTGGCTTAATTATTGTTTTGTTATAAGACGAGGTATAGACAAAATGACAATGAGACGAAAAGAAAACTTACACATTTTTTCAAGGTTCGTACGATTTCCATACAGAATTTCATCCAAACCGGTTAAGAAGTTTGACCGTGAAAATGCAACAAACAGAAAGTTACTTCACATTTGTAATATTAGTATGGATAAATTTGTTTTGTAATAAAAAAAAATATTTGAAAATATATCCATATATAAGAAATAATATATATTTCGTTTGCTCTTTATTATCATCTATAAAGAATGGAATCGATCATGCACCTTTTCGCAAATAATCGTAATCTCCTTTTCTAGTGCAACTTGCTAAAGTAACTATAAAATAACTAGTTAATTTTCTCAGTTTTTGATTTTCTAAGAACTTTAAGTTTGGCTCGTGTAACGCGTAAGAATGGTTAGCGACATCGCCGCTAAAGTCCGCACTCTGCACGACGCCTCGACGTCTTATTTCCTGTGTGTTTGCAGCGTCAAAAGTTTTCAAAATTTTTCCGTAAGCATGATGTTCAAAAAATCAAATTATGCATATTCGTTGGATGGTAAGATTGACGATATTCAGTAAGGTAAAATGGATAAAATATAAGTATTGTACTCAAAAAAAGGGGTGGTCTATTCTTGTCTCTCTGGAAAATGTACTCGAATATGCGTATGTTTGTAAGGAAAGTCCCAGTCCGTACATATATGAGTTTATTAAATACGGCAGAACGTTGATGATCTATAAAAAAATAATTCTATTTTATCATACACATATAAAATGATAACTTGAAAATTACTAAACTCTAAGAGGAATGGTCATAATATTAAAAATATAAATAATATCATATACAAGATTATGGTACAGGTTGGGTCGTCGCTCCCACGCCATCACCTTTCATGATAGCTATAGCTAATGCTTGACGTTAATTTATATCGCGTAGATTAAAGCGGGATAGATATACTGTCCACATGAATATGCAAGCTTCGGGGGCATCGGTCTCAGCGGGAGAGCTCGTGTTAATTAATAATTAGCGAGGTGGAAGCGGCTGAGAGCTGGTCGACGCTAGGAGTTAGCGGGAGTATTCTTAGCGAAGCTATTTATTCCAAGAGAAGTATACATTTCTATACCTTACGCTATTGTTCTATGAAAATAATCGAACAGTTGGGATATTTGTGTAATTTTGTACGAATTGGAAGTCTCTTTAGGGTTCCGAGACAAAATTACATGAAACGGAATCCTTATTCGTCATGTGCGTCTGTCCGTCAGTATGTCACAGACATTTCATTCAAAAACTACAAGACGTATATTGATGAAATTTATGGTGTAGATGTCTTGTATAAGCCGCTAATTAATTTGGTAGTTAAGTAACAAAAATAAATAGTTATAGGGCGGAATTCTATACATGTAACCGAAGCTGAAAAAAATGTTTTTTCAGCAAACATCAATATGTGGTACATATTTCGACAGTTATTTTAAAACCTTTTAAAGATTTCCGAGAAGTTTTTCTGATTACATGAATAATTTCGGAAATAATCGCTCTGAAAGTAGCAGGAATTGTGTACCCCCTTTATTTTTTAGGAGTATGTCTAAAAAATATTAAAAAAAATTACGAAGGTGACGCTTAATAAACATTTCCAATCGAAATTATTTTAAACATGATTGGAATATGGTATTTGAGTTATTGCCGTAAAACTTTGCTTCTCAACAAAAGGCCGTAAGTGCCATAAAGATATGCTCTTTTGTTGATGCCCTTTACACTAGTTAAATAGTAATAGTTGACATGTATACATACTTGTTTTTCTAGTTATACGCGACTGTGACGAAGCGGGATTGTCGACCGTTACTCGCCGATGGTCAAGGCTTCGGTCGAGGAAGAACCCAGACACGTTCAATTCCGACGAGTACGGCGGCGGAGAAGCAGGGATTCGTTGAAACAACCCTTTCATGTTAGATGACAAGATACGGTAATTTCTATCTTTTTTCTATAGGTACTGTCATCGTAATTAAATATGAGGTAACTGTCTCAATTTACACATATTTTGCAATATCCCCACTATTACGAGTAGTTACCGCCCCTCGGAAAAATATTATTCATTTACAATCAATGCACAATGAATATATAATAAATTTATCTTTAGTGTTATTCTCTAGTTATTTTTTAACATTTCTAAATTAACGTGTATCCTCGGCGCCGCCCGGTTCGGATTAATTATCCATTTATTGAGATGGCGCTTTTATATCCCCCTGTTCCCCACTGTCGTAAAATAAATACACGCCCTATTTTTTTCACTCTCTTATTTTAGGTTCGAGCGCGCGGCGGCGGGTTTGCTTGCCAGCAAGTTGTCTGATAAAAACACATCTAAAATAATGTCGTTTATTTCGCACATTTATACATTTATAAGTTAATCATATGAATTAATTCAAATACTTTATTGCTATACATGAACAGATTTACAATTTCAAATAACATTATACATTATTTTTATCTAAGTATTGTAATCTTTAATTTGATAAATTTGTAATCTTTAATTTGATCGTTAGGTATAATGATATCTACTGCTAATTAATACTTTAATAAAAACATAGTATTTGCGATCACCGCTCACAGCAACCAAAGTGAATATAACTATTCTGTGCGGGGAAACATGGAAAAAGTGTACCAACCTAAATTTTCATCTGTAGTGCATTTCTTTGTAATAATGGCTTCGGAACCCTATAACCAGCATGATCCGACATGCTCTTGGCCAATTGTTTTTATCCGTTGTTGAATAGTATCTTTTAAACTTGTCTGTAAACGTATAGAATAGCTTGTTATATTCTTATGCGTAGAGGAAAAAGTGATAACGGACTTTTTTACTGGCATCGCTAATGTACAGTCGCTATAATAATATTCATAGATCGGGGAAAAACTATTTTTGAACCATGTTCAAAGCCAAAATTAAAATAAAACGAATGTTCACAGATCTAGGCTGTTTCTAGAGTTCGGTACCAAAAACAAAAAAAAAAACTTATTGTTTCGTCACCTACGTCGGTATGTCTGTACTTACTGTATAGCGTTCCAAAGAGAAATTAACAGTTGTAATTTTTTTCACATTCTTTGTTGTCAGGTATCGTAGATTAAATATTTAAAAAAATATTAACAGTATTAACTTACTTTTACTTACAAAAATTGAATGAAAATTTTTTGCATCAAATCTGTTAAGAAGTATTTTGAATGTCTACAATTTTTATTTTCCTTTGCAAAAATCAGATAAACGGCTGTTGTAGAAAAGGATGTGAATTTTAAGTATAAGTATCTTATTTATTTCAGAATGAACTTTAATAATTCTCAGAAATGGACACTGAAACGCATCAAGCAAAGAAAATGAAGAATGGACGATTAATGGAAAAAAAATAGAAGAGAGAATTATTTTAAGAATAGCTCAATACCATTTTCTCAACTATGCTTTAAGATTTACAACAATACAAAGAAAAGTTGAACGGCCTGGTTACATATGAGAGTCTCGCACAGCCACTGTAACAGATACCAAGAAAAGTCGTCGCATTCTATCAGAATAGCATATCTGAAAGATTGACAAAAGAAATTAATTAGGGAAAAAGGATTTAAAAAAAAACTTCATATCGTCTACTTGACTTCGATTAAGATCTATTACGATGTAAACTTAAAGGATTCTTTCAGACAGGATAGGAGCTAATAATACAACATGAATCAAGAAGAATGGACTATATTAGCATAAAGCAAAGATTACAAGGGCTGCGGATGAGCTTTACCAATTCTTAAAGACGGACACTGAGAATCTGCACCGAGCGAAGAAAGTAAAGAATAAATGATTAACTGACTACAGAAATTAGGAAAAAACGATTCCTTTTAGGGAAAGCTCTATATAATATAATGAAAACTGTTTTAACGTTTATTACAATAGAAAGAAAAGTCGAACACCCTATTTGTAGGTGGAAAATCAGCCCAGACAAGACATGAGCTACTACAACGCTAACCAAAAAGAAGGGACCACAATAGCTGACTTAGAGCAAAACAAACTGTCGATAAAGTTTACCAAGTACCAGGATCGAACATGAAATGTCTATATCAAACGAAGAAAATGGAGATTAAAAGACTGACGATAGATAATAAAAAGAAAATAGGAAAGAAGGAGTTATTTTAAGAAGAGCTCGTCACCATCTATTTGTTTTCGCTTTGTTTTCGCAACAGAAATCTGTATACATTTCAGAGACTCACTCAAACAAAAGACGGACTATTCTAACAGAAAACAAAGAATGAACAGCAATAGCAGACAGCAAATTATGGATTAAAAAGGCTACGGATAATCTCTTTCAACTCCTAGAAATGATCACTAAAAGCCTGAACCAAGCAAAGAAAGCAAAGAATGAAAAATAAACGAAAAAAAATTACCCATTCCTACTATATTTATTGACACACTATAGTATCTCTTACATATCCCGGCTCCAATTTCTGATTAAAGTTTGCACGAATACCTGCTGGCTCATATTTCGGTCATTCCTAATCCTAGACTAAAACCAACACTGCCCTCCTATAATTTCACCTTTTCTGTATATCGGGATTTGTCCACTTCAGGCATTGCAACTGGCTGAAGGTAGAGCAAATGATGATCATGATGGAGTAAGTATCCTTTTTACTTCAGATTGAGGTGCTTGAATCTTTTATAAAAAGTTGTGTATGCCTCTACAACAGGGTAATTAATAACTTGACACGTTAAATATGTCTCATCTGTACCATTGAAACATACATTTGTACGGATACTTAGTTAGACAAAATTGTTCGAATTTATGCAAATTTATATGAAGCCAGTGTAATCTCACTCTGTATGGAGTGGCTTAATATAAAGTAAGTATGTAATTGTAAATTACCCTTCGCTTCGTTACTTGATAGGGAATCCTGAATGCTGGAGTTTGATTTTCATATTGCATGATTTTTATAAGTAATTTATACAAAAAAAAATGTACAAACAGATTACACGAAAAAATTGAATAAGTTCAATTTATGATTATGAATATAGTTTTCATCTAGTCAGAAACATACAATACATTATTAGTGTGGAAAATGCATTTAATATTATTGTTTTTTCCTGACATTTTATGGACGAAATTGAAGTTTAGTATTCGTATGAAATATTTCAAATTGATTTCTTTCTAATAATGAAATACTTTAT
This sequence comes from Eumeta japonica, assembly GCA_005406025.1. Classification (NCBI taxonomy): domain Eukaryota; kingdom Metazoa; phylum Arthropoda; class Insecta; order Lepidoptera; family Psychidae; genus Eumeta; species Eumeta japonica. The sequence continues at coordinate 172,692 of BGZK01000566.1, forward strand.
CTTTTACTCAATTCGACTAAATACAGTAAAGTTTATTGCTTCTTAGTACATTCTTCTGCCTCTAACTCCTGTAATACATAATATACAACCAAAAGGGCTTTTCTAAGTAAGGTGAGTCCTTAAGTCCTGTAACTTTCTTCGTATCTATTGAAAGGTTTATGTAAATAGGTATCCGTTTCCGACTTTCTATAAGAAGATTCTGTGAGCACAGTAAAAAACTGATCTTCAGCGAGCTCTATGCAAATGTACAAAGGTCTCGGGGGTCTAAATGGAAGAAAGGGCCGTAGGGGGTAAGTAGAGGGTGGCGGGGAAATCTGGCCTAGGGTCAAGTAGAGAACAAAATGCCCTCGCTTTGTACTGTACGGTAATCCTTTAATAGCAATCCGGCTAGCCGACTCGGCGGACGCGACGGGAAAACGAAATCTGTGGAGTAGGTAGGTTATTCGTAAAAATAATTTTATAGTTTATACAACAACTATGAATAACTATAAAATTTTCCATAACGATAAATCGCAGCTTAGTCGCCGATTTAGAAATTATCCACTACTTTGCATAATTAAGTAAAATAAAAAATATTTCGGTGAATACATTATATTCAATTTATATTAACAATCAACATAATATTAACAATCAACCGAAAATGAACAATAATGATAAGCAACACTTAAAAAGTTTACTGAATATATCAGTTCCACAAAATATTAGCAGCTACTTCCACGTTACAACCGTACATACAAATGTCATATATATTATATAGCAAACACTTATATCTGTAGTTCACTCAATATAGTTGAACGATTGACTTATCGAAGAGCACATTGGTAATGGAGATTCTAAGGAATATATTGCGCTGTGTCGGGTTATAATCAGCACACTACTGAAACCTATCTTCTCATAATATTTTTACTTCAAACTGAGATGCCATAAACTAGACCCTCCAAACACGTCAGTTCATTGAAACGTGGGTCTCGTAGATTGCAAACATTTAAAATGCGGTCTTTGTATGAATTGTGTAATTAAAGTACAATTAAATAATGCAAATATAATAATAATAATAATTTATTTTTCTCCAGAATCAAACAGCATTTTGCTAAGAGTACATTTTATAATTAAACGGTTATCCTTGGAGTGAGAGAGACTGGTGCCTAAATTGGGTACAGTGTACTTGTATTATACGTCATCATGATCCCATTCTGCAGTATTTGTACTAATTATAATTAAGAAATATAATGGGAAGATCAGCTGTTAGGCGGGTATAAAGTATGTGTTTGAGTTCAGTAACTATAGTTTAATTCACAATCTTTTTTCAGGTACACAAAAACCACTTTCATTTAACTGTACACTATAATAACTTTTAAGTGCGAATATTTATTACTTATTATATTGTTATCAAATAATGATTATTTTCTAATAAAATAAAACTGTATCAGGTAGGTGCTACGGCAGAAACCGTGTGATTGCGGTTTCATTAAAAAAAATGTATTTCTACCGTGATTAGTAGAAACATTTTTTTTACTAATGACCACACTAACAGACCAAAATTAAGATACGTCCGGCATGGGACAAGGGACCACCGATAATTGCTACCGAGATTACTGTATTCGTCATAATATAAAGGTGACGCGCATCCTGCGATTTTTTTTTTCATCCCACAATAATTCATTCACGAACTTATTGCCCCGGAACAGCGTCCCCGGAGGATCTCAATAGGATTACACCTTCGAGATAAGCCGGTAAATCTTGGGAGTGGACAAAGAAATGATAAATCGTAGCCGGCGAGTCTGAGTTATGTCCGAGAGTTGATTTACTGTGCGGGTCGGCGGCCGTACGGGGTGCGAGCTGCAATCACATTATTATACTAGCGGGGCTCACAGCTTCACTCGCACTACGTCCCGTGGCCGTATAAAGGTATGGTTGATAATTGCATACACAATTATCCGGCTTTGTATGAGTTCACAAAATTCTGTTGTAGGTACATGGAAAACGAGATATATATATTAGGTCGAGGATAAAGTTTTTCATATTTTGTAAGTTAAAAGTTGCAGCAAAATCTCTTTAGTTGTGCTGTTTGTATCTGGTTAGTTTTAATATCAGTAAATTGATAACAGTTTAAAAAAAGAGAAATATAAAGTAAAAACGGTGTCCCGCCATTTTTCTATTGTTTTTTTTTTGAACACCAAAATTAATCAAAACCTAACACAGAAATACGTAACATTTTCAAGTTTTATTACAAAAAAGCTTTTCTTTATATCTAGCTTTTATCAAATGGGTCAAAACCATTTTGTGGTGAATACCCAGTTTTTTAGCCTAAGAACTAATATGTCGATCTTACTCTAGTTTTTCCAAAATGGCATCGACTTTATCCGAAACAGGTCGACCAAAGTAAAGTTCGTCTTTGAAATCAAAATTATCGGACTGAAAACGCTTGAATCAGTTTTGTGCTGCTCTTACCGACACTGCATTAGGTCTGTAAACGTCACAATTTTTCTCACGGCTTATGTCGCATTTTTCCTTTTTATTTGTAATAAAACTTGAAAATGTAACGAATTTCTTCGTTACATTCACTCATTTCGGTGGACAGGAAAAGAATTGAAAAGTAGCGAGACATCATTTTTATTTTTCTTTTTAAAATGTCATATATTTAATGGTATCAAAACTAACCAACAGCACAACCAAAGGCACTTTATTGCAACTTTTTACTTATAAAATACGAAAAAACTTTTTCCTTGACCGTGTCTTGTATCGATCGATGTATTTCGATCCCAGTCTCGTTTTCGATTCCCATCCCAGTCACATTTTTGACTCTGACCCCGTCCCCACACTCGTCCCAACATTCGTTTCCAACTCTAGTCACATTCTCAATTTCGGTACCTTTCTCGATTTTCTTTCCCGTTCAGTTTTCAATTCCGATTCTGCTATTAGTTCCGATTTGGAAGAAGCTGGAGGCAAATTCCAATATCAGAATGTAAGCAATATTACTTGCGGATAGAGTAAGCTTTCAAGGAGTTAAAGAATTATTAAAATCGTCTTAGGAATATAAATTCATAGATGAAGCCGGGGTATAAATGTTAGCAGCCTACTTTGCTCAAGAATAGTGCAAATACGTGTTAGATTAAGAATTTTTAGAATCGGCTTATTAGTCCGGTTTAGTAGTACAAATACGCGGAAGAAAACGGGGAGAAATGCTAGTTTTTTTTTTATAGAAACCTTCCCGGGTATGCGTATAACATATCACAAAAGTTCCACCGAATGGATTAGACACGCACAGAAGATAACTATAAAAACATCGATTTTTATTTATATAGATCAATGGGTTAATAGAAAAAAAAGCTTTAAATGCAGATTTAAAATTAAGTACGAAATTCTCCGTCCATGCTTTAACAGTTATAAGTTGTGTCTATACAAAATCTACTTTATTAATAATAAGATGGAACAACTAGCAGCGCGTATACGCATAAGACCGTTACACACTTTTGGAAGTCCTTATATTCGTTTACCTTCGAAGCTAATTTATATTTCACGAAACTCAAAGTGATGTACAAGTCCCCTGTGACTGATTAATTACGGGAGAAGATATGAAAAGTAAGCTCTTCCTTGAAACTTTGTTGCCTTTAATAAGCGAACTTCCCTTACAAGACGTCTTTTTGAACCGAACTTCTGATGAAGAAGGGTCTCGCCTGCGACGCGGTCGGGCATCGCCATGGCGACCCCGTCGGTATGCCATTTGGAGGTCCGCAGACGAGTTCATGCGCGGGATTCGGTATAAAGTATATAAATAATACTACACATATTATACTAAAATACTAATAAATAAATAACGCTAATGCTGTGCGATTGTATTCAAAAAGTCTGTAAGTATTATTGAAGATTCTAATATTTTTCTTAATATATCAAATATTTAACGATGTGTACATAGCGCAAGAGATTTTAATATGAAGTTCTGTTATAACCAAGAAAATAATATTCTGTTCAAGTAACACTGATATCTTGTATCGCTCCTTTAGTTCTTGACAACATTATATTCAAGACGTAAATTATTCACTTTTTATATCAAATACTTGCTCATGTTGAAAGACCTTTGGAGTTCATAAATATGTTTTCTACTATTCGTGTGTGTGTATTCTGTTATTTTATTTACGCACATAATAAAACCATGGAACACGGTGGTTCTGTGCATTGAAGACATGTATAAAGAATCGTAGATGGAACAATAAGAGAAAGGTAATATAAGAGAAAATAACGGTTTTTAAATATTTTGTTTGTCTATCTGTCTGTTTGCATACGTCTCTAAAATTACCGGTTTTCACGAGTTGATAGAGCTTGGCTTGGAGCAGAATATTGGCTATTGAAATCGAATGTGATGGAAAAAAGTTAGCCTCATTCAAGGATAATTTTGAGCCCCATAAAAAGCTCTATAAGTTAAAAGGCAAATAATAATTGCTAGAATCAAAGACCTAAAAACCTCATAATAAGAAAGAAAAATAAGGTTCAGAAGAAAAAAAAAACAAAGATCTACTCTCGAACTTTTAATCACAACGCGCTCGACTTGCTGTAAAACGGGGAGAAATTGAGAATTGGACCGACGTCAAAATCGAGTGTGAGACCGGAATTAGAATCAAAGACGGAACCGATAACGGAAGCAAGAAAAGTACCGTGACCGAAATTGAAAACGGAAACGAAATTGATATTGGAAGCAAAATTGTTCAATGTGAAAGATGAAGGAACATCTATGTGTCCACGCGCAAAGCTAATGTTATAATATAACGTCAAAGATTAGATATAATACTTTTGATCAGTGTTTATGACTTGTTATGAACTAAAAACCTTTATTTGTTGAACATGATCAGTATAAATAATCTAATAAATAATTGAAGAGCTTGGCAATTAAAAAGCATTCGTTTTATGAATGAATTAATTGCATTAGTTTTTAAGTCACTATTTCATTAATATAAAAACGCCACAAAAATAAAGATACTTAATTTAAAATTTCATCAATTACGTATTGTACAATTTAAAAGGTACAGGGAACAGGAAATCCCTTCACTGTTTGCTTTATAGCATATTAAGTGTCAAGTGTGACGTCAGCAGGATTCGGACAATGACGCATTCGGCGCTAAAGCGGGGCCACTCGCACGCCGCCCCGACCGCCCCGGCCGCCCCACGGCAGGTATAAATCATATCGCCCCAGCCGGCCGCCCGCCCTAAGGCGGCGCACGAGGAACTCCGAATTTATACCGAGATAATATACTGGGGAAAAAAATAACCCACCTCGATGTTGTCCGCCGGACAAGGGAACGCACTTACACGACAGAGATCGTGGCGACTCGAGGAGCCCGCCGCCGTTTAAGAGTTGAACAAGTGGAAAATCATTTAGGCGATGGAGTTCTGGTATTCGTAGCCCGTTAATGTTAGGTCCACATAAATGCTATGGAGATTGCGAAATTCAGTCATCGGTGTGACTAAGGATATGCGTGGTTTGAGGAATCCATGTTTAACGTGGGTTGTGGGTGAAGACAATGTCTAGTCAAATCGGAGGGACTAAAGCATGGAGAATGAAATTAAATAAATTCATATAAACATTTTTGCATTGTTGAAGTGAAAACTTCTTTGGGCGCGTTGGGCATTTTTGTGATGGGAAAAAACCATTGAACTCGCGACACTGTTACCGTTACCGTAACCGACACCTCTGTATATAAGCCTCTACATAATTATATGCAGTTTGGCTCCGTTCACACGCCGTTTACAGTTGACTCAAAGAGAGTTGAGTTTGGGTTGAAATACATACATAATATAACTTTATATGGTAGAAACATATATTGTGTATATACGCACAATATAGATATATATTCATGTCGGAAGTTTTCGTTTTGTATTTGTAAATTTATGTTTTAAGCAATAGATTGCAATTTTTGTATGTCAAATAATATGCATTATTTTTCATGTACAATAGCGCATTAAATGAATATTGTAATGTAATTTTTAAAGTAGTAGTTTATAATAATGAATAAATAAACAGTTCATTTAAAAGTATTACCAGCACAATAAAACATTTCCTTTTTATTCAACGACGATTCAAAGAGTATTTCCTTACAATTCAAAAAATACACACGTCAAGTTTTCACTTCCGCCGGCACATCCGGAGTACCACTGTTTTTTTTTTATTGCCCTACTGCTGAAAATTATCGTGCCACGACCTCATGCCCCTTCGCTAGCGCGGCGCGGGCCGGAGGCTGCCAATGGCCGACGGTGCCGGTGCGGTGACTGCGTCTGGGAGCGGCTTCTTGAGAGGTGCCTCCTGACGTACAAAAGGACTATTTCAAATCTAGTATTACTAAGATAAAGGTTTATCGATCGATTCGTTCATCGCTATCAGAATTCGAACCCTAAACCTTCTGGTTTGAAGGAAACATAGACACGTAAGTGTTTACAATAATGCATAGACATGAGCGAAATAAATTTCATTGTGTTTAACCGTTTGCGATTCCTGATATAATCGATTTATCTAAACTAAAGCGTCTATGGTCAGCGAGTTCATTTTTACATTGTTTTAGGGAGTTTTGAATTCGAATTCGAATAAAATACATCTTATTATGACGAACGTCAAGTGAGAACATTTCAAATCTATATTCTGCGTAGAAAAAAATCTATTCTTCTTGTTTTGAGAAAGCTGTAATAATTTTTATACCGTAGTCAAAAATATGGAGAAAACATTTACATGGAAAAAGATATTTTGTGAAATTCTATTTTTTTTCAGTCACAGATATATAAAAGGAGTGCCAAAACAATTTAATTGCTGTAAAAAATTTCAGGCTTTTATATTAAACGTATATAGATGATGCTAGAAATCGAAAATATATATCAGCTACATTTAATATTAACCAATGCTATTTTACTAACAACTTTTTTTTTTCATTTGGATGACTCATAATGCAAAGCTTTTAAATGTGCTTTACGATCGAAAATTTTTTTCATCTATTATCTATTTCTATCGGAAAATTTGCATACCATTTTACAGATAATTTAATCAGTTTCAAAAAAGTATACAACGTAATTGAAACGAAAAACAAAATACATTAAAATAATTTAGAAAACTATGTGTAGATATTGAAAATACCGTAATTCGTGAATAAATCCATTATCTTACCCTTTTTCCATAATAGATGCGTTTCGTCTCAGTAGAATTATATTTTGTAAATGGCTACCTAACTTAATGTTGTTGAATTGCATTAAATAAAATAAACAATTATTTTGATATGCAGTCAATAAATGAAAAAGTTTTAACATTATTTTCTAGATGGTACTAATTACAAATTTGTGAAAATTATTAGCGTTTGTAGTATTACTACATAGAGCTAAATTATTGCGTTTACCAGACTGGAAAGTACTTTATTATTGGTTATTAGAATGAACTGAGTACTGAGCCGTGCACTTTTTTCATCTTGTGTCCTTTTGCAATATAAATTCAGTATAAAGTCAGGATTTTGATTCAGGTCTTAGCTGGTGTGTTACTTAATTTAAATAAATTGTTTGAATATAGTTCATAGATATTTAAATGATATTCAAATGGAATGCTCAAAGCTACGTATAGTCCTTTTGGATAGGAAACCGTAGAAAAATTCAAGTGTGGGAATCTTTTAGGTGATGGACGGATTTCTAATTGGTATAGTAGTACTAAAGAATGTTTTTTCAACGCAAATCTAGACAGTCCAGAATTTTCGGAAAAAAGACAAGAAATGGACACACCCATTCGTTGCCTGGGAATACAATAAGAGTCCGTCTGTAAATCTGCATTTAATTTTTAATAAATAAATTACCTAAGAACTTTGACTTTTCGTCATTTTCCTAACAATCGTGGTGCATTTATTTTGATACCGGGCAGTATTTTAAGTTTATAAGGTCTTAAGGAAACCGGTGTCCTATTCACTCCTTTCGGAAGGATATGATAGAGGCTTAGAGGGATCGCGCAGCGGGCTCCGGCGAGGCGCTACAATAAATCAAGACGGGAGGAAATTGTTGGGCGTCGCCCGGGACGGCGGCGGAGGTCGGGCCGGGGGGCGGGGCGCGGGCGGCGGGGGGACACGGGCCGATTTAATTAAATCTTGCATCGAACTCGCAAGGCCGGGCCGCGCGGCGGGGAGGCTAACGAACTCTCATTGTATTTAAATAATGTGTGTTTTGTCGACTTTTTGTCACTCCCCGATCGTATCGGGCCGTCCGGGAGATTTGGGGATGGGGCGGGCGGCTTCCGCTGTTTTGTTGTTTATTATCGAATCTCAAATAGCTCATTGATGTCGAACGCTTATGAAACTCTCGTTTCTGATGCATTTGAAATTAAATATCTGAATTGCATCATTGGGCTCGGTTTCATCTCTTATCTACTTTTCCGTAGAATATTTCATATAAAGCTACAAAGGCAGTGCATACACATATTTTTCCTAAGCTGCAACCGATTTCACGTCATCACTTTTCAATGTCCGTCGAATCACAAATTCATGGTTAGTGTAATAAGTTTCACTCAAAAGCACAGCGAGTGCATATCGGTTGTTATGGCTAAAGCGCAAATGCCTCTTCTTTTCTTCGTATATATTCTAACTTCCCGTGATTGCAAAAAAGAAAAATGTTTAATATTTTTTATATGAATTTCTAAAGATTTGTAATTTTCTACATTTAATTCTATAAACATTTTTTTTTAATACGGTCTGTTAAAAAGGTTTATATGAGGGTACTGTTATTGTTATATTATGTTGTTGTATTATGCTTATGTTTTAAAAGAAAAAAAAATGCATTTTGGCAAATAAAATAAATGTAGAAACTTATTTATTGAGTTATTCCAACATTTTCATTGCTCTCACTCGCCGCAAATGAATTTCACTTTTACAATTTAATTTACGTTGAAAGTAATAATTAACCTACTACATAGGCATTTCAATTTAGATTATTTGTTTGGGAAAATTTAATTATAAAACGACCGTAAACAACCGACTGATAAAAGGTCGATACACTGTATACATAGATTTGAGATAAACAATAACAATAGAGGTTTACTAGTGATATAATATGAAGGCCTTTAATGAGCTTTATTCCTGTTAGTCTTTTGTAAGACCGTCCTATTGAACCATTGACCATATCAACGTCAAACACAAGGAATCCATCTTTCTTACTAATATGACTTGTGTAGAGCCTAATGGAGCCTAAATCACTATTTTTCTGATATGAAGGTGTCAATGAAGTAAGAAAATATGCGATCGTAGCATGTGGAAAACTGTAGTCTCTTCTTATTCTTCTGAGAAATAGGCTCGAGTTCGTTATAATAATAAACATAAATAATAATAAAATAGAGCATGAAATGTAAGCTTTTAATTAATATTTGTTAATTTTATGTACAGGTATCCTAGATAATGATTATCATTTTATTTAAAATCACCATGAATAGGGCAATAGACGTATTACAGACTAAAACAAACATGAGTTTGCAAATTTTATTGTAAGAAGCGTCATATTGACCAATTTTAATTAATAATTTTTTTTTTATTTTGAAATGTCGATGTGTAAATATAATTACACAATGTAATACAATATTTTACAACAAATTTTGTATCGTGCCGACAATCGGTGACGCCTAACAATCAAGGATTTAATAATAAGTGATCCAAATTCAACAAAATAAAACCTATATGTTGCTCAAGGATTACCATTTTTTTTTCTTGAAAAACCCTATGATAATCTGTCCAGTAATTTCGGACATTAGCGTGTTCGATTCGGACAAACACGCAAACTTTTTTTTTTTATTCGGTTACTTTTCTACATTGCTCTCTGTCCTTTGTGAATACGTTTAATGTAAAGACGCTTTCATTGAACAGTTTCATTAGGTATATGTGTCTTCAGAATCCGAATGTGATACATGAGTTAGTACAATGACCGAATGAAAGCCGGGGTGAAATGAAACAGTGTAAATGCTTAAAGGTCGACGAACTCTGGGATTTATTGAAATCCCTGTTAGTAGACCAAGCAATAAAGGAATGTGGAGTGAACAACTGGACTGACGGTAATAAGAAAGATAATTTTTGGTGGAGTAACGAAGTAATGGAATAAGCAAGCCATTTAATACAATATTCTGTGATTAAACGAAAAACATTTTTTTTAATCTTTTTTTCTTGTTCACAATCGACTGGGTATAAACAGGTAATTAATGGGTGTCACAATTAATAGAAAAATGCTAAACGATTGTGTAGAATATATGGAACTGGCATAGTTTGGTTATCTACTAACTGTGCCAGCTATTTTGTACATGTGGAATTTATTTTAAAAATCAAATTGTTTTCCGGGACTCGACTTTGATTAAACGAAGCATGCATATCGCGATAGGCTACACTCAAGTTAACTGTGAGAACGATTTGAAAATTCGTGAACGAGTTTTAGAGACTAGCGTGTACAAACAGACAGACAAATTTCTTATATTCTACAACACCTCCTAAATCACCAGCAAACAGGTTATGCCCAATATTTTCAATGTGTAGATATATACGAGGGTACTCGATATTTTATATATGTATACGGACAATTGTTTTCTTTTTAAACGTTGCCCCGTCAACGATTACTGCCACATTTTTCTTATATCAGGTCCTGGATTATAATACGCGAAACCGTAAAAGCCTTATATTTTACCTGAAATGCGTTTCAGCAGACCGTATTTATCGTAGTCGGCGCGCCCTTTCGTCGCGAATCGAGCGCGTATTTACGACCGCGCTAAGTGCTTATTCTCCTCAATGGCTCATATTTCATTTGGGGGGTACTAAATTAGGCTTTATTACTTAAATAATATTCCCCCAAATATTCGCGCTAATTAATATAAGGGCTTCCCGCCTTCGCGATGGGCACGACGAGCTTGTTAGGGAAAGCTATCTTGGAATTTCGACGTAAGATGCTCTGTTTCGGCGTGTACACAAATTAAATTATGTCGAGCTTTTTTAATTTTGTGGTTCAGAATATTACGAAAGTCGGAAGAGTATTTGGTTTATTACTAAAAAAAACCTAGCACAGGCACAGATAGTAGGATAAACTATTATTTTCGCAGATAGTCAAAGGCACGAGCGGTATGTGTGAATAGTAATGTTATAACGGATGTGTTTTAGCGGAAACGGAGGCGCCAACGAAAATGCAAATTACCTCATAATTTTCTATATGGATACATTTCTGCATTGGCCTGGCTTGGCCTTGGTCTGGCCTTTTTTGAGTGATTTTCGCAACAACTTTTGTATTTTATATCATCATTGTCTACTTCTAAAAAAATCTGGCAAATGTCACTTGTTTTCGGCCTCATCATGCGATATATATATATATATATATATATATATATATATATATATATATATATATATATATATATATATAGATAGAGTTTATCAAATATAAAGCAGTCAGGAAAATGATATGCTAAAGATTGCCTAAATCTCATAAGCATAACACAAATTCTTTGAATTCTTAATGATAGTGCTTGCGAGAAACTGAAAAAAAAATTAACGGCAGTTGTCGTGGGACACCCGGTAGGAACGAAGTACCGTTCACTATGCATTTATGTTTTACTAAATATCCAGCATAACGAATGAATGATAATAAAATAGCATTTTTTTAATGTTTTGTTTATAAAATTACGTAAATGAACATTTTATTATTATTTATTGTTTTTAAAATATAATAATTATTATAAAATTATTAATTTAATAAATTATAAACTTAATCAGAACATTACACACATATACGTATATACTGCTGACAGATACACCATACGTCTATACTGCAAGAATATACCTATAGTGTATCCGCACAAACATATACAGGTGACGCACACGTCTGCAGCAATATACTTAGGCATAAACATACGCTTAGCAATAAGTCATGAGATGTTAGACGAATATAGAGGAGCGTTTGGTCCTTCGCACCAAGTGCCCGTTTAGTTGTATGTTACTAAATGTTGCAGGAAATTAGTGTTATTACTAATAATAAAACGCTCTAAAAGCGAGTTCCATTACAAGAATCCCATTTTTTACCTTCCTATGGCCTATTTATGAATGTCGATTACTTATTACGCAACTAATCACAATTCTACCCGACTCAATCACAGGTTCAAGTTAGGTCTCCTTCTTATCCTTACCGTCCACTACGCGCGTTCTGCGTAAATTTACTGCATATTCTTTCTCTATGGTTCCTACACACTTGATTTAATGCGTTTCACAAGTTCAGCACGCAGGTTGGTACCGCATGAAATAACAAAACATAAGTAAACCTTTATTTACTATATTTACCAACAAAACAAACCCTTCGTTATAAATCCATTAAAAACTAGCAGATGAAGATGAAAAGGTACGTTTTCTCGCGCAAAAGTTCCATATTTGCGGAGACCAAGGCAAGGTTCCATTACAATGTTAGTGCATATTTTTTATTGTTACCTTACGTTATATTCATAGATGATGTAGAGTTAAAATAAAGATTTTAAAAGTCCACCTTGTGACAGTACGTCGCAAATCAAAAATCGATTTTGTGAACATTAATTAAAACCGATTCTGTTTAATATATAGTGTTTTAGAGTCTTTGCTTAAAAATAAGAAAAATTCTATTGAAATGTCAACTGATTTGCCGTTGTGCGTTTGGTCCTAAAGATTTTGTCGATAATTCACTAGGGACATTGGGTTTAAGGTTCCGTGATTAAATGAGCACCCTCAAATTTTTATTATATCGGTCTGTTAAGTGTATATCATAGACGTATTGCTTGCATACTTTATTCTATAAAAATTAGATCGAAATTCCATATATCGTACATTTAATTTTTCACAAAAATTATGGATATACACGGATTTCTCATATAAAAAGCTATAAAGACTAGTTGAATAAGAGCGTGTCCTTTGATTCGGGAGATACCGGGTAAGGTCCTAATTTCGGAGGAATTGACCTATAAGTTTTTAACTTAAGTAAAATTAAACTATTAAGTTGAAGAGGATGTCAGCCAACGGGTCCGGTCGTCAGCATCACATTCGTGACGCTGACACCCTCAGCAGCTCCCAATCTGAATTTGGCCTTAATACTCGGGCATTTCGTTCTGAAATTGTTTGACGGCATGTAGGTCTAATTTCGATATTCGTGGAATACTATTTCGAAGTAAATTCTAAACATTTACGGGTTTTCTCGACGTTTATTTTACAATCTTCGAACATACGCACTGACAATATTAAGTGATGGGTTGGAAGACACAGCTTCGTTATTTCATGTTACCAAAATTTACTAATACTCTACAGGTTAGTTCACTTTTTGTTGATACACTTATGGAACTATAAAATAGAACTAGAACATAAAAACTAATCGCGCTCCGCCGAGATATACCGAAAAACGCCTCTTTCATGGTCGTGTTATTTACCAACTACCCTCGCCGGCCGGGTCCCGACCCGAGCGGTCGGTGGCGGCGCGCGTTTCCTCAGCCATATGCCGGCACGAGGTTCGTCCCGTGTATGTACATACAAATATATGTCATGTATGTATGCATATGATTAGGACGTGGAATTATGTGAATGAAGGTATTCTGTGTATGTGTGAAATATTGAACATTTATTTTATATGACGTGCGAGTGCTTTTATTAATTTAGGTAAGTAATTCTTACATCAACCTTTACCAAAGACGTCTGTCTCTACGGGCGATAGTAATTAGGGAATCGTACTTTTCTGCCTGCACAGGTAGCTTTGATAATTTCAGGCGGTGTTAGAGGTTCCTTTACTGTAGGTTGTTTAGTTGGTGGAGAATTAGCCAGTATATAGGCCGGTTTAAGGCGGTCTATCGATATAGTGACTTCTTTACTTTTCACGATAATTTTAAAAACTTTGCCATTGAGCTGGTCACTTTATGAAGTCTCGAGTATGCGGGCTGTAATGCACCTTTCTGTCCGTCTCTCGCAGGAACACGTGTATAAGGGTCATTAGGTCTTTATAGTTGAAAATTTAGTTTTTGTCATATCGCGAAGCTGGGATCGATTGTAATTTTTCAGCGAATATACGAATTCATGCGGAAAAGTCAGTGACGTCGGTCGTATTCTTTACACGTCCTTCAAAGAATTGTCCTGACAGTCGTAAGGGCTCACCGAACTTCTGTTTGGAAGAGGAAGCTTTCAAATCCTCCTTGAAAGCCGATCTTATACCGAGTAGTACATGTGGCAACGATTCAGTTCAATTAGCATCTGCGTGACACGTAATAGCGGCTTTTTGTTGACGATGACATCTTTCAATTAAGCCGTTGCAGGCAGGGTGATAAGGCCTATTTCGTCGTTGTTTGAATACTATTAATATTGGAATAAGGAGGATTCAAATCGGACTCCGCGGTCTGTGACTATATCTACTGGGCAACCGAAACGGGCTATCCAGCCGGATAATAATGCCTTAGCAACTGTTTCAGCCGTCATATTCATAATTGGAATTATTTTACGCCACCTTGTAAACCTATCGATCACTGTTAAGCAATAACGATAGCCTTGCGTTGGAGGTAATGGGTCAATTAAAATAATGTGGATTTGAGTAAATTTCGCGCGAGGTAAGTTAAATGTGCTAAGAAGTGCGAATATGTGGCGATTCATTTTCGTTCTTTGACATGCCAAGCATGATCGTGACCAAAGTACGCAATCTATCCGGATTCCTGGCCAAACGTATCGTTGTGTTACTAATTTGTCAGTTGCTTTTGCACCAGGGTGGCTTAAAGAGTGCAAGGCTTCGAAAATTTGTTTTCGGAGCAGTTTAGTTACAAATGGTCTTAGCACCGGTATCTTTAAATGGCAGTGAAGTGGGATATCGCTACCGTCTAATGTGATTTTATTTAAGTATAGTGAACTTGTGTCACTTAAAAGTTGTGATAGGTCTTGGTCTGAAGCTTGTGATTGCGCCAATACTTTATAATCGACTGGTTTTTGCAGTTCTTTGACGCGGGAGAATGTATCAGCGACAATATTGTTTTGCCGGATATATGTCGGATGTCCGTCGCGAGCTGTGAAATTAGGTCAAGATGTCTTAATTGGCGAGGTGAGCTATTATTCTTTAGTTCGTGGAAGACATAACAAAATGGTTTTCAGTATATACGGTGAAGGCTTTAGCTTCCAACGTGTGACGGAAGTACTTAATACCTTCGTATATGGCCAGCAACTCACGATCGTATGGTAAGTTTTTCTGTTGGGAAGGGCTTAGTTTTCACGAGAAGAATGCTAAGGATTACCATTACTCGTTCTGGTATTGTTGCAAGACAGCTCCCAAGGCAACGTCGGATGCATTCGTAGTGAGTAAAAGCTTGGCTTCGCAGTGTGGATGCGTTAGTAATGCGGCGTTCCTGAGATCTTCTTTACACTGCTCGAAAGTCTTGAGCGACTCACCAGCGAGGTCGACCGGGCGGGAACCTTTCGCTAAACCTGTCAAAAGGGCGTTAAGTGGTCCTTAAGGTTGTGCTGCATTTGACAAGAATGGTCTGACGAAATTCAACAAGCCTAGGAATCTCCTGAACTACTTGACGATTTTGGGTGCAGGAAAGTCTCTAATGGAATGAATCTTGATTCTGTGGATTTTATACCTGATACTAAAATGTGATAGCCCAAGATTGTTACTTCAGATACACCGAAAACACATTTTAAGGTGTTCACCAGGATGCCACATTCCTTTATTCTTTTCAAAAGTTGTTGAAGGTATTCTTTATGTTTACGCTCACCTTTGAGTAAACTAGAAAATCGTTGATGTAAGCAAAGCAGAAATTCAATCCCCGTGTCACTTCATCAACGAATCTTTGGAATGTTTGGCCCGCATTTTGTAGACTAAAGGTCATGTACGGAAACTCAAACAATCCACAGGGCGTTGTGATGGCGGTCTTTTGAATATTCTCGTCGTAGACGGGTATCTGGTTATACGCCTTCACTAGGTCTATCGTTGAGAATAGTTTACATCCGGCAAAGCTGTGAGTGAAATCGTGAATGTGTTTGATGGGGTACCTATCAGAGATTGTCTTCGAGTTGAGCATGCGGTAGTCTCCACAGGGACGCCAAACGTTATCTTTTTTGGGTGTTAAGTGGAGAGGAGAAGACTAAGCACTCTCCGGTGGGCGCGCTGTACCATTATTCAGAATCTGTTGAAACTCATTTCGGGTAATTTTTAATTTATAGGGGGCTAATCTACGAGGGGCGGAAGACACTGGAGGATCTGGTGTGGTGCGAATATGATGGACTGTATTGTGTTTGCGCGGGACGTGTGGCATGCCGGCTGGTCGGGTTATTTCGGGGATTTTTTAAATAGTGTGGTACCGTGAATCTCCCGTCAAAACTTTGACATATAAGATATTGTACACAATTATCAATACAAGCGATAGCAGATAAAGATGTAGTGCTATCTATTAAACGGCGATTACTAATATCAATGGTTAAATTGTAAAAGTTAAAAACGTCGGTGTTAATAATAGCTTTCATTACGTCTGCCATTACAAAGTTCTACGGAAAATTTCGTCTGAAGCTTATGTCTAAATTAAGTTTAATGTTGCTGCATATGTTGATGACGCTTCCCTTTACCACTGACAGCTGATAATTCGACTGTTCCCTTCGTTCACGAACCTCAGTACGGGGAAAGACGCAAACGTCGCTACCGGTGTCCATGAGGAATTGCGTTTTTGAGTTACGATCTGTTACAAACGGGCGACCAGTGGAGTGAGAGCAATCGTTAGTCGTCATTATCGACTGCCTTGTTCGTTTTTTGTCTTCCAATAGGCATAGGGTTTTTGGCAGCGTTTTGCTTTGAGCTGAACTTATCACGATAACAACACAGCGGATATTTTCGGCAATTTGAATTTAAGCGGGTTGAGGATTGGCTTCGTTTCTCTCTGGAATGGTTTAGTATCGGTGAACGGCGTGGTATATTCAGGTGTGCGGTCAGATTTTTTACGGCATGTTTGAATTCCGCTAACTCGCTTGTCATGCTTACTATGCTTGACCGTGGCAATGCTGATAATGTTGATGAAATCTGTGTCCTGGTATTACGATATCTTGCACACGATTGGCGAGATTCTTTGATGCTTGCAAGGGACTGTGGAGTTGCTATGCGAGAAGTGTCTGAATATGAGTCGGTAGGCGACTACACCATATGGTATGAAGAAAGTCCTCAGGTACATCAGAACCAGCGAGGCTCTGAAGGTGTCTCAGAAACTGTGTGGGTTTTCTGTTTGCGAGTTCTTCGTGCATTAAAATTTAATGCTCTTTTTTTCTCCTTAAAAGCTGATAGGCGCTTATTTAGTTCTATTTTGAGCTTGTCGTACCTATCTGTATCCGGTGGTGACGCGATAATATATTTGACCTCTTTAAAGTACTATGGGTCCAGATGTCCGATAGCGTAATTGAATTTCGTCGCATCTGAAGTGATGCCTGCTATAGCAAATTGACCTTCAACTTTTGCGAACCATATTTAGGTTGGCCAAAACGGTGCAATGCGAACGCCAGCACGGCAAATGTCGGGTGGTGTAGTGGAACGCGTTAAACGCGTAAACGAAACGGTTAGTATGTTCCGGGGCATTCTCAGTCATATTTGTTAGTGTTATTCTCGTATAATGTTTCCAGGGGGGTCACCAGTGTAGGTGTAATTTCAATATTCGTGGAATACAATTTCGGACTAAATTCTAAACACTTACGGCTTTTCTCGATGTTTATTTTACAATCTTCGTACACACATAACACACTGACAATATTAAGTGAAGGGTTGGAAGACCCAACTACGTTACTTCATGTACGCAAAATTTATTATTAAACTATAGGTTACTTCACTTCTCGTTGATACACTTATGGAACTATAAAATAGAACTAGAACATAAAAACTAATCGCGCTCCGCCGAGATATACCGAAAAACGCCTCTTTCACGGTCGTGTTATTTACCAACTACCCTCGCCGGCCAGGTCCCGACCCGACCGGTCGGTGGCGGCGCGCGTTTCCTTAGCCGTATGTGGGCACGACATTCGTTCCGTGTATGTATGTATATACAAATATATGTTATGTATATATGTATATGATTAGAACGTGAAATTTGTGATTGAATGTATTCTGTCTATGTGTGAAAGATTAAATATTTATTTTATATGACGAGCGAGTGCTTTTATGAATTTGGGTAAATAATCCCTACAGGTATATTTTAGTAGTGGGCTAATATAAACTTGACACAATGAGAACGATTACAAAATATTTAGATTCGTAGTATATTTTTTTATTAGATGACAATGTGTACCTCTGACCCGATCAGTTAAATCGCTATTTTAAAATATCACGTGCCTAAAGCTCATACCTTTTTCACATAGGAGTAGACAGAGACCACAGATTTCCACTTTGTACGATCCTCACATGCCATTTTTGCTTCATCGACATTCATCAATCGTTTTACGTTGGTTCGTCGCTTTTCGATGCTTAAAATTTGACCCTTATTTAATATGTCACCACTTTGATAAGATTGAAAAAATTATTACCGAAACAGAAAGTTATATTGCGTTAAATCATGATTATATTACTTGCATTTTCTTTGTATATTATATTATATGAAGTGGGCAGAAAAATTCTAAGCCATTTAGGCAGATTTAAGTAAAGTTAAATTATTTGTAGTGAATACTAACATTTGTGTAATACAGCAAGGAAAATATGTTAAAAGTAATAGATATAAAAAAAATCCTTAACTTTGACATCATAAATGCAAAACGTTTGCTAAACGTTATTAAGCGAATTCAGCTCTGTATGGATTGGAAAGTGAACAATTAATTGAACAATACATTGTTATACAAATTTCAAGTTAGAAAAGTGGGCATCTTTGTCTGATTTTAAAATACAAACTGTAATAACTTCACGCTTAAAATTAATGTTTGTTATTATCATTAACTTTTAATTAAAAAATACAACAAGACTTGGATAATTAAACGATTAAGTGCCTTCGGTCATAGTTAGTGTAAGTGTTATTGTAGCTTTTTATTGCTGTACGTTTGGGAGAGTTATGAGTTATAAAAAAAAATTTGGTTGCCTGTAAAGTCGGTATACGGGCGAAAGTTTTACGTGACAACGACTTTGAATGGTAAAATCATTTTAATGTGAATATTCATTCGTATAGTAGGAAGAAGGATGAAATAATAGTAACAATTTAAAACATTTATTTATACAAAATTATATTTAAAACATTAATTTATACAAAGAATCTCGCACTGAATTTCATATTAACAAAATTTTATTTTTACCTTTACACATACATACGTATTTATATACAAATATACATACAATAACTTGCAATACATTTGCAAGCTATGCATAATTCTCTAGTGCTGCGCGCGCGGCAGACCGATCATAGTTGAGTGGGAGATTCGGCGGGCCTCGTTCGGTGACTCATCGTTACGTTACCGAGCGTTACACCTTTTCATAAGTGACTCCCAGTTAATTTAAGACGTTGTCACGTTGAAGTAAAACTTATCATAGGAAAGCGACCGTAAAAGTAACTCACTATATGATATACATATCTCTTTGTTTAAACGTATACGTATTTGGATGAGCATCATTGAACTCAAAATTGTTTTGCACATTTTAATTAACATCGTACTTGAGATCGTGTTGACTTGTTCGTTGGTACGCAAGCATGCCTTGTCACAGTAGGGATGTCTTGTTCGCAGACGGAGAACTTGCGATATCGTCGGGCGTTCGTGACAGATAGAGACGAGCCTTTTGATATCGATAATCGATTAAAAAATTAATAGGAAACAATAACGGAAAAGACCTTTTTATTTCTATTAATTATACTATTGTTGTATTTTAAAACCGAAAATCGAAGTATTTCGTTTTAGTGTAAATTTAGTATTTTTAATCTTCTTAGATAATGTCAATAAAGTGACGCGCATCGTACATGACTCAAATAATTTATTAAATTGTTATAAATTTGTTATAATTAATCAAATAAATTAAGATTAAATATGTAAAAAGATGATGCTCTAGCAGTGGAGTGACAAAAATTCGACACATAAAATTACAACAAAAATAAAATATTATTTATATTTACATTAAAATTTTCATTTACAAAATGAAAATAATAGGTATGAGCTTTTTAGATTAAGACATATTTGTATAAGATATTTTTCCGTTTTGATTTTTTTTTGTCTTATTTGTACTTTTACTTAAAATAATCATATTTAAAAATTAGCTTTTGAAGATTATATAGTCTTCGAAAGCTAATTTGTTCACTATTATATAATAGTGAACAAAAATAAACTTCAAAAGATGACCTGCTTCCGTACCAATCTGTAATCCTTCATTTGCTGAAACATAAAAAAGTTTTTATTTGTAAGCAAGCTTAAAAGTTCATTTTAATTTATTTTTCATAAGCACCTCATTTCATTTATTAAGAACTAGAAATGCAAATATTACGAAATATCTATGTCGTGTTTATTATTGAATATGATAATTCTTTTCACCTCCTGTTATTTGTATCTATTTTATGAAGTCCAGGTCTGGCTCAAATTTAAATTGAGCCCTTATATAAACGTCGGAAATGGCATAAAAATTTCCATCAAAATCCGTTCTCTCACTACAACAAAATCCCGGAACATACGTAAAAAAAAAAAATGTAATAAAATAATGCGTGCTGCTCAAGACTGTTCTCGTACATTGTATGAGCATCTTTTGAAACCGCTTTCATAATCAAGATATGATGTTTTAGTTCCAGAAAAAAAAAACCATACAGATTTTTCTTAATACCATTACGTCGTTTGTATTAATTTAATGTATGTGAGTACTTTTATAATAAACCGTAATTAACGGATCCTCCATGCCATATACATTCATAAAAATGAATTTTTAGCGTTACGTACTTTAAAAATAAAAATGAAGTCCCTTTAAATTTACTTTCCTATCCCTCAGTCATACAAATTTTTCTCAAATACTATATTAAAATACTACATAAATGAGCTATAGTTTTAAGTCTTAATAACGCATACGAGTATATAACTTATAGCCAGTCTTCAATAAAAGAAAATTAAGTGAAAATGGTGTTCAATTTGTTTCAAAGAAAAAAATAATTAATGATTAATTAATATATCTAATGAAATATCGTTCAAAAGTACTTAATACCTTCAAAAGTTTTATTTCGTTTTTATTATTTTCGGTGCAGTCTTAACAATGCGTTTAAAATCTACTAGAAACGGAGATTCCTCTTGATTTCCTATATTTTTACAGTTAAAATATACCTATAATAAAAATGAACATTTAGTTTAGCAGATATTGAGTCACAGATTTTTGGGAAATTCAGGTCTTTCAAAATTGCAATAATTCCTACAAAAAATAAACATCAATAGACGGTCTTACTTACTTTTGAATAAAATATAAGATTAATTTATTATTATATAAATATTGATTGCGACACCTAAGTGTACGTACACGATCTGCTCTATCGTGCCTCTTTTTTTAAAAAGATTTATCTCACATCCGGAAAATTTTAACTACAGGTTATTACTATTATAAATGTTACAACCACTTCATTGAAGTTATATTAAATTATGAATGTCACATATAATAAAATCGTAATACGGTTTTCGGGAGTAGGAAGATTTTTCCGAAATGTGACAACGAGCAAACTTGACTGAGATAAACAATTTGGCTATATAGTATTTGTCTTGAACTTCTGGGAATTGCCTAACTACCGGATGTTGTCTATGAAGTTAGTTATACAAGATGTCATAATTTACGTTTAGGTTATTCCTTGTGGCGAACATGTGTAACTGTAAAGACCTACGATGGCTCAGTGGTTAGAAATGTTACCTATGAACGATAAGTAACGGGTTCGACCCGACCATGGGCAAAATAACCATTGAGTTATAACTTGCATCACACAAACCCTTTCACTACGCAACTCGAAGAACAGTACACGCTGTACAGCCCTGGATATAGTCATCGATTCGATGATGGTGTTCGCAGCCTCTTATCCGTATAAGGCCAAAAAGGGTTAGAAGTCCCTGGCTCTTCAGTTTGCAATAAGGAGATTGTGGGGCACCTCCTCACCACCACCTCAGGCATCACCTCAGGCACCACTTCAGCAGTGGGGTAAACAGAAACTGACGTAACAAGTCTGAATTTTCATGTTATGCGAACTGTGTAACGCGATACTCTCACTGGCTATTGACAGGTTCGCCTTACGGTGTGTCTGTGTACAATCAAAGTACATATGTGCATATGTGGAAAGTTCTACCATATTACGTACACTTAACTTCTGGTGTGTATTAAGTGTCATGTGTTACATGAGAACTAGCTTTTGACCGCGGCTCCACCCGCGTGACTTTGAATGAATACTTTTGTCTCATATCGACCTATCACACAGTGGCCCGATGTTGTCCCTTAGTGTGATTTCAGTCCTCGCTCCGCTTATGATACTTATTCTGGTCCCAATTTAGATTCTGTTTCTGTTACAAATCTACAAAGTTCACCCGCGGCCCTGTCTGCATGGACGTACAAGGAATTCTCTCATCTTCTGTGATGTCATCAACCTTGATCCTGATCTCGGTTGCGTTCTCGATTCCTTACCATAAGAGCTCATATTTTTCTGGTAAGCCAAAAACAGACGCACTCAATGTCGTATGGAAAATCGAAACCATTGAAGTAACAGATATCAAACTTAACATTTTACTTACTTATATAAGTAAAGAAAAAACTGTATAAGCTTATTTTTTTAATTAACTCTGAAGAGGGTAAAATAGGGGATGAAGTAAATGTATGAAAAAATGGAGGAAAGAAAGGGATGAAAATCGAAAACTAACTCTAATAGGGATTAAACAGGAAGTTTTAAAAGGAAAAGAAACCGCTGAAGCTGTAAATCTGAAATTAAAAAGGCTGCAAATGAACAATATCAACTCCCAGAGACGGACACTGAAAGCTCTGTACCAAACGAAGAAAACGGATAACGGAAGAGAAACAGAAGAAACTTGTCCTTCCCCACAATATTTATTGACACATTATAGTATCTATTATCTATCCTGACTCCAGTTTCTGACTAAAGATAGCACAAACACCGGCTGGTTCTACACTCCCATCACTCCTAATTCAGACTCGGACTGCACCCTCCCCCCTCCCTATAATTATGCTCCCTTCGGTGTATTGGGATTTTCAGTGATTGCGCTGAGGGTTGAGTGATAATGACGATGACGATGACGATAAAAAGAAACCGCTAAAGCTATTGACAACAAAACTTATAGCTTCAGTCGCTTATTACAGATTAAAAATTACATGTATGAGTTTTGGAAAAGTAGCAAAGTAAAATCAAGTGAAGGGGCAAAATAAGGAATGAAATATTTTATGAAAAATCGAAAGCGCCATGAGTATGGTTATCCGGATTTTTTGAGAAGCTTTTGAAAAAAAAACTTGCTTCTTTGTCATGATATTTCTGCCACTAAAGATTTTAGAATTCTTTTACTTATAGAAAGCTATACTACCCCGAGTAATATAGCCCAAATTTTATTTTGATACTATTAGCATTTGTTACGTCTTTGTCCAATTGAGAACCGGGATCTGTAACAGAATTGAAATTGAAAGCGAAAAGTCGAGATCGGAATCGAGATCGAGAATACACCAAAGTCGAAATTGAGTGTGAAATCAAAATCAGAATCAAGTACGGAACTAGAATTGAATGAGAAACAATATTGAAATCAGAATTTAAAGCGGGACCGAGACAGGAATGGAATCTGAATGTTCTTAGAACGAGACCGGAGTCTGAACAAAAAGAAGAACTGTGATCGGAATTAAGAAGTCGACAAATCACATCATCAAAAAAGAAATCAATAAAGAAATAAACACCGGAACTAGACAGTTCCAATTAGATTATTTTAGACAGTTGCGTTTTCAGTAAAACGCAATAGCTATTGAGATCTTGATTTTGTGATGGGACGACGTACAAGAGGAAGGAATCCATTGTATGTCGTTTTAAGTCTATATAGACATAGCGGATATGCGGGTAAAAGCTTTTTTATACAAATATCTTTTATATATATAATGTCAGCAGCAACTTTACGTACACTCATTATTTCATAAGAGTATGGATTATTAATTGGATGACTCGCTAAACTAAACTATTTTAACGTCTTCGTTGATGTCTTTTTTGCTAAGTTGATAGTTGAATAAATCCGTTGAAATGGTCACATAAATAATGTATGCATATAGCGTGTAACGCTAAATCAAACAAAGCTGCACACAGGTTCGAACAAGGCGCACGGGCCTTCGGCGAGGGCGTCCGGTCCCCGCACACGTCCGCTCTATGAATTATTAATCCGCCCTTTTGCCGTGCAATAACAACGCGATTTGCGATGCACCAGACAAATATTGCCTCATATATAATAAAATGTGAGGGCGAACGGCCCGAAACTATTCTGTTATGCGTTTTCTGTCTAAGTTTCGTGGTACGGATTTTTTTTTATGACGTGCGTGTAAAACGGAATATTCTCGAAAAACCGACGACTTGTTTCGATTTCGTGTCATAGATATAAAAAAAAGGAGAAGGCACTCAATTTATCTGCATTTATTTTGTGCATAATTACATAATTTTATATAGATCCTTAATTTTTGTAAATTGATTGATCACGACATATAACATTCATGTCAATACTAGTTAAGTACATGCGATAACCAGATTAAGCTGATGTACTAAAAGATGAGGAAATTCATTTTATGTTGTTGCAAATAGCAAATTTATATTATAAAGAAAAAAAAATAGTTTCCAAGTTTTAAATAATAACTACTGTATAGTAGCGGGAAATAAAATAATTGAAGCCTTGGCCCTTGCTTGCTATTATAAATAGTAAAAGTGCTTGAAGGCAAGCGCGTTTGGCTATCCATAATAGGGTCGACAGGGCAAGTTGGATATAGGAGAAAAAAAAATGAAAGTTAGATCAATACCGTGGAGATGCGATCTCTGCGTAATATATGTGGAGTCTTTGAAAGATAGATGTATGAACTAGGAACAGTGATGTCATAGAGCGGTGTAGTTTGAAAAAAGATGCAGTAAATAGAATAGAAAAAGGTATGTTGCAGTGATTTAGGCCTAATTTTAAGCACCCGAAATGTATATAGCTTGCTTGAAAAGATTGAAGGGTGTCAGTGAAGCAAGATAGATATGCGAAGATCGGTCCAAATGGAAATAAATAGTGTTTGCAAACCCTTCTGGGAAATAGACGTGAGTCTATATTATATATAATTATATATTGTACAAAAAATATCCTTTGTGAATTTTCTTTTGATGATCAAATAATATTAAACATTCTAAGCTCGCCCCACATTTTCATTCGTATTTACCTTAAATTTCAAATTTGTATATTTTTATATACAGCACGTATTCCTTTGTTGCATATAGGTATATGCAAACCTTAAGTGTTGTTTACTATGCAGCATTAGTAGGTTCCCGGATAATGAAAAACAATCTGGAATATTTAATGTCTTAATGCATATTTTCGTGACGTTTACCTAACGGTGAATAATAACATGAAAAAAAAATACCTTGCTTGATACAATTTATGGCAACACTAACAAGAAATAACCTTGTACATATTTTTCATGCCTGCAACAGGGGGGTGCAACTAATACGTAAATAAATAACTAAGGATTTTTTTTAAAATTTTTAGTATTTGTCCCGTTTTATAAGAAACAATCACGAAAACTTGTTACAATAAAATTCGTGATAGCCAATAGTGTGGTGTCATTGGAATAACGAATATTATTGAAATTATAAATAAAGTGAATGTAATTATATTTCTATTTAACAAAAAAAAAAGGCAGTACTTTTCAACGAGAGGAATGATTGATCCGCCGTGGTTTCAGGCGCGCCACTTAATGAAACAGAAATCGTCGGCGACCTCTCGAAGACGAAGCCTTGACCCTCCTCCCGCGCTGCTCGCCCTCTTCCCCTGCTCCCGCGCGAGCGAGCGAGACAAAATATAATAAATACCCGCAACACAAAGTCAAAGACGGCCGCCGAGTGGGATAGCTGTATTCATTATGAATATAAAGCTCGGCTAGTTGTGTGGGCACGTATGCACGGAGCGCTCTGCGCGCGTGTGGGTGCCGACTTTCTCGGTAAAATGGCGGTGAATCAATATTTCGCCGTTGTGATTGATGAAGGACTCTGGCCAGATTTAGGATAATATTTAACGTTTCGAATTAAGGATTTTGTTTACTATAAATTTGGAAGTTTAGATCTGTCGTTCGCAATCAAAGGACGAAATTGAATGTTTGACTGCATGAAACCGTGTTAATAATGGAGATAATTCTGCTAAGAACTCCTCATATCGATTTAACCGCCTGACCTTATTTCGGGGGTCAGCGTTCAACGCTTTCCGTGTCAGAGTTACTTGTGCGGCATTTGGGGATGAGGGTGTCATAATTGCATAAAAATATGTCAGCGGACGTGCGACGGATCGTTAACGCGACGTGATCGTCTCGCGTCGCGGTTGGTTTGCGGTCAGCGGGGCGTGGCTTGCGGTCACATTTAAACGCCGCCATTGGTCGATCACCTGGCCTTTGCGGTCGGCGATGCGGTTACCAAGATTTTCCACCCTTGGAAAAATATATGGGAAAATATATGGCATTGGAAGCGCCGATTGGTCGGTTGTGGTAATTCTGCGGTTAACCGCGAAGTGTGATTCGCTAAGATAATTCTTAATAGCGTTTATACGATTGGAGGGAGCTGCGGATGCGGTCGGAGGGTGTTAGATAAAGCTGTGACTGGATGTTGTGGTTACCTAAATCTAGGATGGTTTATGTTCTTATTAGAATATGTTCACAATAATCACGGTTAATATTTTCTTATGAGAATTTATTTTTATTAAAAAGGTATTTATGAAAATGAATTCTCATAAGTCCCTTGCACCCGTTCCTCCTACACAATGCTTCAATAGAAGATTGACCATATTAATTCGTTTGATAACATAAAAAAATAAACGTAATTAATACACTAATAACAATTTCATTTTAAAATGAGGTCCTTACAAACTATATATATTTTTTAATTTTACTAATATTGTATCTAGTTCCTCAAATTATAATAAATAGTAGCCCTAACGAAATGTATATACCTAAAAAGTGTTCTTCAGAATACGCCCTCTCGCGTCAACACGCCGAAATTCGTCGTCTACTATTTTTAACAAAACTTCAAATGTGAACCTTTCCGCTTTCTTCGCCTTCTTAAGAAAGTAACCCCTCTAAGAAATGGGGCTCACAGTAAAAGCAGGACGCACACATCTAAAGATATTCTAACCATCCAAAGAAACCTTTCAGTCTTGGTGCAAAGAGTTTACATCCACGTTTTAATTCGTCTCTTAAACCCTTTTTCAAATTCGAACTCATTTCACAAGCACGAAATTCGAGAATGTGTTAAGTACAAGTAACACTTGAAAGTTATAAGCTTTTTCGCTTTTGAACTCATTGCTATGGATCTGACGTTTGATTTCTAGAAAAGCTTATGTACGACTTTGTATTATTCAAAAATAAATCGTATCGAAATTACATAGATTTGAAATTGTTATACACAAAAATAGATTTAGCTCTCTATTCTAACACATCGCATTTTCACCATCTTTTTAGGGACTGGAGTGTGTGTATGAATACGAACGCGACAATAAAAACAGTGTGAGTGAGTGGCGCTAGTGTACCGAGTTTATTTTCGGCGCCGAGAGATGGCGCGAGGGGTCGCCAGGCCGCAAAGTAAACGTAACATCCGCGTTTGAAAGATGAGTCGAAATTGCTTTTAGAAGATTAGACTTTGAGAAATTCAGTGTGGTAGACGTAGGCGCGTGCTCTAATTAGATGTGGCGTGCCCGCACCTGTTTTAGTGAGTTGGGACAGACGTAGGTACATTATTATGTTAGTACGTATCCGGTTTAGGAAGCGAATCGATTCTGATTTAGTTAATTTAGCGGTTCCAGTTTTAAATTTGCATTACGAATTTATACGAATACAGATCGCTTAAATTAGAGACAAATAATAATATTAGTGAAGCGAGTCAAATAGAGTTGTTGGAGAGTATAGGAAATATTATGTTTTTAAATGAAGCATAAAGTTATATGTGCATATCAAACAATTTGACTAGTAACCTGAAGCAACTACTTTTTTGTATTCATATTCTTTATTTCTTTTATAATTTCCCCCCAAAATCAGAAATAGTTAATTTACATTATATTCCGTAATTGGGTCACATCAAAATGCCTTAAATAACAACAGAGTTGTTTAACTGACTTCTATTATATAATAATTTTATAACAAAACAGTTTTATGTTTCCAAAATATTATATCTATCGTGAACTCGCATTTATGATATGGTAGATGGAGCCATCATGCCATGTACGAGGTAAACCTTCCCCCACAACATCCGCTCAGTGGCGCTACGTCTCGATGGTTGATGGAACTAAACACATATCTAAACTATTTTTTAAATAAAACTAATAAGCATAAACAATTATCAGTTTTTTATTAAGAAAAAAAGGTAAACTCTCATAAATATTGGGTTATATAGCGATTACACTTGTTATATTTTTACTTACAATTAGTAATTTATGTATTGTGTTATACAGTAATATTGTACATTTTTACATTATATTTAGTATTTTTTGAGTCATTAAAGGGTCAAAAGTGGCTCCAAACACGCAGCGTTGCCCGTTTTTTTTCTTAGCTTGAAATTTTGTATTTTTTGAAAGTATAAAACTTATTCTTGAGACTGGTATTTTGCATGGTCTAAAGATATTATTAGAATTTTTATCTTGTTAAAGAATTTTAATCAATATTAGAACTATAAACATTTATACTTTGTAATAAACATAATATCCTAGGAATAGAATTACCGGCCAGGAACGAGTCAAGTATGTGCTTGTTTTCTGTACCAATAACTATTTGACAAGAATTATATACTATATAGCTCAAAAAGTTTTCATAAGTATATGCGAATACAATTGTACGTATTTTAGCTTTTCCAGTTATCGGAAAAAAATCTGTAAAACAGTTGACCCGATAGGCCATCCTTACAACTACCGTCTGTGATACCTATCTATCGATGTGTTTGTAAGCTGCTCCAGTCCAAAAATGTAGTCGACACGAAGATATCTTTAAGCTTTTCAAGCTCAAAAATTGCAAAAACAGTCGATCTTATAGGCCATTCCTAAATTTTTTCCTAGGTGCTTTCGAGCTTAAAATATTCAAAAATATATGTAGAGGTTAATTATTTAGTTTGAGCTCAAAAAAATATATTTTTGTACTTTTTAAAGCTCTTGAAGCTCAAAAACATAATGCTATTATGTTTCCACCACTTATGAGTTCAAATGCATAGATTTATTTAAAAAGAAAACGCTAATTTTTCAACTATGATATTTTTTGAGTGCGTTGAATTCAAATTCAAAATATATTTATTTCATAGGTTATAACACTTAAAATACGTCACAATATTTAAGGAATTTAGAGTTCTTTAATTATTTTCGCTTTTTTTTTAATTACCTCTGTTGATCGACTTTGATCTAATTTTCAGCATTCGAAGCAGTTTTTTAAGCAACGAAAGTTGTCCTATTACAAACATCAATCTAATAAGAAGTTTAGAAGTTATTTCGATAAATACTTTTTTGTGAATGGTTAATTAACGATTTTGATGGTGTTTGCAACAATCGAAGTTGCTTTCTGAGCAGAATAGCTGGTTAGATTTTTGAATTTAATGGTAATGTAATTTAGGAAAACACTTAAAGAGTGTCAATATACACTCCGAAATATGTTTCCCCAAAAATATCTTTTGAACAAACCGATTTGTGTGCAATTTATGGCAATAGCTGCATCTGTATAGAGAAAATAGCTGATTGGACTTTGGTATCTATCAGTATAGTAGGCTAAAAGTTATTAAAATTAAATATTTTTCTTAATATTTATTTTTTGAGATTTTTCAAAGTCTACTCGGCGAAATCGATTCAAGTCCAAGTTGAATAGACTATTTTTGAATGCCATAAACCCGAGTTATGAAAAATTTACCGATACACACATGTACACGCACGAGCACAGACGCACACAGACACACACACACACATATACATTCATATAGAGATAATTTAAAATTGGTTACCATAGCTGCCTAGCCCCCAAAAACGTTAAGATCTGATGAAAACTCGACTTTTCAAAAATAAGACTGAAAACAGCAACTTCCCAATTTTTAAAAAATATTCGATTTTCACATAAAAAAAATAATCAGGATGACACTGGCACAAATCCAGCAGTTTTCTAATAATATACTAAGCATATTAAAAATCTAAATTTCAGTTTTAAATGCTTACAAGGGGAAAGCCATTTTCAACAAATTTTGAGATATCGCATTAAAATCTCTGTAAACAAAAAGAAGAAAAAATAAAATTTTAAAAATCTTATACTTAGTTTCAAATGTATTTTTTAGAATTCCATTAATCAAAAGGAAAAACGGAAACCTCAGAGGTTCACTCGCGTGTCTCTTTGTCCATCTGTAACAGCCGGGTAAGCTTTTTTTAACTTTGCATACCCTGTATGAAATCTTTATGCACTCGACTAGCCGCAGGCAATTTCTTCTGATTTTACTAAGCCGATTAAGTCGAAAACTTAATACACATATGAATTTATGTGACCCGAACACGGACGTGTAACGTAAATAAATGAAGTTGAGTATGGGGGTCCCTTTGGGGCAAAAAAAAAAACTTTTCCAAATTATTCCTGAAACCCCTTACTGCTTTTTAGCTCAAGTTTGCAAAAATAAAGAAGCAAGAAATTATTGAGGTCGGAGTTCCAAATCCGGTGTCATTTACGTTAACCGCTTTGTTGAAATGCTCTCCAGATTAAAATAAATCAGTGAGAAATAACAATCATTGCGTGCAACAGTACCATAAGGAATCTACCTTGTGCTTGTGTTGTGCCTCTGTTCATCTAAAAACGATCTAAAACCGCAATAATCAAGAACAAAAGGTGATCTAACTTCGATAAATCAATTCGACCGGTAATTTTGAAGAACGATTGTCAATACATATTGGCAAATAAAAAACACCATTTACGGCAAACGCAGTGCTGCTAACACAACACATGGTTGCGGTTACATTTAGAAACTTATTACTTTTGTGTTCCGTTTCACGGCAATAATATGACGACTCAACTGTCACCAGAGATGTCGCTACTTTTGGCAAAAATGACAGAATAACTAAATCTCCAAACAAAAACCATAACCGAAAACATTACTGTTGCCGTTCTACAAAAGGTAGATGGATAAATATAACCAATAATAGAAGAAAATGAAAAATTAAAAGGTGACATCGAAAAATTAAGTAGAAAAGTACAAATTCTCAAAGCAAATAGTAAGATAAATAACGTCATACTCCACGGACTTTCAAAAACGGCAGAAAAAATCGCGACGATTTGGATGCGCTCGTTACATCTTACGCTAAGAGAATTAGATGTGGATACTAAAAAAGAGGAGATTGATAGACTGCAGAAATTGGGAAAAAAGACGATAAAGCAGGAAAAACTAGACCAATCTTACTAGCTACTAGCACCCTACAGAAAAAAATCACATTCTTAAAAACAAACAAAAAATGAAGCCCATCTCTTGTATCACTCAAGACTTGCCAAAATCACTTTTAAAAGCAAAAAAAAGAATGAAAAAAATGAATAAAAACGATAATGAAGAAAGAAAAAGATCTGAAATAACAAGTCCAGATAATTTAATCGAGACCCTTAACCTCAATAAAATGCAAAGGAAAGATGAATTTCAGTTCATGCGCGAAAGATCATACTATCAGACAAGAATACTTATAGAAACTAAAAAACTGTCCCCAAAAACTGGATATTCAAAACAACTATACAAAGCATTACAAATAAAACGTCTCCAAGTACGGCCGGTCCTCGCAGGAGATCTAGACTACCACTTTCTAATAAAAAAATGTAAAGTACATAATATCGCTACATTGAACACGAGAATCTTGCATACTCATAAAAACTTGCTGGAGCTCGAAAATACTTTATAGACTGTAAAGTTTGATATTTTAGATAATGTGGAGAAAAGAACGAAAAATAGAAGAATACACAGACTACATCCTACACCAAAAAAGAAAGACACCTGGACAGTATGGAGTTAGCTTCCTAATTAAACAACATCTGAAACAAAATATCAGAAAAATCATAGGAATTTCTTACAGACTAGCAATACTCAATGTGAAATTACTAAACTATAAAAAGCTTTGATCGATAATAAAAGTCTAAGCTTCTACTGAACAAGTAGAATAATCTATCTTAGATTTATTTTACGAAGACCTATCACTAACAATATGAAAATATTTAGATAATCACATCATATTAATGGGTGTTTTCAATGCACAAGTAGGAGCAAAACTAAATTACGTCGAATATGTACTGGGAACGTTTGGTCACAGGAAAAAGAGTCGCAATGGACAGAACTGGTTGAATTTCTTATAGAACACAAATTAGCAATACTTAATTCCATAAAAATAAAAACTCAACATTAAATGAACTTGGATGTTTCCTGATGGAACATATAAGAATGAAATAGACTACATAATAACCAACCAAAAAATTTTCACAGACGTATATCTCATGACAAGCTGAACTTCAATACAAACTATAGTATGATGCGCAATTCATTCAAAAAGGCCTTAGAAAAACTGTCAGGGAGACATACAAAAGTCAATGTACACAACTAGTTAAGAGTTTCTTACAAACAAGATGAAATCAAGTACCAAGAAATTAAAAATCAAATAAATGAAATGAGAGACCCCATACAGAAATATGAAATGCTGGTAAAACATCTAACAAATTATTGCACAACAAACAAGAACCAAAAGGCTTACAAATACCAACTAAGCGATCAAACTTTATAACTTACAAGTAAGAGAAAAGAGTACATAACACAACAAGATAAAAAAAGAAAACACAAGGAAGATAACAGAAGTCAGTAAGAAAGTCAAAGAAAGTATCAGAAATAATCATAAATCTAAACGGATAAAAATACTGGAATACCACATACAAAGAACTGAAGGTACTAAAAAGGCGTTAAAGGAACTACGTGAAGCAGAAAAACATTGAATACCAAAACTAAAACGAAAAGAAAAGCCAATCACAAATCGAAACAATGTCAACGAATTAGCTACCCACTTCTTCACCCAACTCTATGCAGATCAGGAGACAAATACAAACAAATATACTGTGAATATCCACAACCTAATAACTTCTGAAACCAAAACTGACCCTGTTCTAGAAATTTTACTATGCGAGGTTTGAAAAAGCGATAAAGAGCCAGAAAATGGGGAAAATCACCAGGTCCAGATAATATTACTAATGAGCTGATGAAAGGAACAATAGCAGAGGTAACTCTCATTCTTAAAAATATGTTTAACATTTTGACAAGCGGCAACATTCCGAAATAATGGGAAAAATCCCATATCATTTTTATACACAAAAAAAAGAGATAAAGAAGATATTGAAAATTATAGACTAATAAACTTTATGTCGAACGTTTATATCAAAAGTACTCGCAAAACCATATTGGACAGGATGAGCGCCATGTCAGACGGACAGCAACCAGCGGAAAAAGCTGCATTTAGGAAAGGCTTTTCTACAATAGACCACATCCATACTGTCAAACAAATTAATACAACAAGAATGTCTATATCGCCTTCATAAATTACGTCAGAGCCTTTGACAGTTTGAGCCACAATTATATTTAGGACATTCTAGAACAACAAGGCGATACCCGCTATCTGTACCAACATTATCACATCTAAGCGCATAGGCAGGCTAACATACTGCTCGAAATACTGGAAAAAAATTTCGCAGTAAGAAGAGGCATCAAGCAAGAAGATTCCTCATCACCAAGATTAATCTCAGCAGTCCTAGAAAACATGTTCCGCAACCTGAACTGCAGGGATTTTGTGCTGAATATAAACGGATCCAAACTGAGCCTTTTCAGATTTACGCACGACCTAGTTCTTTTTGAAGAGAAGCCAGAAATTTTCGAACAAATGTAACAAAGCCTTAGCAAGAAAAGTGAGAAAGTTGGACTGAAAATGAACCTTGCCAAGACCAAAGTAATGACCAATTCGACGAAAACAAACATAACCGTGAACGGGGAAAAACTAGAGTTTGTAAATGAATTTATAAGACCTATCTAGGGTAGCTTATTTCTTTGAAAGACCTAATAACAAAGGAATAAATACAACGATCGCAAATGGTTGGAAGAAATTCTGGTCACTTAAGGAAATCATGAAGTCACAGGACCTGGACATGACACTGAAAGGAAAAACTTTCAATACATGCATCCTTCCATCCTTAACTTATGGGTGTGACACATGGATACTCACCAAATCTCTAAGAGGAAAACTTGCCAAATGCCAAAGAGTAATGGAGTGTAGCAATGGGTCGAAACGTCGAGACAGAATCAAAAATGCTGACATAAGGATGAACCCTAAACTAACCGATATTCTACAACGAATTGACTAATAAAAGTGAAGGCCGACTGGACATGTGATGCATGCCAAAAAAGAAAAAGGTACAGGGTAGTGTCAGAGTGGTACTCACAAAAATGGAAAAGGAACCGTGGAAGACAGTGTCTAAGATGGAAGAAGGACACTAAAATGACTGCTGGCCAAATGTGGAGACGAGTGACGCAGGACAAATCACAGTGGAAACTGGTAGAGGACGCCTATGCCAAGAGGCACACTGAGATTAGAGACATTTTATAAGTTATGATAATAATGTGGTTATATTATTATTAATTATTAAAGTCATCACGCACTAAATATCAATTTTCACGCTTTCCTCCGAGCCCAAAATATAGTTCTGAGTTCGAGTTTAAAAAATATATAATTATTTAATTATGGTATCTTTTGAACACGTTATTCGATTTTGATCTTCTTTATGGCATTAGACGCATTTTTATAAACAGAAAAGGATGACTGTGTACCAAACATCAATCTATACCAAGAATTATACAAGTTATTTTGAGAAAACCTTTCAGTCGAATATCTTCTTAACAATATTTCTAGAACGAATCAACCGATTTTGATGCGTTTTACAACTATTAACATTGCTTTTTAAGCAGAATGGTTGATTAAACTTTGAAATTTATCAGTATACCTAGTAGTTTAATGAAATATTCTAAAAAACACTTTTTTTTTAACAATTTCTCTTGAAATAATGAAATGGACTGATTTTTATGCATTCAACAACGGTAAACGTGGTTACTCATGGAAGATAAATGAATAGATTTTAAAATTTATTGGTAAATTAAAAAAACATTTATTTTTAAAAATTTTTGTTTATCGATATATGTATACATCTGTACATATGTTTATGATCATCTGATAAATCAGCCGATCTTTATACAGTTTGCGGTAGTCGATGAAGCTGCTAGAATTAGGCATCGATTAAATAGAAACTGATTAGATTTAGATACCGATCGGTAGAGTAGTACAGAAGTAATTAAAAAAACAACATTTTTGTAAAATATTTTTTTCAATATTCTTCAAAATTCACATAACGAAATATGTTTAAGTTTTCAGGAAAACTAAGTTGAGTAGACTTTTCTTGATTGCGCTAAACCACGCTTCTAACGATTAATCTGTTTGAAGGGTATAAAAGGTTTACATTCGCGCATACACCCCTTCCACACACATACTCATACCACACATACCGACATCACTTGGAAAATGATCGAAATATATATTCCTATTTTTCGTAGTAATCCCATATATAGGAGCCCCCACCCAATCTTATCTGAATCTATTAACTCTTGAAATATAACGCTGGTTAGTAAAAATGAACTACGTAGACGTCCAATTTGGTTTAATGGAATTTTTTAAATAAAATTTCATTAAATATTTATGACTTCTTTTAATAATCTTCTCGAAATTTGATAAAGCGATTATTTTATTATTGTACAGCAGAAGACATATGCTCCACGTTGCCTATCGTATTTCGATTCTCATATCGTTATAAACGTGTTTTTTTTTCCCAGTAGGACTTTCGCTATTCTGCCTATACGAGGCTACATCATCTACATTTAATTAACTATTTTTCAAAGATTAATAATTACTGTAGCGAGCGACGGTGGATCCATCATTGAAAATAATAACACTCAAAATTAGTTAAACAGTTTAATGATCACATGTGAACACGTATACATATTATTTTAAAGAAAATCCATTAATATTATAAATCACATTAAATTCTAACAAAAACGATACGCTGCGGGACTGACTCGGCGCGTCGCCGGCGCGTGGCGATCGTCTATAACGGCTCCCGAACTGAATTTAGTCGTAATATCCCGAAACGTATATCAACCAATTCATTATTTAAAAAAATTGAAAGGCGCGCACAACATCACATATTTCACATTTCAATAAAATTTTAACGCATTATTTTCGAATAGGTGTAATGAATAATCGCAACCACTAGTTAAATATTTTAAGAATAGGACTGACAAAGAGAATATTAAACAAGACTATTGTATAAGTTAAAATATGAGGCGTAAAAAATGCTTTCCTTTTGTGATGCTTATGTCTATGGAATTCCAATCTTGTGGTGGTCGGTGAAGGAATGCGATGTGGGGATAGAATGTGGAGCGTTACGAATTTTGTATGTATGTCGTCCGCATAGAGAAAAATTTGCAGACTCCTAGCGCGCTGCTGTGATGGAGTGGGACAGGAATGTCCGACCAGCCTACGGAATTTCGTTTGCGCGATGTAGTACACCGTGTGAATGTCTGGAGATTTATGCGCGACACCATCTCTATAGCGGAATTGTGACTTTACCACGATAGTCTATCACAAAACAGCGACATCTTGTTGGTGGTGATGCATACTACAGTCTTTTCACCGTCAACGATCATGAATTAATTATAAAACTTTAAATGTATTGAGAAAAAGATGATGAAAACGACGTAAAACTTAAAATCAAAGTGACTGCATAATCTCTAGGTGTCTAATTCATGATCCTTAATTTGTTGGTATTTTAATTACATAACAAGGAAAAAGCTCCTACTAAAGAAAAAAAAATAGTTAATATTAATTACTTAATAGACTTATTTTAAATGTAAACGTGTACATAAAGAAGATTGCTACTGTTCGCATATTTTAGAGCATAAGTCAATATTTAATGAAGGTATTAATTATCGCCATATATTTTTAAAGTTTCTAATGTATTTCATTTTAAATGTCAACACTGCAAATAAATCAAAAAAATATTTGTAACTCTTATTTATTTTTAATTGGTAAATTTTAAATTACTTCATCTGATAAAAATCCGTAAAAACTCCATTTATATTGTGGATATTTATCTTAGAATTGTTTCCAAATGTAATTCCTATATTATATAAATATGTAGTAAGGAAAATGGATTAATTAGGTTTAAATCGCATCGACTATTCAACTATTATTTTTAAGATGTTTTAAGCAAATTTTACCAGATATAAAAAACTGAAAAAGTAAAATATTATTTTTGCCAACATAATTTAACCGTTTTGGAGGATTTGGCATCTGGAGTAATTTAAATTAAACGAGCAAATGAACGAGCAACTAGCGCCATTGTGCGAGCAACTACAAAGGTGGAGGTCGGGATTGGCAATTTTCTGGACTATTTATTTCAGGCTGGTCACATTAAAACGCGTGCTCATGTTTTACTACGGACCCGCGTTAAATACAACACTCTATTTTCTCTCTCTTGTTAAAAACATAGTTCTATATTTAAATATTGCTGTGAAATGAATAATTGTTGAATAATTTGCTGGTCACGTTCCTTTTATGTAGCGAATAAGACATGGACAAAACACTTTCAAGTATCTAGTTCCTTGCACCAAATTAGTTTATGTTTCTAGATATTGTGTACTCGCAACTGCCGACGTCTTTGCTCAAGTGGTCACAGAGTATCTATGTTGTTTCTTTACCTCTAATTTTGCATAAGACCCCTATGTTATTATACTAGATAATGACCGATACCAGTTTTAATAATTTTATGGCAAAAAATAAATATGCTCACTCAATGATAAACTCTTTACGATACAAGTTAGGGTGTAGTCTGTTTTGCACTAAATTTCTGTCCAGTAGTGTTTTTGAAATTGAAGAGATTACGCTTAAAAACCCCATCCTTGCTTGTAATATCAATGATTAAAAACCATTCCCGTTGCACATCACCAATAGGTCTGTAGACAAAACCTAAAGTGCCAGCCAGAAAAGAAATATGTTTGTTTCTTGTAGGTAAGCTGTGATATTTCAAACAATTGTGACTCTTGCCATCTGGAGGTCTTACCCCTTTTCCCCTAATTTACCAAATATATCTCAGATTTTTGTCGCGATTTTTTAGAAAATGAAAAGAATTGAACAAATTTTAGCATGAAATATGAAAGATCATTCCACTACTGATTAAATAAACGAGCTATATTTTGTATTCTTTTCAATACAGTTTATATTTTAGACTTTGTATTTTGATTCAAAAACTAAGTTTTATCTTGTAGATATCCAAGTCCAATGTATATGAAATGATACACTGTGCATTATTTCGATAATGTTCTATGAAACAAGTAAAACATTTTTTTATTATTCCATCTAAAAATAAAAAAAAAG
The DNA here is from genome assembly GCA_005406025.1 of Eumeta japonica. NCBI lineage: Eukaryota > Metazoa > Arthropoda > Insecta > Lepidoptera > Psychidae > Eumeta > Eumeta japonica. The sequence goes on from BGZK01000566.1 coordinate 211,340, forward strand.
TAGCTAACTTTGTCACAATTTGTAAAATTCAGCATGAAAGCTTTAGCTTTTATGGTTATCCAGAACATTATTTCAAATAAATAAAAATGTTCCATTAAACCTCAATCCAATAACTAACTGAATGTCAAAAAAATGATTTCTAAGTAACTATGATGTCAGCTAAAAATGCCTATTATAAATTTTCCAAACATTGCAATAGGTAATATTATAACAAGCAATGCTGGAGCCAAACACTTTAGTCCAGGGGGAATCGGCGTAGATGTCAATTTGTCAAAAAATATTCCGGAATTGTTTATATTATACAATTCCATTTTGCAATCATCACAAATCAATTAAAATTTTTCATTAAAAATGATTTTGTAATTAGCACTTTTCATTATTAGATTATTACACTTAAGTAACTACACAGAAATTAAAATAACGTATAGGGCGTTCAGATTAATAGGTCATGAAAAAAATACTCAAAGGACCAAAACCGTATTATGTACACGTACCATTTTACGTTTTATGTAAATGTAGACTCTGTTCGTACCTTGATTCTCAAAAAATATGCTTGGTAAATTTTAAATTACTAAAAATCCTTAAAAGAAGTAAAAGGAACACACATCATTATTCTCTCGTAGTGATATTAAAAAAACTACTAGCTTTTATGTTCATAATTTTTACAAACGCGTTTGTATTTAGTGGCATAATTCAGCATGTATACTTATCATTATTTACTGCAACCATATTATTATTATATTTACATTAGGTACACGAGAAACTTATAAATACAGACATATTCAAAATCATCAATCAGCCGAAGGATGTCTATTATTGGACATAAGCATTCCCTTTGGAGAATAATGCCGTAATAGCCACGTTAGGCACTTGACGGCGACCGCCCGCAGGGTCGCGCTGCTACGCTCATTGTAGATGTTGATACAAAAAGCACTTAACGCATTTACAAAAACCTTAAATATTGTTTAGAATTTCCAAATATATTTTTTCAAAGCCAGTACTTTTATATATGGGTAAATTCTGCGATTTCTGTGATGGTTTGTAGGAAGTACACAATAGTTTTTGAGACCGACTTGCGGTCTAAATAAAGATATATTTTGTTAGTTTCGATGATAAAACACAATGGATTTCTGTTAAATACAACCTGAACCAATAAATTGTCGAGATCTACGCGAAGCTCGTGTGCTTGAAATAGGACGTAATTAAAGCAATAGCACATGTTAGCTGGTTATTGCAACAGAGCTGCAATATGCAAGTTGTGTTGCAAATTATCAACTAGAATGTCTTATGTAAGATTAACATATAAATATCGGCGTTTAGTGTACCGAACGAGAATGCTGTTACAAGGCGATGCGCCCATATTCAACACATGTATATTCAACACAAAATTTCAGTTTTCCATGATTTCAAATTGAATTACTGCTTTCTTTTAGTTGAATGGTACAAAAGTTCACTGGAAGATAATAGAAAGATTTTTTATAGCATTTTCGAGAGGGAACGAGCACTAGGGTGTAGATGGTCACCGCCGCACATGCACACTCGCACATCACAGGAATAACCAGTGCGTCGCCGGCCTCTTGGTGGAGGAGGCATGGGCTGATAGAAAGGAGAATGGGGTGATGGAAACGAGAGTGGACCACCGGAACTCTCATCCACGCTAACGGCAGAAACTGTCACTGCATGTCTGTATTCAGTGACAGTATGGCATTTCACAGCTTGATCCGGGCCATTTCCGCGCTGCAGAAAAACTGACAATAGCATGGCTCTACCGTACACGCACACACATTTGGAAGTAAGTAAATTTATAATTTTACACTCTCATATATGTTATATACTGTGCAAACGATACATTACAGAATACACTCAATTATATTGCCCACAAAATATTTACGTCCTATGATACAAAAAGAACCCTTATTACCAAATTGTCGAAAACGGAGGTTTTCGTTCAGGTTGACAATCGACTTCTGGATTTAGAAGACAACCGCGTGAAAACAAAAATAAAGTGATCGTTACCGGCAAGGGGTACGCGCCTGAAATCCGGCTGGGCGGGGAGAGGGGCGGGCGGTAATCAGGCGGCGACCGCGGACGGCCCCGCCGGGACCTCGCCGCTCTAGAGCCGCCCCCGCTCGGCTTCCTTACGAATCCAGGGTTGTGAGCTTATCAGAAATTGCCTTATTGCCATTCTTAATGAAATTTGTATATATTTCGTTTGTTGTTTTTAATAAGTCGAAGTTTCAAATTACTCGTATTCATGCCAAGTTTAAGATTTTAAAAATTTTTTCGTCTCGAAAAATGATGTGCCATGAACGGAGTCATTAAGTGTTTAAAAAATATAATAAAAGCATTAAGTGAACATTTATTTATGAAAACTTTACAGTTCAGAATAAACAAAAAGGAACTTTTTTAATCGCCGTATTTCTGAGGTATACCCCCCCAAAACATTTTTGTTTCGGATCAAGGGGTTCGACCTTAAGTTCCCCGCGCAGGCTCGATGTGAATCGAGGGCTGTTTTTACCAACGCGATAATAGTGTCTGAGACCAATGGCTAAGCAAGTAGTGCAATTGGACTTGAGTTAGGAACTCATCGGTCAATTCGCTCGTGGTTAGGAGTGAACCCGGTATCGTCTGGTTAAACACCGCGCTTAACCACTCAGTCACTAGGGCTTGCGAAGTCTTATGTAATTACGTATTTTTTAAAAATATATTCCGGAAACATTACTAAGAATCTTTATAACTTTATCGATACCAATAAAGTTTAGAATGGAGACAACTCAAAATCAATAGAAAGATATTCGAAACAGTTTTACGGTTCCGTAAAATTTACTAAGAATCCTTATAATTTAAGTGATTTCAATAAACTTTAGTATTGAGTTAAATAAATGTTATTAAGAGATATTTGGTACATTTTTTAGGGTTCTTTGAGTATTGCTAAGAATCCATAGAGTTGTAATCGATTTCGCTGAAATCGGCACAAGTTATGATAGTTAGTAAAAAGAGTTAGCAGTTCGAGTGGCTTATGGTTCCGTTATTGTTTTGTGAGATTAATAAGCACTCTTATAATTTGACCGATTTCAATAACATTGCTATGGAGATAGCTTAAACCAAGACAAGGGATGTAAACTACATTATAGTTAAGGTGTTATGGTTAAGGTTCAATGAAAATTACTAAAAAGCATTATCATAGGACTACTTTTGTTAAAATTTTCAGTTTCAGTCTTGCGTTGAGAGATATGTGACAAATCTTTATATAATTTGAAGTTAAATACCTGCAAATGGTTATTATCAATAATAGAAAAAAAAAGAATGCACTGAAGCATATGGCTACCTGCTTTTTTCCCGTTTTTTTAACTGCAGAACAGTTTTCGACATAATCTTACGTCGTACTAATAACTATTACCATATATTTTGCATTTACAGTGTTAAAATTATTATAGTGCGACCTAGAATGGAAGCCTATAGTACCATTATTATTAAACGTATCCGATAATAACGTGTATGTTTTTCAAATTATGTTCTATCTATAGAAAATTCTTTCAATTATAAAGTGTTTTTTGTGGAAGTTGTTACGGACAGCCGCGCTCTTAGTGTTAATTAAACGATATATATTATTATGTTTTATACGAACGGACTTAGGTTAAGAATTATTTTGTATTATATCTAATATTGTGTGTTTATTAAATAGTTTTAATAATTGCGTTGTAATACCCGGATAGGGATTAATTCTATCAAATTGTATATTTTGCAATGTTTGCCTGTTTCTGTATATTTAATGAGTTTTAATGGAATTTCTTGTATTTTTTGTGGTGTTTTTATTTTGTATTGTTTATTTTGATGTGTATATTATGTTTTTGTCGTATTTAATCGTAAATACGAATTAACTATAATGTACACATACACAATTTCATATGCAACTCATATGAGTTTCATATGAAATTGTGCCTTAGCCGGGGAGACTAATCAGTGTCTGAGAACCGCGGCGGTCGTTACGGTACGACCACGAATCGATATTCCGAGCGCACGTGGTGCTCATGTATGAAAAATGCAAAGTGCATGACCACACCCCCTCAATAAAAATATATGCAACTTATATGTGCATGCGGATGCGCCATCTATAAATTGCATCGGAATCAGTGCATCCATCGCAGTTGTACTCAGACTGTCATATGAGTTTGATTCTGATATGGAAGGTCGTTCGCGAACTTCCACTCTAGCCGTACCCAGTACACGACTGTCGCATCTATTTCTCTTAGCGAAAATGATTGCGTTCTATACTCCGATTTTCGGAATTCGCAATTTCGCGACTCGCGAGTTTGTGATCTGTGAGTTCGCGTTTTATTGCTCGTAATTTCGCGTAATTAATTACAGGAAATTGTCTTTTCAGACAACTGTTTTTCGGCCGCTGCTCGTCCTCGGGACAGCCGCGGCTACCGTTGCCGGTGTACGTAAGTGCAGTGGTATACTGCACGACGTACTGAAAGCTGTACAGAGCGGTCTTCGGTGAGCGGTAGAATAAATTAATTAATTTAATTTATTTTAACTTGATATCGCCAATTTTCTCTCTTCATCTATTCATTTAATTACATCATTACTATTGATTTAATTTTTTATATTCAGCTGGAATTCAATAAATAACGCTGTAAATATTTTAACTATGAAGGCCAGTTCCTTATACCCTACTGGGGCGGGAGGGGCGACCAAAAACTAGGTGACTCATGCACTCGAAAATAACATAGTCAACAAAGCTTTGTCCGAAACGGAATATGAATGTCCCGAAAAAGACCTTGAGAGGTTTGTCTGCACCGCGACTCCAAATTCTAGTCGAGCATCGAGCACCATTGCTACCCCGGCTTCGAGCCACTCCTCAAACTAACAATTCAGTAGGTCTCACTCTCCTTCTTAAGAAAGGAAAAAGAGAAGCGCCAGTTCGCTTTCCGATGAAGAAACGAACTCAGATAGTACAGCTGTCGGATCGGACGGAGGATAAGAATCTGATTCGGACAGCTCTAACAAATCCCAAATAAAAGCGTTAAATCTTGTACCTTAGTCAAAGGTGAAAACAGAAAAGCCATCCGAAAGGCTTTAAAACAATGTAAAATCTCTCGTAGCTTGCCAGTCAACGGGATGGAGGTGGATTCATCTTAGGCTGCGACTACGAATGCCACTCCTGTAAATTCAACTGCTATTCAGAATACGATCTCCGCCTCCACGCAGGCGGTGACCGACAAAACTGCTCCTAGGATGAGTGCCAAGCCTATCACACCTCCTAGATCCAAAATGCCTTCTCCCATCTCCTTGCGCAAAGGCGCTAATTTTCTCAAAGTATCCGAGGACTGCACCCGTCTGCGGATAAACAATACTAAAGCCGTCCGCACCGCCGACAACTGCACAAAAATCCTCTGCTCGGATGTTGAGATTTTCCGCAGTCGCAACAAATATCTCGTGGGCATTAAAGTCCAATTCCACACATATGCCCTCGAGGAGGAGCGAAAATTAAAGGCGTCCGCGGCATTCCAACCGATTTTTCGGTAGAGGAGATCCAAGTCGAACTCTGCGGCTGGGGTTTCTCTGTGCACTCAGTGCACAGACTCTGCCGCAGAAACGGTTCACCACTCTGGCTGGTCCTCGCTGTCCTTCCCAGGACTGAAAAAGCCAGAAAGATTTTTAGAAATCTAAATAGGGTGTGTGGTCTCTCGGATATCCGAGTGGAGGTCTCACACAAGAGAGGTGATCTAGGGCAGTGCCACTGCTGCCAGTTGTACGACCATGCGGCCACCAACTGTAATGTCGATCCGCGCTGCGTAAAATGTTTGGTTTCTCATTGGGCCAGAGAATGCCCGCGTACTCGAGAGTCAGAAGAAAAACCCTCCTGCGTAAATTGTGGCCAGCAACATACTGCCAATTATAGGGAATGTCCCAAAGTACCCAAATTTACTCTCCAAAATAAGTCAAACTTCAATAGGCCTAAAAGTAGGCCCACAGCACCTCCTTAGGACCCTAATTAACTTCCCCGATAATAAACCAACCCCTCCGGTTGCCTCCTCCCACTCGGCGTCTATACCTTCCAATCCATGGGTTAAAATGAAGTCCACGCTGCCACAAAGGCCGCTCCGAGACCGCTCAGGGACGCTGACCGACGCGAGCTACCTGTACCGCTTCTGCGACCGCGGGCCCCTCATCGATTGGAAACGACATCCAAATAGTGATGGGCGTTCTCCGTCCTGTTAAAAGCTCGGAGATCTCAGATTTCTCTCGAGATATCTGAGCCTGCCGTAACATAGAGGAGAAATGTTCAGTCCTCGTCAGGCACCATTACCTGATTGATGGTAAGATTAGATTCAATATAAATGTCTACACCTGGGTGTAGTAGTTTTTCTCCCCTAGTTGGACGCCAAAAGCCAAATAATATCAGTTTATTATGCTAGCGGTCTAATTAAAAACATTCCGGAGCTAGGAAAATGTACGTCGGAGCACAGAATCGATGTTGCATTTATTCAGGGAAACATATTTAAAACCAAGTAGGCCTAAAGCTGGCAGTATCGCAGGCTATGTACTATTTCGAACAGACAGGATGCACGGTAGGAAAGAGGCTATCGCTCTGTACTACAGGTGCTCCTTATATTGCGGCCCTATTAATATTCCATCTCTCATAAATATGGAAGCCACGGATTGTAGACTTCCTATAACAGGACACAGTACACTCGTCATACTTTCTGTTTATCTCCCGTCTTCTAAAGGGTTCGTCCGACGCGACCTCAGAGCCCTCCTTGCCTTAGGGGATGCCGTCATCCTCTTTGGCGATTTTAATTGTAAAAGTACAAGATGGGGTTGCACATCTAATAATTATAATGGAAACAAACTCAATCGACTGGAGCACAGACTCGATTTCGAAACTATTGATCCCTCTACGTCGACGTATTTTCCTAACATTGTTTCACATAGACACTCTACGCTAGATATCGCGCTTATTAAATAAGTTGCGCTTAATTTTAATTGTATTGAGACATTACACGGTCTCTTGTCTGACCACCGGTCGGTCATGTTGAAAATGGAACCTCTCGACGGTGGGAGACCAAATCTCACCCGTAAAATTACTAATTGGAGAAGAGCGTCGACCGCGCTTGAGGAAATCGACACTCCAACCCTTAACAGCATTCCTAATGACATCGTGTGAACAGACAAGATTGACTTTGCCAAAGGTACTCTTACCAACGTCAGGACAGTGGTCGAGGAAAGCGAGCGGGAAGTACCGACGTCTTCGGGCCGAAGGCAATTCTCTCCCGACATTCTCGAATTGATAATAGCAAAAAACTCAGCTCTGCGCCTAACTAGCGCTTATCCTACTCCAGATTATATAGCCAGAGCGAGAGCTTTCCAACGCGAAGTGAAAGCTCGCGTTCAGGAATTCCGAAATGAGAGTTAGAGGGACCTCATGGAGGAAATTACACCATCTCACAAAGCGTTTTGAAAAGTCACCAAAGCGCTTAAAACAGAGAGGTATATCCCTATACCCCCACTCAAAAAACCAGATAATTCTGTTGCCCTAGACGACGTGGAGATAGCGGAGTGCCTTGCAGACTCTTTAGAGACTCAATGCTCTCACACTTCCCCTCCACATGACATCGCTCATATTAATCTTATCGAGGAAGAGGCTATTCAAAAAACCTCCATCGAACCAAAAGACGATCTGCCTCCCGTCTCACTCAGCGAAGTCCAAACGCTAGTGAAATCTCTTAATACCAAAAAGGTACCGGGCCTTATCAGCAACTAAGCAATTAAATGCTTTTTTTTCCCTTAATAGGTTTACTGGTCGCGATTTTTAACGCGTGCCAAAAAAATTGCTATTTTCCTCCCGCCTGGAAGGAGGCGGATGTAATAGATATTTACAAGCCAGGGAAATTTCGCGACCTCCGTGCCACTTATAGACCGATCAGCCTCCTGAGCGGTCTGGGCAAACTTTTTGAGAGAATTATCAAAACTCGCCTTAACGATCACCTCCTAGGGAAAGGCTTTATCATAAATGAACAGTTCGATTTTCGCCCCGTCCATTCATGTCCACAGCAAGTCCTCCGTTAAGTAGAATATGCTACAGAGGGCTTTAAAACAAAACAAAATACCATAGCTGTCTTTTTTGACGTAGCCAAGGCTTTCAATAGGGTATGGCGCGCGCGTCTTGTTTATAAACTTTATGCATTTTAAGTGCTAGATCGTCTCATAATTATTATTCAAAATTACCTAAATAATAGACACTTCACTTTTAGAGATGAGCGTACTCCCTCGACCTGACATCCTATCAGAACAAAGGCTCCTCCCTCTCTCCTCTGCTCTACTCCGCGTACACAAACGATATACCGTGATTGTCGTCCGGCATCCAACTCGCGTTATTCGCTGACGATACCGGATTTTACTATAGGTATGGAAAATCGACCTTCTTCTACCTCCAGAAGGCCATTGATGAGTTAGGTCAGTGGTTCCGTAACTGGAGTATACAGGTCAATCCCGAAAAATCGGCAGCTATACAATTCAAGTATAGCAAAATTAGGAGTCAACATATTGTTGACTTTGACAATCCCAATTTAAAATTATTGAACGCGAACATTCCGTGGCAACGTAACTATAAATACCTAGAAGTCGCGCTCGATAAAAATCTTCATTTCCGAGATCATATCGAGCGTGTTAGAAAAACTGCAATTTTCTACACAGCGAGGCTCGGAGCAATGCGCGGTAGAAAAAGTAAGTTATCTAGATGCAATAAGCGCACTATTTACAAAATGTGCATTAGGACGTGATGACATACGCGTCTCCTGACTTTGCTCACTCCGCTTCGAAAGCACTGGATAGGTTGTAAGTCATACAGAATAAATTCTGTAGAGCAGCCACGGATGCACGTCCGTAATCCAATTCTTCACAGGGATTTAGAACTCCCTACTTTATGAAAATACATGAAGGACGCATCGAAGCGATTCTTGGATACAGCGGGATTTCATTCCAATGCACTCCTTCGTGCAGCTGTAGATTACGAACCACCACATCCCAACAATTTTATCCGTAGGCCACGGAATGTACTTAATGATCCACCTGACGCTCTTACAGCTACAGGTGAAAGTCACCCTTTCGGCCTTTTGTTATTTATCCATTTTTTTAATTTGTAAATGTATGTCTTAGTTAAGTTAATTTTAAGATGTCATACATGTTTTCCTTTTTGTTAATTTGAGGGCCGAATAAAAGATTATTATTATGTCAGATGTTCCAGTACAATTCCAACAACGACACTGATCATTTTTTTTGGGCGGTACGACATCTTAATATCTTGCTAACATCATCGGAGGCAAAGACAATCATCGTGCATTTCTTCAATCTCCAGTAATCAGACTCCGATGCTCTATTACTGGTCAAAGAAACGACACTAACGGCCTCTCGTGGCTCTAGCCGTCGGTTTTGGACCGCGTGTGCATATGCGATAATGCTGCGATCAGGGGTACGTACGCGTTTCGTGGTTGACGTTGGCTGCGTGGGCACAGTTGAATTGAGGCGTATGTGTTGTTTGTTCAGAATTCAACCGATTAATCGTTTGGTTTCATTCGCTTGTAGCGGTCAGTAATAATTTAAGGTAATGTAAAACAATTATTGTTTTAGGATCGGGTAAGGACGATTATTGATTTAAGAGATTAAGATTGTGCAGAAATTTGCAAAAATATAGATAAATAATGCTATGACATAAAACACATAAATAGAAAGTAATAGGTATAGTTTTGCTAACTTTATATAACTTTTTTGGAATAGATCTGTGCTGCGGACCAGGCGCTGTTTGTAGTCTTACAAACGTTTGAAATTAATGTGTTTGTGGGCAGGATGTTACATAAGTTACATAAGAATAAAATATTGTCGCAAGGGCTGTCTGTCAAAGTCGCGAATCTCGCTTACTAAGTATTGTTGCTCAGCCTTTCAACATTGTAGAACGATATTTTTACTTTTTTTTTTTTTTGTATTAATACATTTTCAGTTTTAGCCAACCTTTATATATATATATATATTGTATTAATCTCAGATTTGTTTTTACAAATTGGGGTCCAAAAAAATATTTGTCTAACGTCAATATGAATTTAAAGCGCGAAAATTTTCGTATATTGATTTTTAAAGATTTTTTAAGTCAACCAGAAAGTTATAACAGACTTTGGTTGGAATTTCATGATGAAGCTCCATTCCTTGTCATAGTTTATAACTGATTTATACGAGTCAAGTTCACAAAATCCTTCATGAGCGCTTGGCGATCAGGAAGCTTTCTAGTCGGTGGATGAAACTTCTTTTCTACATTTTCAACAGTACATTCGTATGTACTAGAGGAAACTTAGCTGAAACAAGTATTAAAAATGTGTACGGATTGAAGATATTCAAAAATTATTGTCTTCTAAAGTTTTAAAACTCTTTAAATAGTTATTTACATTTTATGAATTTCTATTCATAGAATGTAAAAATTCGGACGATCTTCTGATCGTCCGAAGTGATTTAGCAGAACATAAGTTATTCTCGACGAAAGCTTTAATTTTATATTTCTAAACTATTCAGTAAATATAAAAATTTGAATTAAAAAAAATGCAGTTACAATTTAAAAAATATCCACATAAATAACTATTAACTCGCACCCCTGAGTCGTGCTAAGAAAGCGGCAAGGGTTGGTAGACGTTGATGTTTATTCTTTATCGTAGTCGTGGGAAATTTACGCTTGGGGCTTTTGATAATTAAAATATTCAATTCAAAGCGTCCGCCCGCCCCAAACGATATTCATTAAAACTGCCCTAGCCTAATCAGCATTCCTCTGTGAATTTGGCGAGAAACGATTTATTTATTGGTAGCCTGATCTTTCTGAGCTCCGCCTTTTGTTATCCGACTTAATAAAACTCTTAACAAATTTTAATGTAAGCACATCCAAATATGAATGTCTGTGTAACTTGATGATTATGCATAAGGTAAGTTGTATTTGTTTTACGATTCAATCTTAATTACAAATTAAATACATTTACGATTCTCCATTGAACTCGCTCTATCTGTATAACGCGTATGTTCGTTTTATGACGTCATCACCATCCTAGCCTTAATGTGATCACCTTTATAGAGAGCGCTCGGCGATCATTACAAGGTCCCGTGAACGAGTGGCAATAGTCCCACTAAACATTAAATTTAAGCATTATAGAGAAAATGCTTTACTTCCTATGTGTTTTCATATACTTTTATTCATAGAATAAAACGGTTAACATGTTGAAATACTATAAAATGTAAATATAAAACATCTGGGCACATATTTTTCAATTTTATTATGAAACTATTTAATCCTATAACTGTAGTAAATCAAGATTTATGTTAATTATTTCCGAATATTATTTTCAAAACCGGATCTATTATTATCTTAAACCTTTCACAATAATTAAAAACTTGGTCGATTAAAAGATATCCTAAACATAGATTGTTTTTTTTTATCATAGTGATGAAAGAAGTTAAAGTCTCATAAACATTGTTCGTCTTCACAAGATCAACAACTACAAACGCCCACAGCCACACTACGGCCCGCGTTCGTCCTGCACTACACGCAAGTCGTCAATATCCTGGATTTATGACGCGTGAAATCAGTTTCTGTTAGTCACAGGTGGGCGCCGTCGCAAAGCCATATTCATCGTAAATGTTACCGCATATCTTACAAAAGTAATTGTTACGTATATATTAATAGCGTTTACTATAATTTAAATATTCTTTTAATTATAACTCATGTTGTTTATGTAAATACATAATAACAATATGAATACATATATCATGACTACTAAAAACAATATTATAACCATCTATAAACTATTTTTTTTTATTTTCATTTCACATAAGAATTAACTGTTGTGAGTCTGGATTTGGGCGCATATTGCAAGTATCCATATATCATGAAATTATGTGCTTGATCGCTTTTTAAACTCCAAATGAGCTCACCCTTCTTACCGCTTTGTAGAAGTAGGTACGATAACTCTTTGTAATTGTCTAAAGCTAGAACATTAGGAACACAAATGTCCTAATAATTATTTCATATGCCATTTTTATGGGATAAGTCGTACTTTTTTCAATATTTCAAAAGTCTAGATGACCATACGGGACATTGTAAAATAGCCGCTTCCGGACGCTCATGGACACCCGCAGCCTCAAAAAGAGTCACTAGCACGTTGCCAGCCTTATATAAAGAAATTAGTCTTTTTTCTTAAAGATCTTTCAGTAATAATCGATTGGATATACCGGTGATGGTAGATCATTCCAGAGTTTTTCCATACCTGGTAGAAAACCGCACATGAAGCGTGTGGTGGTAGAATGCCGGCCATAAAGTATTTTAAGTGATGAAGGTATTTTCTAGGAGTGGAAAGATGACAGAAATTAGCGACAAAAAAAAAGATTGAACAGTTCTTGAGAGCGTTCTCTATAGCATACGCGATGAAGCATTCATAAAGATGCTACGTCTCTTCGTAAAGCCAATGGATAAAACTGGTCGTGTTGTGACAAAACTGCTCCAAGTTTCAAGCTCCAAGCCAAGGTTGTAGGTACTCGTCGATCAAACTCGGCCTTGAATGCTGTTTGGAAGCACGAGCTGATAGACATAGAGGTGACAACAGTAGATGTGGTCCAGATGTGGTCGCAGCCATGCTTCATAAAGTAAAAGGCTATGGCACGGCTCGAAGTACTGTCGTGCTCTAATGATCGTTCCAATGTTTTTAGAATCTAGTTTTACATTATACTCCAGATGATTACAAAACTGAACACTTTCTGCTATGTCGATAATACTCGGTAAGTCGCTAAGAGGAAGAGAATAAGACATAGGGAGGGACTTTTTTGGCGGTAGACGTACAAGGTTGTGACTTTCTGAGGTAAAGAATATGTTTAAGTCTACTCCATCTCAAGATCTGCTCTAAGAATGCCTTGATTTCATACACGAGTTGGTTTCGGGACTCATCAATATATAGAAATAACTCTTTAAGGAACAGAAAAAATAAATTATTATTTTTTTATTAATAACGCGATTTTAATATTACACAGCTCAATATTTTTTTAGACACAATAACAATAGTGTTTTAGAGCATAAAATTTACGAATAAAATCTTAATCATATTAGATAGGCTCTAGATTTTCTGTTAATGTATTTAATGATAATATTCAATATTCCAACTCACTTTAGACGCGTCATCGCGTTTGAAGCGTATTTCCTTCGTGCATCTAAAATATCCTTACTTTTTTCAGCTTTAGGTTGGTCGAGTAAGGAAAAAATATTGAAAACAAAAAAAACCATGGCCGATGAGAAAATCATTAACCATCAGCAAAGTTAACGTTATAAATGGGCTATTGACGTATATAAATAAGTAAACTCATTTTTTCGCCACTCCACATCAAGTGAAGTGAGGTGAAACGACTTGTTAAAGCTTTACAAAATAACGGGGGACGATTTATTTATGTTTGTACTAAGTTTCCGATATTCAGCATGAAAAAAATTAAAACCATTATTCTTGACGGTCCCCAAATTCGAATATCGATGAAAGATGAAATCCAATTAAAATATATAACTACTGTAGAAGCTGAAGCTAGAAGTGATTTTGTCACATTAATAGAGAATTTTCTCCCTAACCATAAAGCATCAAATTATAAATAAATGGTTCAAAAGATCTGAAAAGCTTTAAAAGTCTCGGAACAGATATGAATATAAAATCACACTTTCTATATATTCATCCTGACAAATTTCCCGATAACTCTTAGATTTAGTAGCATTTAAAACTGAACATCAAAACTCAAACTTTTATTTTATAATTTCCGAGAAACATATTTAACAACATTTTCGCGGGACAAACCACCATAGAGTAGGTGGTCTTCGTGGCCCATGGACAGTCGACAGAGACGACAACGGTGTGCCACCGGCCTCCTGGGTAGGAAAAGGACATCTCACGGAGAGAGGATTGATGGAATGTGAGCGGGGTGGTAGGCGGGTGAGCAGGCCACCGAAACTCTCTATCCCAGGACGAAATACCACAGATGAAGCTGTTACTTCGGATTTGTATTCGACGATAGTGTGGTACCTCGCCGGTCCATTTCTCTGCATTCAAGTTGACCACGCTTTTTCATATGACATATTTTCGTTGTAACATTTCCGACGCTTATAAACTTTTGTGTGGACAAATTAAATATCCCTAGAGACGTTGTTATTTTGTCAAATATTAGATATCAAAAAAAATCTAATTTTACGTATGAAAATTCCTTTTTTGAATTGAATATGGAAATGTTGATATAATAAATAACTATAGTCAATTTCCAAAATCTGTGCTTATTACTAAACTAAATGATGAATCCTTCTAAAATCACTGAAATACCCACAAAACCACTGGTTAGTTGTGTTATTGATATTTTTATGGTTACATAATATCTGAATATAATCCATGACAAACGTAATCTGATCAACTAATAAAATTTACTTGTTTTTTTAGAACTAAATTTTAAGCAAGGATAATTAGACAAACTTAATTTAACGTTTTATTTCATGAGATCAGAAGCGGTGAGATGTATACGCTTTAAATGGCATAATCAGTTATTTATTGTTAAGTATACCGATTAAAGCGATCATCATTTAGCGCGGACGCTACTGGGCTGTGACGTGAATGCGGAGTAAAATATATGCGAAATTCCTTTTGTGCCAGATTATAGCAATGAATATACGTTGGCTTGCAATTTCACTGTTTTTAATGATACTCTAATAATACACACTTTTTGTTACAACATGTAATTAACTTTCATATTGCACACGATATATAATTTTTATCATTAGTAAACTAACACTGGATTCTACTCCTCGATGAAAACGTATCCACAAATCATCTATTGATTCTAAACTGGATAGCGCATGAATAGGATGTACTGACGAGAATAGTGGGGTGATTGCCCCTCGTAATATACAAATTGAAACGATGTATTCAAATTAATAATATGTCTATAAAACAGAGGATTTTGTTCTAAGTACGTTAAGAATGACCGATAGACGAAAATAAAGTAATACATTTTGTAGCAATTATTAGAACATAATATTCCTAAGGAAACTAAAAACAAAGAAAGTTTATCATATATGTTAATGGCATTTGTTTAGTTATTAGTATTTCATATATTCATTATTTAGTGGAGCTTGTTAATTAAAAAAAAGAATGAGGATAATGAAATAGATAATAGAAATTGCTGCCATATACATTTCGAATCTATAATATACCTCTGGTCTGAAACGCTCAGACCTTCAATATACCATCGAAGAGCTGAGGTTGCTACGTACTATTGCAGGTTGTTGTAATCCATTACAGTAAAAATGGCGATATGACAGTGGAAATTAAAAAAAAATAATATTTTTCGGAGGTGACTTCTAGCGAAATTAGTTGACCACCCCAAAAGCTCTGCTATAAAAATGGACGTCAGGTGTGTCAAAGTCGCTTTAGAGAATGCAATCAAAAACAATACACACAAATATACAAATGATGCTATTTTTTATTACAGATGTACAAGAATATATCCCTCTTCGCGTTGTTCTGTTATGCCCCAATTTTATATAAGAAATTAGTAATTCATTCAGATAAAACGCTTGTACCTTAAAGACGAAAGAGAGTCGCACAACTCATCCTTTTGAAGCAATTAACGTAATTTTTGGCATTAATCAGTGATACGCCTTTTTCAATAGAGTCACGTAGATACATATTTTACTGATCTCAAACTACGCATCATAGCTACGATACTGAAAAATCTGGCATATCCTAGACCTTTTAATTGTTTAGAGTTTTTAATTAATCCAACTAGATACCGAATCTGCAATGTAGAACAACAGCAATACGGCATATCAAATCTGCTTTTGTCTAAGGGTAGATTGTAAGCACTCGTACTTCTCCTCTATTAATGCTTCTCGAGCATAAACCTTTCCATATATAGAAGTTAAAACAGACGTTAACAAAGTAATACGAAACAAACGTAGCGTAGACGGTTATTGCAATAATTGGCGTTTGAAACCAGAACAAAAGCACAAAGAGGCCCTTAATTAAAAGGGTTCCGTCGAAGGGTTGTATAATTAGCGGCTCGCGACGTGTGCGCGATCGTCGCGACAATGGCGCTCGTGTAAGCGCCACGAGTAGGCAATTACAGTCAGACAAGTCTTCGAATGGGGATCTAGGTTCTAACAAAATATATATATATATAGAGCTTAATATAGAATGACTTACACATCTCAGCGGTTTTGAGGGTGAGCTTCTTTGTGAGAGAAAAGTGAGTTCGAGTATTAGTCGCTGAAGGAAACTCTTAGAAAATAATACCGCGTTTGAAATTTTAGTTAAGCCACATTTTTTTTAAGCCTCAACTTTAAATAGAAAAAAAATGAACACAAGTCCGTGCTACAGTCAAAACCGTCTCACATTTGACGGCTTAGCGATAACGAAAATTCGGAAATTCCGTACATATTCTGTTTTAATGAAAATTTTATTCATTAATCGACGATACAGCCGTGACCTCTCTATGTACAAGAAATAGTATTTGATGGTAAATAGTCATATTTTTTGAAATCCCCCTAACGCTTTGATGTTCATGAAAAATTAAACAATAACCCTGCATCGTGTACCTGCCTCGTAATCCCAACAAACAAAATAGCGATAACGACAGTCTCTTGGTATCAGAATTTGCGACACACAACTAGGAAGAGCTCTTAATCCGGGAATGGTAAAAACATTTTTATTATGACAATCAAACAGTCATACATATGACAGTCAAACATATTATGACAATCACAACCACAGCCGATCTGTGGAAAGCGCCTAAGTTCAATGTATTTAAAAATTAGCTTTTTCGGAGGCGATTATCAACGCAACACGATCGCAATCATGTTAATAAGGTCACGGTGTTCCACTATCAGGGAGGGAGAATGGAGACAGAAAGAAAAAGAAAACTTTAAAACAAGCTGAAGGTTGTTTTAACATTCAACTAACTTAACTATTGATAACCCTTCACTACTACGATACTAATCACTAAGAGAAGACACAAACAGAAAAAAAAAAAAATGTATTTTGTTTTTCTCAAACCTCAACGTTCCAGAGATAAGGTTTTTTAAAAGCTATCTATTTTAAATGAATCTATTATTATATTAGCACCTCAGAACTAGCCCTTTTATTTGATACGTCACAAGGTCCAGTTCGTATATTTTTTTCCTTTTCTAATTTACCGCCCAAAAGTGAGTCTAACATTCATAATTTATTTATTTACGTGTTCTCGCCCGTGCTTGAGTCACAGAAATATAGAAATGAGTCAACTTTTCGAACTTGAACGGTAGTATCAGAGCAGATTGGCTGCGATAGATGGACAGACACATTCGTGTCTATCTATTTGTGACACACTGTGAAATTATAAGGTTTCTATTTTTTCTTTTCGCTTGGAAATAAAGAATCTTAAAACTGTGTTTTGTTTCAATTACTTTGACACTGTTCTAGGCATCGAGTCCAAAATATATTTGGGCTTAATCGTTACAAACCACATCGATAGCGTAGTAGTTGAATATTTTTGAATTTCCCGCTATGAAAATGGAAAATTTTTCATTATGATTGTTTCCAGTCTGTTTCCAAAAGTGGAATTTTCAACAGATCTTAACAGTTGAGGGTGCTAAGAATCTATTTTGATTATTTTTCGAGTGATGTCTGAAGACTTGTGTGTACATCTGTGTGTGTGTGTGTACTGAGACTTTGAAATAATTATGTTAGGCAGATTTGGAAAAATCTGAAAAATTTAATTTTCAAAGAAATTTTTTTATTAAGTAACTTTTAGATTACTTTTCGACCAATATCAAAATCAAATCAACTTTTTTTTCCCCTACCAGTTCCATAGATTACCATAAATTGCATAAATATTGTTCAAAAATTATCGTAGTAGAAAAATTTTTCAAAATGTGTTGTTATACACTATTTTTTTTAACTACTCTAGCCAATAAATTCCAATATCTAATCAGCTGTTTTTTTTATATAACATCGTCTATCAATGCAAAACACATCGAAATCAATTAGTTCGTTGTAGGTTCTTGATGGTTCGATGTTAGGTAATCGGTGGTCTTTTTTGCCTAAAATATTGCATCGAATGCTGTAATAAAAGTAAAAATCGAACGACGCGTTCGAAAGATATCACAGTTAAGATATTTTAAAAAATAGCTTTTTCTTAACATATGTAGATTTTTGAACTTAAAGAACTTCAGACGTATTTTTAAGCTTGGAGAATTTTAAAAAGCACTAAAATCAATCTTTTGTGCTTGATATACAATTTACTGCTATTTTATTTTTGAACTCTTTGTGCTCGGAAGTGCAAAAAGTTACAAGGATTCCCTGCAGGGGGTCAACTGCCTTTCATTTTTTTTTTATTATATCCAAATATTCGAAGAAAAGTTAACAAAATCACACTTTAATATAGAAACAATTTTAATAAGCAGTTAGATTGTAAGGAGTTTCTCATAACATCAGGGTTTTGTAGTTTTGTAGAGTTATATAGTAAACGTACAGCAAAGAATCTTTGATGGCTTGCAGTTCGTTGTCTGTTTTTCTGATATTATATAACCAATACAATAGGTTTCCGTTGATTATTAACAATTGTAGGATAAAGCAGACGAGCGAGAGAGTAGAAGGAAATGTTCAGCAGGTTTGGAAGAAAAAGAGTGGTATATCAATTACTAGAAGTTCATCGATAGCAAAGACACTGGGCCATTATCACGTTCCTGTAGAACGATGCTTGCTATCGCATGGCGGGATACAGATTTGGTTACGACGGATGCATTTTATTTAACGCATCCTTGCTTATCTGCAATTTTATATTTTTGAGATCTCTACCTACACGCATATTTTTATTGAAGACAATACAAAATCAAATATTTAAATTTCTTGTTAGTATTTGTGACGGTATAGAAATTGGAAATCATACATTTCTACTGTAACCGTAAGTTATATCTAGGTGTGCAAATAAAATAGAACACTAGGTTGGTGTTGAGAAATAAGGATTTATTTTTGCCACATTAAGAAATTGTTAAATTTTATAAAAATCTTAAGAAGAATTATAAATAGAAATCATTATCATTTAGCGCATCAATATTATTCGATTTTTGTGCTAATTATTTACCTGACATTCAATTTATTTAAAAATTTTAAAGTGATTTGTATTCACAATCGTGACAAATCTATAAACATATTGGAACTGTAAAGTAGTTGTGTCCATACATTGAAAACATTGGTATAAAATGGATTAAACATGCTGCAGGAAGTGAAAAAAAAACACAAGAAGATATTTTTTAAAACCTTTTTCTATCTCTTTGTTTGTTTAAACACACTTATCTCCAAAATTGCAAGAATTATTTCTTTCATAATAATAAATTCAAATAAGCTCATGGAAACCTAGTTTATTTCTGGTAATGAAGTCTTCGCATACGAAATCTGGATGAAGCTGCAAAATTTTAATTTCCAATGAAAAACTTGTGCTGTGCGATACAATTAAAAAATATCAGACTATTAGAGAACGTGCATTGATACAATTTGGTGTTAAACTATCGAAAGTAAATTATTTAAACAGAATGATTAACTCGGTTTAGTTACGAGTCACCATTTCTTGACCAATGCATTATGTAATTTCTTTTCTCTGTACAGACAATGCTCGTTACGCTACTTCTGCTTCTGTCAATCTCCTCTTATATTCTTCCACTTCTTCTCCCTATTTATCTATAAATCTTCGGGAGAATCAGGAGCCCAACTCGCCTACAAAACAACCACGATTAACTACGCCTTAACTACGTCTTATACGTTCCTGTACACACGGAACTTTATTGCAATTTCTCAACGAATGTCTAAGGAAAGATAATTTGTATATATATTCGAATTGTAACTTTACTTAATGTCCCATGAGAGTTTTTATAGCGTCATAGCTGTTTAAAAACAGCTATAATTTTGACATTTTCTAATTTGTTGTCTGTGACGCATGTATACAACAATAGTTACGATTTCTGATTACGTAAAAACATTAAAAAAACAACAGAATGCAATATGAAAAACCAGCCGAGAGTGTGTTGAATGATGCTCAGTGCAGATTTCAGTAACCATTACTACAAAGAAATGCAATGCAGATGAAAGAAAACTACGTTGTTGCACTTTTTTTTATGTTTAAGCAGTTTAGTCGCCTATCACTAGAGAAATAAGTAGGTATGTCGACTACTAGTCTTAAAATAGTGTAAACTAAAGGCACCAGTAAAAGGGCGTATCTTCATGATACTTACGCCCTCTTGTTGAGAAGCGCAGTCTTTCGACAATAACTCCAAAGGGGCCATCCATAAATTACGTCACATAAATTATATTTTTGACCCTCCTCCGTCCTTGTCGCAGGTGGTCACACGTAAATGAAAACAGCAGTTTTTACAATTTTTTGTTCAAAATACTTTAAATATTGGACAAAACAAAAGACATAAACCTTTTTTCGTTTTTGTATTTCGGGTTTGACGTCACAAAGCTTTTGACCTCCTCCTTGTCGCGCGTTGTCACATTTCGTTGACCGCCCTTCCTCGCTCTCTCCCCCATCAACGTGTTACGTAATTTATGGATGGCCCCAAAACAGTATATCCGAACGTATGAAAAATATTTTTTGTTGTAACTATTTATTATCGTTATCTTAGTAGTTTTTTTAGTTTTTGGAGAAACCGTTTAAAAGAAAAATTGCGGACACTATTTTAATTTTGGTGCGATTATTTCCGTAAATTTTCACTTGTGAAAAAATTGCTTAGAAACTTTAATTTTCTTAAAGAATTGTCGAAATATGTGGCACATGCTGATGTTCGCTAAAAAAATTTTGTCAGCTTCTGATACATGTATGGAGTGCCCCCCCGGCCCTTGAAATATTTATTTATCTTTTTTCAACTACCAAACTAAGTAGGGGCCTATACAAGACACCTATACTTCGAATTAATCAATATAAATATTGTAGATTATAAGTAAAATACGCGTGATATTCGGAAAGACATGACAAAACTATAAGGGCTCCGTTTTTGTCATTTTGGAACTTTTAAAACGGGTTTGAGTTGTATACATCCAAGTAAACCACTTTATATTTTAACCACACAGGTATGTATTCATACACACGATCCATCAATAATATTTTGATATACGAGCTTGACTAAAATTCAGACACGTTTAATGCATAAAATCAATAATTAAACGTTGAGTGTAATTAATACGGCGTGTCCGCGATAGGGGAGGGAGCAAAGCGGGGAGCGGGGCGGTGGATGCATTATACAGAAGCTAAAGCGCCCTGCATTATGAAAATGGCAGTCAGCGCGTCTCGTTGCACCCACCGCTCCGGGCGCGCCTATGTGCATAAAATAAAAGAGGCTTTCAATGCACTCCACCAAAACTGTCCACAATGTGAAATTTCAATGCGACATGAGGCAAGTATTTATGATTTTCTGGTCTTAAAGCTGATTGTCGAATTCGAAATTTAAGACATTAGTCGTCAACCTTGACCTCGATCTCTTCCACACGAAAAATTATATGCGATACCCAAATCGCTGTCTCTATATCAAGTCAAATCCTGTATAGATCCGAAACAACTTTAATCCAATTTCCATCCAAAGAAATGAAGTCATGCCAGTTTCTCGTCGATTTTCGACTTCGATGGTGTTCTATTTATGATCGAATTAAAGATCTTCCAACCTGCAGGCCTAGCATGACGCCCTAGACAAAAGAGCTATAGGGCTGTCCTTATCACGCCAATACAATGAGCGAAAGGGATAGTCATATAGAGAGATTTTCCTCTAGAGCTTCGTGCTACACCCGCAGATCCCAACTTTAAAACTGAAAAAACACCAGGGAGAAATCGTTTTTCCTCCTTCTTTCTGTTCGCCCCTCTTTAACTTATGTTATCTTCTTACACCTTATCTTCTTATATTGTAATCAAAATAAAATGGAGGAGTTCCTGCTGCACACATAATTAAATTATGAACACAAACAATAAGTATTTTCTTTTAAATGGCTAGATATATGCCAGACTTCATCTAAAAAAAAAATGATTAGTCGTGTATTTCAGATTTTTTTTACGTTTTTTACATTTTGTTATATCATATTCTATTTTAATAAATGCACATTCTATATCTAAATCAGACTAGTGTACGAGCTGAGTTTATCACTAAAAATAACCAAACGCAATTTCTCTCTTTATGACATTAGTGGAAAAAACAATGTAACTATGATGAAAAAAGTCCTAAAGCGGATTATCAAATTCTGGTCGATAACGTGAAATGAATATGAAATCACGCTTAAAGCGAGTGGATCAGACAAGATTTAAGCCTGTTAAACATGCATAGCCCTGATCTCAATATATTTATAATAATAAGCTTGCTTAATAATTCAAACCAGGTCAACTATTAATAAAACGTCATGTAAATAATTAATCATTTATTGTAAAATAAGCTTCGCTAATACTCCAATAAAACTGTAAGACGTCGTTATAACAAAATTTGTAGTAAAAAATTACGTTGTGAACTTTTTCACTTAAATTCAATATCCTTAAAATGACGGCAATACTACTTAAAATTAGAAAAGAAATAAAATACACAATTTCGGGTATTTTAAAAGACAGTTTACAAATTGAGTGATGTGATGATGGCCACTTAATTTTAACTCTGTTCATTAAAATATATAAATAATATGATGAATTTTAATAATTTCTTACATTTAAATAATTACCCTCATACACTTGCGCCGTTTTCTGTTTTATGTGCATTTACTTAAATTGTTTTGGTTAAATAAAAACGTTTAAGTACAATTTTATTACAATATCGGCGCGATATTCCCATACCAAAATTCAAAACGACGTAACAGTCTGAAGAACTTTCAGAGGTGGAAGTTTAAAAAAATGTATTTGACGGAGGAGGACGTTTATTTGAACGAAAATTAAGTATACATCAATAAAGAATCTTAATTAAGAAACAGGTTAATAATACATAACATTCAAGATTTTTATTTAAACGCTAAAGTATGGACAGACGTCACACGTTAACAGGGCGTGCTCTTACAGCTAACTGTATACATCTACTCAACTTCCATAATTGCACGTCTATTGCACTTTACAAGATGCATTTACAACAAAATATTCACAGTCATATTTACAAAAATACTTTACACAATCTCGCAGTCCGACACTTGGCTTTTGTGATGGCTGTCGTGACGGCTGTCAAAACAGAGTTATTTTTGATACGTCCAGAGCAAAACAACTTTCGCCATAAAACGGGTCAAAGACAACATCACGAAATCGTGCTCTATACAAAATGATAGTTTTCGTACGGACTAACGGCCTTCGATTCTAATTCGTTGCAATAAAAGTATTCAGTTCAACTATTTAAACATCTCATTGTTTAACATCAAACAAAGTATATTGCGATTTTAAAAATGTTCAAAATTCGAGGCTTCTAAACCCAAACATGAGGTATTATTATAAAATTGTTTTGGTACAAAGTTTTTACACTTTTTCAATACGGCCGCCATACTGTATTGCTGTCCGGCTGCGGGTTACCCCTTTGGCCGAGGCTGTTGACCCTCGTGTCTTCTCCTCTTGCAGCGGCCGCTGCGCAGGAGTTACCAGCGCCCAACAAAAGCTCTCCTTGTCCATGGCTACCGTGTTGTCTGTGATTGTTCGTCGTCGACGATATCTGATCCATCATCGTTTGCAACTCGTTGTGATGATTTTGCGTGGAATGGATAGGGTTCGAATGGAAAGAGTGGAAATTGTGGCTTTGATTCGCAGCAGAGTAGAGCTGGCTGTAGAGAAGGCTGGCCGGTAAGACGGGATATAGGGAGTTATTACAATTCGTCGTTCCGTAAGAAGAATTTTGCGAGGTCATCAACGATGGGAAGTTTGAGGTGTTGGAGTGGTTCGGTAGATTGGTGGACGTGTTGGACGTAAGAAGGTCGTCTTGGACGGGGGACTCCGGCTGGGAACTGTTGTCGCTGAGGGACCTCGGCCCCGCCGACAGGTTGTAGTCGGCATTGTTGTTGTACCGCGGCAATAAGGTGCTGTGGTGCGAAGGCGAACTGCTGGCGAGGCCGGACAGCTGCTGATCGAGGTCCACTCCGGTCGTATCAGGAAGAACTGGTAAAGAGAACTAAATATTAAATAATGTATTTGTTTATTTACTTTTGATATTTTTATCAGGTTATGCAATTTGCGCGTATATATTACGTATAACCTAAATCTAACTTATTGTTGTCATCGACAGTCACAGATAAATGACGATTAACTAACTAGAAGCTTAGGTATTATGAAAGTGTTGTAAATAAAAAACGCACTATACAGTGATAATATGTATGTATTTATGTAGTCTAAAAGTTGTGGATGTGAGATCAAGTTAACATCAAAAAGACAATTGTTTATTATTTGAAGTACATAATTAAGAGACCAATTTTAAGAGACCAGCTTTGGTCTTCATCTTTTTAAAATAAATGTAGCAGTTAGCAGTTAAAAAAGTCATAAGCAGCCGTCGGAGACTACCGACAGAAATGAAAACTAAAACCGTGAGACAACAGTGATTTTTTGGATTTTACAAATTAAATTTTAATATCTAACATTTTTTTTTTTAATTAAATTATCCTAATTAGTAAATTACACTCATTACCATTAGTCTGGTTCTCACATCTATTGGCGTTTTGAGCCCTAGTTATTCACCTTTTTATATGGTTTATTCATTAATAAGAACACATGATATGCTGTGCAAGCCCATTGAATTTGAACCAACAGTCAATGCACTTATTAAGTTTGGAATTGCAACCTTTAAGCCTTTTAGTTTAAACTAAATAACAGTAATGTTTCAATTGAATTAAATTTAAAAATACAATTTCCACATGTACAAAAAGTTTTCACATACAGTGTTAATTGACATATACTGTTAACATTAGCATGTCGGTGACACGAATTTATATGATTTTATCAATCCGAATATCGCCCGATGTACCTATAGCAGTTTTCATTTCAAAAATAATGTCATTGCGTATATGAAACTGTAGAAGTGAAAAATCTTTTTAAATCAGAAGTCAATTCTCGCTATTTGTAGACGACACTCAGAAAAATACAGACGCGCTGTCGCGCAACAAATTATAAGCAAATTGTTTATAACAACAAAAAAAATTAGGGTCTATGTGCGAGAACACAATATAAATTCATCATTTTATGCTCTTAAAACGTTTTGACGTGACAACGTCTTAAATTAGGTTGCGGCTGGGAGTCACTTTGAAAAAGTGTAACGCTCGGTAACGTAACGATGAGTCACCGAACGAGAGAGAGGCCCGCCGAATGCCTTGCGTCTCTCTCCCACTCAACTATGATCGGTCTGCCGCGCGCGCAGCACTAGAGAATTAGTGCATAGCTTGCAAATGTATTGCAAGTTATTGTATGTATATTTGTATATAAATACGTATGTATGTGTAAAGGTAAAAATAAAATTTTGTTAATATGAAATTCAGTGCGAGATTCTTTGTATAAATTAATGTTTTAAATATAATTCTTTGTATAAATAAATGTTTTAAATTGTTACTATTATTTCATCCTTCTTCCTACTATACGAATGAATATTCACATTAAAATGATTTTACCATTCAAAGTCGTTGTCACGTAAAACTTTCGCCCGTATACCGACTTTACAGGCAACCAAATTTTTTGTGCACTTCGTTCTCGTTCATTTTGACGTGAAATCCATAAGCATCGAGAGTTAGCGGTGGGTTGCATGTTAAATGTTGCAGGCAAGCGTCCATAAGCATCGTTTTACTTGCAAATTTCGCGAAAATTATATCGTTATGTTCCAAACGCACTTTCGGCTTATGACTACCTCAAGAATAGCTCGACCAATTCCAGGAACTCAGACATCAGATGTTCGAGTCACTCGGCTCCCTCCAATAGTATACTGATGATTTTGACAACTAACTTCAGTTGCCTTTAGGTTTCGTCTGCGTGAAGGGTATCTTTGCTCGGAAAATTTCGAATTTCCTTCATCAAAACTTAAATATCTCGGGAGCTGCAAGTCCCACCGCGAAAATACAAAGTGCGTTGTTATTCTCAGAACTATATTAGAATTTTCAGAATTAGATCATCAGAATAAAATTTCGATTGCCGGAAGCATAACATTGAAAGTAATAACAACATTTAAAGTCAAAAATTCGAAATGGACCTAGCTAAAAATCTCGATAAAAGTCGAACCGAAAATTTCAAACCGCGAAAACTGGTAGACTCTATGCAAAACGTCAACATGTCTGTCGTTCTCAAAGTCTCGACTAAAATTAAAGGAATCGGCCGAGAACATGGCCAAGAAAATAGCGACCATTTGAAGATTGAACGAAATCCCATCAGCGTCCAAGCGACACCCATCTCCGACACCCGAGTTATACTGCGTATCTGGCGCCAAGTGATTACCGTAATCCGTAACCTCCTGAGAGATACCAATGCGGTGTCTTTTAGAAAGGATTGGGGTCTTATCTTGAACACCCCCTTCTCGTAATGGATTGGGAATTCATTTTAAAATCCCACATTCATGAGAATTATTTGCACCAATAATTTTTCTGATAGCACCACTATACTCGGTTCATGGAACGTCAGCGCGTTAGGCGATAGCGCCGCGAGCGCCGCTAACAAGCTGCACGGCGCGCCGTACGCGTCGCCGGTTGAGGTCGACGGATATTCGTAGTGTTTTAATATGGCACCATATTTTCCCGGGGCGTACGCGTCGGCCGTAAATTCATCGCTAGGACGGCCCGGCGCACCGGCGGACGCGTCCGACGGCGATAAATTATAATGAGGGCCGTTTTATGTCCGCCGATCGGCCGCGGCGCGGCGCTCGCGAGCGCGTCGCACTTCGGCGGGCGCGTGCGCCGTAAACGCCGTTTCGGTTTGTTTTAATTCCTCCGCTATGGTGGCACACCGTAAGTGTGCACCGGCGTTACGGCTGCATCCTGTATTAGAATTTTATGGCGATGCATCTCGTCTTTGGCCAGAATCTTGACCGGAGGCGTTACGTTCTAGGTTGGCATATTTTTGGAGATGTCGTAAAGAAAGAACGGATCGGTGAAACCGCGATCGGTTTAATTTATATACGTATCCTATGATATTACAATTACAATTGTAATATCATAGGATATTACATTAATTGATGTAATTCAAAACAAATTGTACTGTGTATGCATCTGCGGCGATGTAAGGAATCCCACTTAAGTCTTCACACAGAGTGAAGATATCCGGCCGATATCCGGCTTCCATAAAGCGAATAACATTTACAATGCCAGTGAAATCGATTTATTCAACAGATTTGTGTTTGAGACAGAAATATAATTATTGTGAGTTAATACATTGTCGAGTATGGCACTCGCCGAGAGTACAGCGCCGTCGTGACGTCAGTGGCACGAGATCCACTGGGAGTAGACACGGGCGACTGAGTCCAAATGGACGATTTTTTAATATAAAATCACGAACTACTACAAAATTTGGAAATTGAGCGTTAGTCCTAACAATGAATTTATATGATTAAACATTTACAAGCGAAGTTTCTTCGAAATTCTTAGTCGTCGTCCGCAAAAAGCTAATGCAATTCACAATATTTTTACTTCAGATGGAGGTACTTGGACTTCAAAACCTTCCCACACTGCCCCATTTTAATTGAGGAGGTTTATATTAGTTCTACGCAATTTTCTTTGTTTTAGAATTTCATCATGTTATATTTAAACTTTTACTTTAAATACAAGACGATTCAATTTTCAAACAAAACATTTTTGACTTCACTAATGTTATTGTTTTGTTATTGTTAAGGCTGACATTCTTTAATACAAATGTAATCAAAAAAAAAAATTACAACATTGTTAATTGCAAATTCCAAATATTTAGCTATAATTAATATTGATATTCCTATTACATTCGCTTTAAATCTTTACCTTTGAAAAATAACATTCTTTATATCTGCAATATCACGTGCATTAAAAATTGTATGGTAATTATAAGTCTGAAAATATAAAAAAGAGGATACTGTCGGTATATTGGTTTATGCACCTTTGATAGAATCGTAATTAACATACTAGTACCACAATAATAAATTTCAACAGTAACTTTTCTATTATTACAGTAGATTATCGTGCTCGCTTCGACCCAAGATTCTGACTGCAACAAAAAGTACCATGAAATTTTAAATGAACGAAAATTTGACTAATAGGAGACTTTGATTTGAAAATTTTTAACTTGGCTTTTTTGCATGGGAATTAATTTCTAAAAATTTTGCCGAACTTGTAACTGATTTTATTTTAAATATGAATGTCATTCAACATTTAAACAATTTGTTGGTCACGATTGAGCATTTGTTAAGATAAGACTTTTGATGTAAGCATTTTTTTCACTGTAATTAAAGACGTTTCTAAATGAGATAAGACATTCTAAAAACCATTGAACACCAAAGGATAGATATCGCTTTTTTTCCTCTTTGCTCGCTACTTTGAAACGCAGGTTTTACGTTTACATGTCTACATGCGGTCGTAAACGAATCTACCGAGATCATCACCTGTGTTGTTCCCGTAGTCCTGGGCAGCGGACGGCTGCTCGGCGACCGCCCCGGCGAAGCCCAGCGCCGGGCCGTTGAACTGCGCAGCGGGCGCGGCGCACGACGGCAGGTAGGGCGTGTACCCCGCGCCGCCGTAGCCCCAGTGCGAGTTGCTCGAGCTGAGCCCGAACTGGCTCATGTCTGCGTTCGCGGGGAATCATTGCCATATTATTGTCGAATGAAAAATGAGCGAGCCTTACAGTACGACGCACGAAACTCTGCCGCTCTGAAATGCCTGCGATTGATGTAAAGCGGAGGTTTAACGCTCCCCAAACCTAATTTCTTCATCCGTGGGAAGCCTATTTTACGTCATTGTAAAGCATTTCGTAACTAACTTCACAGCGGCAGAGTTTTGTGCGTTGGACTGTACAGTAGTCGCATATGACGTGTAGCATCTGACGTCTCATTTTGGTATTAAGCAACATTGATATTATATTCCGAAAAAATGATTCAGGTGTTATTCAAAATGATTTTTCGTAAAGAAGAATGCTTTTTAATGAAAACTGCACTTTATTTAATTAACACTAGGAGTAATGCA
This sequence comes from Eumeta japonica, assembly GCA_005406025.1. Taxonomy (NCBI): domain Eukaryota; kingdom Metazoa; phylum Arthropoda; class Insecta; order Lepidoptera; family Psychidae; genus Eumeta; species Eumeta japonica. Next base: position 240,526 of record BGZK01000566.1, read on the forward strand.
ATTTTTTATTGGAGACAGTTATTTTTGTCCGATTTGGAGGGAGAGCGGAGACTTTACTTATGATAACTAAAATATGAGACATGTACTTGTGATTTCAAAATATATTTATAAATATATTAAATATAAAATATATTATTATTTAAAAACCGTTGAAAAATGCCTGAATAACTGTACCACTTTTAGTTGCCGAAACATTTCTATCTGTGTTCATTTCGTACTTAAGAAAGTCAGTTCATCACTTCAGAAAGCTATGAGGAGCCGCTCCTATGAGCTTCTGGTGAACTGAAGTTTACGTTAAATTCACCACTTAATGGAAGAATGTGATATTTTTTTTTTTGAAAGAGCGGAATCACCTTCGTTATGTGGTATAAGTACTGAATGAAGAAAATCTACTATTTTTTTGTAATTGTAACTTTGAACAATTAACAATTGAGATATAATCAAATTGTTAATTCTTTTTTAGAGATTAGATAAATAACAAGGAAAGATATTCTGAACCTTGATTAATTTAACTTTTCTACAACTGCTAAAAAAATGGGTTGGTATTTTTTTTATATCAAAATAATGAACTTACTATTATCAGACAATTAAAAATTTTACAGATCAATACTAATAGAAAGTGATTAACATTAACAAAATAATATTCCATAATTTTTGCCCTCATTCTTACAATCCAAATTTTCATGGTGAGACAAACAAACGGTGTGCTAATTAAATTGAATATTTTTTATGAATTCAAAATACAAATATCAATAACAGATTCGCATTATACTCGAACGTCGTTTTATAAATAACGTCTTTTTCCTATAGGGTCGTGTATAGTAGCAGTAACAGAGTCGGAGCATAGACAAAAAGCTTCTTACGTATGATCCTCTAGAATAGTGAAAAGCTTTGAACGTTTCATTACAAAGGTAAATAATCGAACATATAAAACGGAATGAACAAATAGACTTAACACTCAAATAAACGTTTCCTCTATTTACCCCGTCAGGCGGCGCTGGCGTCGCCGCTTTTTAATTGTCGGTGTCGCGGCCCCGGTTTTGGGCGGCCGTCGGTTTTGTGAATATTCTCCTGTTTTTTTCCACGCAGTTGATTCGTATCGGATTGGCGTTTCAACGGGACCAGGGTCACCACAATTCGGAAACGGTGTTACGATGTGACAGACGTACGTTTGGGTTTTTTGTTTTTTAGATTATCTTGAATGCAATTCTTGTAATGAGACGACAACCGAACTTAAAATACTAAATTTACCCAATTCGGGTAAAATAAAATTTAAAAAATCCTCTATTAATTTTGTTATGATATTAATATATATAATTAGAGGAACATTTATGATAAAAATTTTACTAAATATAGCATTTATTTAAAAACTGATTTTGATGAAATTGGCAGAGATTCCTCAATCTTTAATTTTAATAAGGAAAGTACAAAACTTTACCAATTTATTGAAACGGAGTCACTGACATTAGTCTATTAATAATTTTGCATGTAGCAATATCCTAAAATATCAATTAAATAACGTTAAGTGTATCTATATCATAATCGAATTTTTTTCGGATACGAACTAATTAAAAAAATATATATGTTTTTAATTGTAAATGTGAATGAGGAGATTAAATTTTACGCGAAATAAACAGTGTAATTTTTTTTAAACAAGAATATTTATTTACGAGTGTTTTCTATTTCGCAAAGTACAAATGGTAACCCTGAACGAACCCGATTGAATCTACGCCCTAGTGAACTGCATTTCATACAGAGATGCGGTTTTGTGATTCGATCGCTTTTTCAAATCGAATGTCTATAGATATTCTTTTAATATTCCTCTATTTGTTACTCACATTTTTTCAGGGTATATAATATGTAAAGCTTAGACTTTGATTGCTTAATATCTTCTCCACAGAGATAAATAGATAAATATGATAAAATCGTGAAATTCGTTATGGTAACATGTCGAGATAAATATATACGAGTGAACGACATATGTTTTAATACATGGTAAATCAAAAAAGGTTATGACAATAAACCGCAAATTTAATTCAATGAGAAATACCATAACCCATAGACGTAACAATCGTTTTCGTGAATTTTGTCAGAAAGCAACCGGTTCGATTCTTAGCATAACAAGAGTGTACTTACTCTGGCAAGTGGTGATGGGCGGCATGCGGAAGCCCCCGAGCGGGTCCGGCGGGAACGGGAACGGCCGCTGGCCGAAAGCGAAGTGGAACTGCTGCTGCTGCCCTAGGAGCGACAACACTACATCAGTACGATACTAGCTGCCCTTAGACCTCGCCACTGTGGGCTGATGAAGGATCTCCACGGATACTAGCGGTCTTTTGACATAGTCGAGCAAAGAAATAAAAATTTCCAAATAAAATCTGCGGTACATTAACTAAATATGTAACAAGATTTGAAAACGTAGTGCAAATAATATACAGTAGAGCGCTGGCACCTTTTTCGATTTTATGACAGTTACTAATCTTAGAACGATATTTCTATGGATCGATTATGATTCTGAAAACGAAAATGGCGGTTTGACTGTCACTTGTAGTCATCTGATTCACAATATTCTACGATTACCTCGCTCCCCGTTCGAGCGGCGTCATGGGTCGGTCGTGCACCGAACTGCATTGTTTAAAGTATCACTTTTCTGATTATATTATAAATGCGATTAAAGCTCAGAGATCCTTCATTAGTTTATCACGATATTTATTTATTGATAATATACACCTTTACAAAAGAGGATTGATGGTTATTTCATAAACCCGATAACGAGTGTTCGGCTGAACAACGAAGCCGAGTAACCTATCTGTCTCTCTTACAATATACGTAATACGCCAGACTGTCGCCTAATTTTATGTGGAGAAAGCACAAAAAGAGTTCCATTACTCTATTTCCTGGTGGCGCTGATAAACAATCCAAATCCTTTACATTTCTACTTGGAGATCAACCACACTCATAGCTTCATCAAGCCGCCAGGTCAGCTGAATTCCATTTGTCATTTCAAAAAGTAAAATTAAAATATCTACAAAATAAAACAAAAAAGTAGTTTAATTGTTATTCGTATAAATGTTATAAACTATTTTTTAGTAATGACTTTTTTAACAATAGTACAATATCTTTTTATGTGCCCATTAAAAATTGTCAATATTGCAGTGTTTCGTAACTCCTATTCCGGAATTGTCGCCATATTTTTGGATCTACGTAATTTCTATAGTCAATTATGTGAATAGATATATATTAAATCTAATATCTATAAAAATGTTAAGTGTATTCTATTCATGTGAAAGTAATAAATATTATATATGCAAAAATACAAGAAAAAAGTAAATCAGCAAAAGCAATTTGGCATTTTGAACATATAATCAAATGTCAGTATCTGGAAAGCAGACGAAATCAACCAAATATATCTTATTAATTAATTAAAATTTATTTCTGTTTGTTCCAATTCGAAATATTATTATTATTCAATTTATATATTAGTCGTTTTTGGAGTTGATTTGTACTTATATGTACTTTGGTTTCCACTACAAATTAAAGTTTCGTTTTTTTAAATATAGATCAAGTTTTTTTTTAATGTCTGTGGTCAAACTATCGACCACTGAAGAAGATAAGCGGACCAAACGGAAAATCCTTAGAAAATTAAAAATTGAGCAAACGAGCAAGATTTTTTTATTATTATTGTTTTTCAAAACAGTAATAATCGCTACGTTCAGAGGAACCGCTGAAAGAAACACTTCGCCCACTCGCACTAGGGGGTCACTTCGACGGCCTCTCCGTATGCGGCCACTACCACCCCGGCATCGGTGCATCACTTTTCTTCAAGTTTTTCTTTTATTGTAGGAAATAATTAAAAATCGTACGATACAAGGTCAGGGCTGTAAGGCGGGTGAGCCAGTTTCTTTTCAATTTCTATACGTAACGTCCCCACATTGTTAGTTGTTCGTCTGGCGATAAGCGGTGGGGCGTCGTCATCATGAAGGAAAATGCTATTGCGAGGTCGCTTTTCCCGAATTTTTTCCAAAAAAAGAGGCAAACAATTGTTACTGTGCCAGCCTGCAGTGACTGTTTTTTTATCTTCTAAAACGATTATTATATAGTTCCGAAGAAAAGGCCACCATATTTTTTCGGGGCTTCGACCTTGTTTTGATTTAGTAGGCAACTCCTCGAAAGGAAAAACGCACCGAGCAGGCTGTCTTTTTGTTTTAGCATCGTAACAGTAAATCCAGTTTTCGTTGCCTGTAACTATGTCATCCACAGCACTTGAGTTACCGCCGGCAAATCTTTGCATCATGAGTTTTTGAGATTCATTAAAATTATGTGGTATTCACCAAGTACAAAGGTTCCTGACCGCTAAATGCTATGAAGGATTTTAGATTGAAAATTGTGCACTTATCTCATACCGATGTCTAAGCTTGACAGAATCTGCTGGTAAATCATTATTTTGTTATTTTCTATCGTAAGCCGCATTGAATTAATGTTGTCTTCGGCCATCACCATTAAAGGACGTTTCTTCGATCGTCAGTCAGATTGGTGCAACCACGTTTGAACTCCTTATATCAGTTATAAACAGTGGCAAGGGATGAAGCTTCATCGTAAAAGACCAACCGATGTCTGTTATAACTTTCTTGTTGGCTTAAATGGCAACGAAATTCATATGAAACCATTGCATGAAAATTTTCTCGCCTTAAATTCATGTTGACATTAGAACAACAATTTTGTTTTTGCCATCAATAATAACAAACAACAATAATGCAATATACATGATAAGGTTGGAAGAGCTTTCCATTTTAAAAATTTAAATAGGCTTTTTCTTTTATAGTTTTTAAGTGTACAGTTCTAAAAATTTAATGTGCCATCTACGTAACGCATTCCTATCTTTGAGCATACGGTTAGGAAAAAAGTTTATTTTTGCGCTGTTAGCGCATAAAGGTTTGGACAGTTTTTTGCAGTGCCCTCTTAAATTCTTGTTATGACTCATCTGGTATAAACGTTGAATACAAATAACACTTTGATGTCGATTGTTAATTGACATCAATTAACAAAGAAATATCTTGCGTATGTGAGTACATATGCAACATATATCTTTAAATAACTTTATCTAAATCTTATTTCGATTTACTTCTACATCACCAACCCAACGTACAAAATCCGCGATCCAGCCAGTGGGTACAACAATTCCGTGATCAATAGATAAATTTAACATTCAAATAAATACCCCCCAATCGACATTATCTTCGACGGGGGCATAAAACGCGGCGCGCGTTACTAGTCTCCCGAGAGTGTAAATTATTCATCCCCGACAAGTCCGCTTTGTCTCGGCCGTGCTATAGCTAACGGTAAAGCATTCGTTTAGAAGAGAAAAAGATCGATAGCTCGGATCGGAGACGTACGGAATTAACTTGCAATAAACGATGTTAGCGCCGCAATTTTTAGGGATCCGCATTTCAAAATTAACCCTTATAGGATCACTTCGTCATCCGCCTTTCCGTCTGTTTGTCTAGTTTCTTATTTTCAGTAATTTACATAAAATTGAAATTTGTAATCGAGTACTTATAAAAAATCAAATAGTTAAGTATGCGATTGGAGTTGTAAAAAAAAATCATTCTACAAAGTCAACGTTTATAAAGAATTGTCAGTATTATTGTGGTCATATTTTGATGTGTGCAAGTAAATCAAAATCTAGAGGGTGTTTTCTCTAGGTTTTTTAACTGCCGTAGAATCATAAAATTTGGAAATAAATAAAGATTCACACCGTAGAAACTTAAAGGGAAAAATCTAAACGTCATTAATTTGTAAAATTATCACTTTAAAAAACGTTTCGAGATTAAAATTTACATTTAAAATTATATTATGAATCTTGATGTAGACCGATTTACGGCCAAATATTTTTTAACTTCCGGATATGATAATTAAAAATATCGAATAATTGAGATGTTTCAAAATCTTTGCGCAGTTTTTTTTTTTTTACAGCAAACAGCAAAAGTTTCGAATTCTCGATACCAATATCTCGTCAGTATCAAAAACAAATGAAAATCTCCAAAATCAACAAGGATATATGTACAATATCTGAAAATATTTAGATACGTAATAAAATTTTGTATAGAAAACTCGACATGCTCGACATGCATGCGTGCCGACAAAAGTATAAATTTCAACAATTACGTGGGTATTTTTTGAATCGTCAGGAATATTTTATTGTACTGGTAATACTTTGTAATGAAGTGTTTTTTTTTATCATTACAAACTATTACTTCAAAAATTATATATAACATTTTCATTTAATGCGCTAATGCGCATAATGCATAAAGAATACATATTATTCTACATATAAAAATTGCAACCTATTGCTTAAAACGTAAATTTACAAACACAATACGAAAAGTTTCGACATGAATATATATTTGTATACACACAATACATGTTTATATTATATATAGTTATGTTATCAATGTATTTCTACCCAAATTCAACTCTGTAAACGGAGTCAATGTATGTAGATACTTATATACACAGGTGTCGGTTACGGTAACGGTAATAGTGTCGCGAGTCCAATGGTTTTTTTCCATCGCAAAAGTGCCCAACGCTCCCAAAAATGTTTTCACTTTAATACATGAAATTAACTTATTTCTGTAGTTGCGTTCTTAGATGGTATTCTATTCAACATTATTAAATTTATCGTTTGCAAAGTTTGATCAGATATAGTTTCTAAATCAACTGTATCAATTGTCGCAAAGTCTATAAAAATCCGTTGATTTATTAGAAAAATATAGTTATCAAAAATTCATCAATAAACTTTTGAAAACTACAGTGAGTTATTGTTTTCAGTTTCATCATACTTCAGATACATATAGACCTCATGAGATCATCGATGACTATAAATTATTATTTCCTTTTTTTTTTGTTACCAATAATTATAATTTAAAATATAACAAGCATAAAAGGATATACAGCTTTTCCGTTTCATAATATACTCATATATACTTGAGTTCAAATAAGTCTTAAACGTTTACATCGTTTTCGTGCTCGGGAATAAAGAGAAGATTTGGGCTCGGCCCGCAAAGTCAACCGTTATGCACATTACATTTTAAAGTAAAATTGTAACTAATATTCAGATTGATCAATACGAACCAATAAATATCGCATACACGCGATGTCACCGAATCGACGACGTTTTCGTACAACGATTGCCGGGATATGCGCATAGTGCAAAACTCGAATCATTGAATCGTATAGCGGCATTGGTCCTATGAATTGATCGGCGCTCAATTTAAAACGTCGTGCGAACCGTCGAGCCGCGCGTACGCCCGTCCCCGATCCGACGGCGGTTCGCAGCTCCCGTAATGGCTTCGCCTATAATTACAGTTTCACGTGTGGATTACCTATTCGCCCTCCGTGCGTGGGATAAGGGCGTGTGTGTGTGTGTATAAAAATATTGAAATGCGAAAGTTAATTAGGATGGATGTGTGTTTGTTATTCTTTCAAGCAAAAACCACTTGACCGATTTTAATGAAACTTTGCAGTAATATAGCTTATACATTAGAACAATATATAGAGTAAAATTTTTTAAAGCTACTATAACGTGTTTTCAACTTTATGCGACCAACATTTTCTATTCGTGCAAATCTAAACTGTGACCGTTAGCGGCAACAAAATTTAAAGCGAGACAGGATGCACAACTTATAAACAAGACGAAATTGTTGTGGTACCGGGACTTGGTTTAAGAGTATGACCGGGATTGAAATCAGTAAGAATACCGACAGAAGAATTGAAAACAGAAACGTGATTGAGATTCAGAGCAAGATCGATGAACGCGAAAGATGAAAGAATGCACATTCTATGTTCACGGAGGTGAAGTCGCGGAAGAATATCTAGTTCGTGTATTAATACCGAGGCATTTATAAATAATAAATCTGAGTCTCGTCTAATAATAATGTGATATTAAGTCTTAATTGTGTTATGTAATATATATGTATAAAAATCGTATTATTTGTATAAATTAATCGTACAAACTCTACATATATAATTATTATATTTGTATATAATGTTCATCGTAGTATAAAGACTATGCCAACTGTTTAATAACTATTAAATCAAAATTATTTTCGTGATTTTACTAATAAAACTTGTATTTATTGATGCAAACGAACATAAAACTATAACGCGGTAACATCTAAACCAAAAATTGTATGTAAAAAATGAAAAATTATTAAATACATTGAAAACAGCGGTGAACTTACGCACGCAAAGACACATACAAAACACACACTGCCTCGCGTGGCGAGACTGCGAGTGTATAAATCAACGGTGCAACAATTACACACTTTCACGGCAACTTGGAATTAGAAACTGTCATTTGCACCATTCGAAGGGTAGAGAATGGAGGTGGAACCTGGAAGGGGGGCACTACAAATGGGAGGCAAAAACGGGGTGCAGCGGCGGCAAGGGCTACTGCGGCCCTGATTAAAGGATTACGCAGGGGTGTGTGTCCACTCTAGTTAGATTTATGACGCGATACGACTTCTACCGACGTTACAGTTCCGTGGGTCTATTAGCTCTGCTCCGGGCTTTGGGCGGATTTAAATTATTTAAGGATTTATTAGTTTTAGAAACGCCGTTGGCAAAATAAGATGTGTTTAGAATTTTGTATCTAAAGTATATAGGAGCTATATTTGTCTCTCGAACGTTACTTTTCTTGATGTAATCTCTTAACATTTAATATTACTATGTAAAATTATAGCAATCATGAGAGAGTAAAAAACAAATAAATCTCACATATATAAGTGGTAGGTACAAAGCAGGAAAAAGAAATGGTTTATGGAATAAATGGTAATAATTAATTTAGTTTTTGTAAAGCTTGTTTTATAAGTACATTTTTTTATATTTTTATACAGCATATTAGATTTTATATGTAAAGAAACAAAAAGGATTGTTTTAAATACGAACGGCATTCTTATTGAAATTGGAAATAGAAACAAAATTCAGCTGATCTCATGTTTCCAAAAAAAAAACAATTGTTGTACACCATATCTTGTACAAAATATTTTCGTAAACACTTTAATTAGAAGTAACTTACTTCATAGATAATTCTTGAAAAATACAAATACATGTAACCAACACATATGTATTTTACTTTTGTAAATGATTTGTTAACTAAAGTTTTAATAATAATTTAATTTTAGACATCAAAATTTTCCTTTGCATATTGTCATTTTATTATTTCAAAATCAATTTCGTTTTTTCCCCTATATTTCATTTATTAATAATAGTTGTAATACTGTTGAAATTTGAGAAGATAAAAATAAAAATTAAAATAAAATAATAACAAAGGACTAACCTAAAACTACAATTAAATAATTAAAGATTAAAATAAAAACGATTAACTTTATATTATGAACTAGCTGACCCGCCCGCTTCGTTGGGTAATTTTTATTATAAATAAAATGGCGAAGGATTTACGGAATTCGAAAAACGAGTAGCCTAGAACCATCTACAAATCATCCCACATTGAATGGTACCAGTCCCATGTCTATACGTTTAGTAGTTTTTACGTGATTGGCGAACAAAGACAACCTATTTTCATTATATATGTATAGATATATTGCACTCGGGGCCTGGCTTAGTCTAAAATTCCTAATTATACCAGCAGCATTGCCACGTTGGATAGCCGCAAATAGGGTTGAGGACAGTTAAGACCCAGAATGGAGTCGCTCCCTTTATCTCTGAGTCTCTAACTCAAATCACTTATGAAGGACCGTGCTTCAATGCCCCGAGAGGCGGTTGTTTCGAAGGCGACTGTGATAAAGGCTTACGAGCTCTCCATGATTATGCATCTATGATTTTGTCCTAGAATCACAATTTTTTTTTCGAACTTTTCATGCACTCTATTATTTTCGCGTCGTTTACTGTTTGACAGTCATCAGACCCTCGGTTTGATAGTCAGACCTTCTGACTAGGTCTGCAGAAGTTCGATAGCGAGCGGGATGTCAAAATCGGAGCCCATCCCGTGCGCGGGTGGTCCGCGCCGCCGCCCGCCCGAAATAGCTAATATGGCCGCCTTAAGAAAAACATCGTTAATAGCGATACGCGCGGCCGGCTACTGCAGCGCGCGCACATAAAACTTGCCACCCACGGAAACGGGCGGGGCGGGGGCAAAAAGCTATCTTAATTATGCTTTTTTAGAACTACTACTTTAGAGCTAAAATTGTAAGACTCTTTTTATTTGGATTTTTTTTTATTCAGTGTAAAGCTGACATCTTTTTTTGACTTCTGTTACCTAATAAATTGTTACTTAAAATATTATTTTAGATAACAAAACTTCAAAAAGATATCAGATTTTTATAAAACAAGCTCTACTAAGAGTATCGAATGAAAAAAAGTGCGGTTGGGGCCTACATTAGGTAGCAATTTATTTTCAATATAAATGAATAAAATTAGTGTTTCATTTAAAATTTCAGAAAAACTATTTATTTAAATATTATTACAAATATAAATATGTATTTAGACATGAAATAGTGAATTTATATATTAGGTAAAAATAATAGACGCTTGCCTATAACATATATTAACATGCATCATGCAATCCACCGCTGACACACGAATCTGTTCTTCTACCACGAATCCTTATCCAAAAGATAAAATATTAATTCGATAGAATTGACAGATATCAAACACCTAAGCAAGTGTTAATTGTTTATTTATCTTAGTCCGTTAATAGTTATATTGTTATTTCTACGTACGTTTCATGCCAACTAAGCATATCCTCAGGAAAATAACAAATGCACCTATTGATTACACTGATTATATCTGAACCCTTCTAGCAAGGAAAAGAAATAAATAAGTTCCGTCGGCTTTTTATAATCTTTTATTCTATCGACGTTGCACAAGATGGAGAAAAGACATGTAAAATTTGTTAGTAAAAAGACAACTTATCAGCTTCTGGAAATAATGTTTGTTTATATTCACTAACAAACATGAACCACATAAGCAACGCTGTAGTGTTATGATCATTTTTGTATATAAGGTTACTAGTTATTAAGCCCCAAACAAATTTTAAAACAGGAAACGTTCGTTTTATTTTACATTTAATGCTTATTTTTTCTTCATTAGGGTTCCCAGACAAAATGACAAAAACAGAACCCTTATAGTTTCGTCATGTCCGTCCGTCCGTCCGTCCACATATAGGCATTTAAATCAAAAACTACAAAACTTATATTGATAAAAATTACAGTGTTAATGTCTTGTATAAACCGCTAATTAGTTTTATGATTAAATAACGAAAATAAATATTTCTAGGGGGGGCACTTCAAACATGTAACAGAAGGTGAAAAAAATTTTTTTATGAATATATAGTGTAGAATATATTTCGATAGTTCTCTTAAAATACTTTAAAGTTTTTAAGCAATTTTTCTAATTACGTGAATAATTTCGGAAATAATCGCTCCGAAAGTTGCAGAAGTTGTGTCCCCCCCTTTTTATTTTCTAAACTGTATATAGAAAAAATATGAAATAATAACAAAGATAACGCATAATAATTAAGTTTAATGAAAACTATTTTAAACATGGTCCGATATACTGTTTTTGAGTTATAACCGAAAAACTGCGCTTCTCAGCAAAAAAATGTAAGTGCCATGAAGATACCCTCCTTTGCTGATGCACTTTAGTTTACACTAGTTTAATAGTAATAGTTAATATACCTATTTGTTTTTCTACTTATAGCCAACTAAAATGTATAAGTATTCTGTGCGGGAAACATGGAAAAACGTACTTTTTTCATGTGTAAAGCATTTCTTTGTAATAATGGCTTCGGAACCCTGTAACGAGCGTGGTTCGACGTGCTCTTGGCAAGTTTTGTTTTTCTTTTATTATAATAATTTCTATCAGCTAATGTAGATTTGACAAATACGGTGTCCTTAATCCATAATATTTTGACTGTAGATCATAACAGTTTTCACAACGTTTTAGCTTAGCATATTTAAATGTATATGATTAACTAATTTTAATAGGTGTAATGCTGTAATAAAATAACGAAAATTTATATTTATATTTCGTGTACTACAGCCCTGAAATTGATCCTAAAGTAGAATCCGTTTAGTTAATTGCTAAGATGTTAAGCTATATTCACACTGTTACCTCATTCGGTGCTATAATTCGAAGGACTACGCAGAAAAGCGGATGCTTGAAAGAAACAAACTGATTTGTTTGTTGGAGCTAAAAGACGTAATGATGACGTTTTCAGCTGAAACCCCAATCAGAATCGATAATCTAATCAGATTGTCGATTCACAGAATATAATGTCCGGGTAGTGCAAGTGAAGTACGGGCAGGCAGTAAGCGACCGTCAGTGATGTTTTAATTTGTTGTATTTCATCTTTGGATTTTTTATGGATTAAGGCTACGGAAATATGTATAATCATTAGGACTAGGAGACTAAATCAATTTCATTATTTGAAAAAAAAATGGAACTAAAATTTAGATGACGACTTGTGACGTTTTTGACAAAAAAAATTGAGATATTTAGATTTGTTAATTAATTTTTAGTCAAGAAAAGTAAATTCTAAATGATAGTGGTAATGAAATGCAATAAAATTTACTCTGTGGTTTCGTGTGTGATTTACAAAATGTATAATCATTGAATGCCAATTAGTTTACCACTTAAAACAATATTTTTTTTTTTTTTGCAAAATTCATTAAACCTTGCGATTTTTCAAAGTAAAGGTTTCGATATGAAATTACCACTAAGCCCGCGGAAGGTTTAATGTATCTGACATAAAATGATTGTAGGCGGACGGGCGGGTATGCTTCTTTAGTGGAATGATAAAAACCTGACGCAACAAAAAAATTGACGTTACATTTGTTTTCGTAACAAATATAACAGCAAAATATGTATATAATTTAACTAGCCTTTATCTGTAACTAAATTTTGCGTCGATTGGAATGTTTTTGTCATATTTTATATAAAACGCGCATTATTTTCGATTCCTAAAATCAATTTGCTATGAATCGATATCTCGCTCCCACTCTTAACCCCGATACCGTTTATGTGCGTGAGTCCGGCCCTGCTCGCAATCCCGATCTTGAACCGCTATTGGCTTGATCGCAACCTTGACTGAAAACGCAGGTAGAAGCTAATCTGTACTGGCTGGCCAGATAAGATATTTCCATACTAAAGGGACAATCGTGCAAATTTGACAAGTGTTTTTCGAGCACACAAGGCCAGACAGATAATGTGACGTTGTGTTTTATAATATGCAAGGATTACAGCGCAGCCTTTAATGAATGAAGCATTATAATGTGAGTAATTTAAAAGATAATCTCATCGGACGTTATCCATTTACACACGTGTGCAGTTCAATATATCTTTCGCGTCAGACATATTGGATAATTCAAGGAGCGCGTATAGGCGTACAAGGGATAATAAATCAATATGCAGGGCGCATACAACGACGGCGGCGCGGGGTAGGCCGGAGACGAGGGGGGTTTCACACGGGCCCTTTCTTGACTAATTAATTAAACAACCGATTCATTACAGCAGCCTCCTCTTGTGCCCTCACATTCGTCTGGTGAGAGCTGTCGTATCGTCAGCATATTACAATAATTTGTAAGTGCACAAAAAAACTGCATTTTCTTTGACATTACGACGTTTTACAATCCATCTTATTTCAGTAATAAATGCACAAATTTCGGGTTGAATGCGATTACAAGTTTGTAATGACAGATTGTGTTCTCAGCGATAGAACAATCTTTGAGGTCACGAGACCTCCCAAAAGCAAACAAGTTGTTGGGGCTGATTGTCCATACAAGATTATAGAGAGATATTCATTATATGTACTCACACCGACAGAGATAAAGAAAGAAATTTATAGAGATATAAAAATATAATGTGTTTACATAAATTAAATCAATAAATTATAAAATAAGTGGACAGATATTACCAAGCAACTAATGCTGAACTATTTATTGAATGGTGGTGGGCTACATATTTTCTATGGACAAGAAAGGCCGTTTAGAGAAAAATTTAGGCTTTTTAATTAAAAAAAAATTATAGCATTTTCGAAAGTGTATCAAAGAGTAGGTGGATAACGCCGCCCATGAACACTTGCAAATCCCAAGAACTCATAAGTGCGTTTCCGGCTTCTTCGGTAGGAATAGAATATTTCATGGAGGAGGAAATGGCGGGAATAGACCACCGGAAATCTCACTCTCCCGAAATAGTCGAGTGGTTTGCTATTTATAAGCTGCATGATCAATGAGAAGGAAAGAAAACTCGTTAAATTATCGTTATCTAATACTAAATTGTTTGATGCAAACGTAGTTATCATGGACGAGACACTGGATATTGTGGACACTACTCTATTTCTTGGTCTCAACTTAGATGCTAAGTTATAGAGGAATTATCATATAACCAAAATGATGGAAAACATTAGTTCTGTAGAATATGCAGGCAAAATATTCGACGGCTTATAAATGAAGACACCGCAAGTTTAGCTTATTTCAGTTCTTTTTATAGTCTCGTGAGCTATGGGATTTTGATATAAAGGCATGTAGCCGATAGAAACACAATTTTTGCGCTGCGGATTCGTACTGCTTATAACTTGAGACCAAAAGCATCACTCAGTGAAAAACTTAAAGAAATTAATTCTTTAACTGTACCGTCACAATACATATACGCAAACCTGGTACATGTCAAGAGAAATATAAAATCGTTCCAGTGTATGAGCGATATCCATAACATTAACGCTAGACTTAAGAATGACCTTACCGCTCATAAAACCCGTCTCAGTAGAGTTAGGAGCAATGTGTGCGCTTTTATAATAATATTCCAGTTGAAATTCAAAATTTGCTCTTTTACGAATTTAAATCTTTCATAAAAAAAAAAGTTATATGGTAAGGACTATTGTGCTATATCTGAATATATTAAGGAAAAATAACTACTCAGAAAATCAGGTCGTTTCATGCAATTTTCAAACATTATCCTAATTTTTTTTATTAATGCATCCTGCATCTTTAAGCAAAAAAAAAAACAAATATTGAGTTCCTTGCCAATTCTTCTCAAAGTGATTTAGTTTTTGAAATGGATGGTAACGTTAATGCCAAAAGAATACAGTAGTGACGTATTCCAAGTGTGATTCTACTACCTACGAGATAAAGATATTTTTGATTTACTTTGATTTTATTTGAATTAAAGACACCACTGCAAGTTGATACTACATCACTATATTTCTTGTGAGTAAATAAATGAAAGAACGGACCGTTATGACCGGTGAAATATTACTTTCAGCGGTCAAGGCGAAGCTGTAGCTAAGGTGACACAGCACGGCTGTTCCACTTGAAATTGTTGGGAATACATAACATAGACAATAAAATATTGAGCCGTTATCACTGATATCTAAAATTAAGTTCATGAATAAATATAGTTTCATTTTAGTAATTTGATTCAATACAGTTCAATAAATTTTGTGTAAAATTTTCATTTTACTTCTTCAAGTGAGCATAGTCGCGAAACTGAACGCTACTTGATGTGTTGATACCACGTATCCCAATACTCGACGTGGCACTAAGGGGAGTGCTTCCAAAGAGAGAAGGAGGAACGGAAGGAAATTCTTAGCGGTGATCGCGCCAAGTTGTGTATTTAAGAGATTGATTTTGACGAAGTTAAACTTACCACATTCCAACACTTGCTGTAAGGCTGACTTAATTTCAGACACAAATAGATTTCGACACTTATTAACATGGTCCCGAGAAATATGAATGCGGCCAAAGATATCCAGTTCACAGTATTCTCATCTACATAGCAATGAACGTTTCTGACTTATAGTAAGTCGTTGATATGCAAAAGAAACAGAGTAGGGGATAGTGCACAGCCTTGAGAGACACCGGCATTGACGGGCGCAGGATCTAAGCACATACCGTCGATAATGACATAAATGCTTCACCCCGGGAGAAAGTTGCCTATTTATCTACATCGAGAGCCTCCTCATATTCCTTATCGACAACAGAACCATAAAAAGTAGTTATTGTTTTATTTTATAAGACAATTCTCATATACATATATAATACAAAAACCTTATCAAATTTTCACTTTTAAGCATATTTTATGTTATTTCGATGATGATGATACATAAGTTATTTTCTTATGTAATATATATATATATAAGTAAACAACTTATACATTTTTTTCTAAATTATATAAAATAACTGTGTGAAAACGCCAACGTATAAGGATAGAGAGACACTGACAGACAGTCACGGTATAATGTCCTGCGTGTTTGGAAGGGCGACGTTGGAAGTATTACTTTTGTGACTGTCATTTTTTCTTCATTAACCCCCCTCCCGCGACCCGCCATACAGAACTTCACCCCAAAACATCATACTTCATGCACAAATATATCGCTTAAAAGTAGCGCAGTCTATATGCGCGCATCGTTTATACTTATGCAACTCTATACGTGACGCTTGCCTGCAATATGTATTAACATGCAGCATGCAACCCACCGCTGACCCTCGAATCTGCCTCTCACTACGAATCTCTATCCAAATGATTGAATATTGATTCCAGAGGATTGACAGATATCGAACACCTTAGCAAGTGTTATTTATTTTATAATTATCTAATTCCGCTAACTGTTAAATTGTCTGTGATACTAATTATAAAAATAAATAACACTTTAGTGTTCGATATCTGTCAATACTGCAATCAATATTCAATCATTGGATAGATTCGTAGTGAGAGGCAGATCGAGTCAGTGGGTTGCATGCTGCATGTTAATACATGTTGCAGGCAAGCGTCTACTATGGATTTCCGACAATTAACACCTCACACAATACAATCTATACGTGACCACAATTAATGAAAAATTTGAGTGCGTGCATGTACCATTGTACACACAAATCGGGGTACCACTGCTATAGCTGATGCATTTTTAAAACAATGGAAGAGTAGTAAGGTATTGTTAAAGGAGAGAATTATTCGAAAATTAATTTTAATTTTTTTATAACTGAAAAAATATTTCTCTAATTTTAAGACAGACACATTTTGAAACGTTAATTATTTACAATCAAAAAATTGATGTATGATATGTGTGCGGTTAAAAACAACACAGTAGAATGAGGTCTGTGATACTAAAATTAAAATTGTAAAGACAAAAGTTGCCAAAATATGTGTCATTTTGGAAAGAAAATCTTTCCATTAAATGCAGTCGAACAAAAATTCATCCTTTAAAACTCGTCAATATTTACGCAATCCCAAAATCGTAGTGGTTATTTTTATTTTTTTTGCTGTCCGTACGGCGTAAACCCTTTCGGGCGGCCGGAGCGGCGCACTATCCCACAGCGGGTGCAATTATTTTAATTTCTTCCCAGTCTGATGAGGATTGATAGGGCATTAGGTGTGATTCGGGCGCCGGAATTTCGCGAATTGAATCCACCCCCATTTGTCAGCGTCCGCCGCCAGCCGCGGGCAACTGTTTAAATTACTCGAGCTAGGCGCGTTCGAAAGCCCTCAAATGCTTGTTCGCTGACTGTCAACGATGCCTCTAATAAAATATGCAGTGCCCTTTCTATCTGTTCGCTTATTCGCTTGTTGCACCATTTTTTCTTTTACACCTCATCGCTGAACTATAACTGTTTCGTAATCTTTTTATTTTACACGGAAGGGCTTATTTTAAGTGCCCAGAGCGAATCGGAGCCTAGTAATGACAGTTGTCACAAAAGCGATAACATCGCTAGGATTGATGCTTAATATGCATTATAAAGATACACATCAAGTGGCTTCATTTGATTTAAGCTAAAAAGTCGTTGGTCAATTCGCTGGTAGTCAAGATTCAACCCCTGTACCTCCTTGTTCGTACACAAATCGCTCTTGACTCCTTAACGACAACAACGGCACGCTTTACGATATACATCATACATACATGCATAGCTTTATAACAGTAAGCGATTCCGAGAATGGACAAAAAACATTGTTTCAAATGCAGTTTTTAAAAAAAAACCTAAAATATGTATACAGTTATTTCAATTTATTTCGTCACTTATTTCTAATTACCTTCAGCCTGTAAAAATTTTTAGTTTCTGAAGGACAGATGGACAAACAGACAAGTGACAACGTGATCGTTCTGTTTTTACAATTGAGTACATTTTCGATCAACTAACACTTTTTAAACGTTGTTACGTGATATGATACCCGTTATTCACACTGGTTATATTATTTTCCAAACTTTTAAGAGAGGCTGTTTGAAGAAAATGCAATTTGTTTGGGTGTGGCGCATACGGAAAGATAACAGATCAACATTATTTTTGGGCAAGCATTTTTATTTTTCAGTTTTATGTCAACAGCTAAATCAAGCTTTCCTTTTCTTATATTAAACCGATAAATAATTTATACAATTTATGTTATTTGCGTAAATGTTCGTTTTTGTTATAGGTTAAATTTGTCTATTGGATCTAATCTACAAATTATAGCTAATATGACGAATGCAAATGATTCGTCATATTAGCTATAATCTTACATACGATCATATACACCGCATATTACACGTACACTTTTTAAATTGCGTTGGGGAGCTTGGTGACCTGTACTTTGATGACTGGTGACTTGTGGTAACTTGTACTAGATTCCTCGATGATAGTGTAGCTTTCTACGAGAGCTGCTATTTCTGTGTTCGGAATATCAAAAAGAAACAAGCATCTATCAATTAATACGGTATAAAAGCATATTGCAAATGATTAATCATAAAAAACTGTTTCCTTGCATAAACATACGTAAACCTATGTATGGACATTGCGTGCACGTCATCACAGAGAACATTGCGTGTAAAATGATTTCATAACAAACCAGAGGCCGGGGCCGCTCGAGCGCGCCGGGCCCCCCAATTGTTTCCTCGAGGCGGGCGCGCCGCCCTCGCCTTTCACGCCGGTTGGACACTCGCGAGAAAATTCGCGAAAACCTCGTTCGTGAAAACGGTAAATAATTAGCGCCATTAACGGGGTTGTTTTGAGCCGTTCCGCGGTTTGCTGCCGTCTTAATGTGGACAAAGGGCACAGGGAGGGGGGAAGTTTTAAGGATTCGTTCCACCCTTTGAAGATGCTAAGAGCTCGAAATGGATTGAGTCATTATTTATTGAATTTTATTGTTTCACTTTCGATGCACGTGAAAAAAAATTTGGTTAATCATTTAAAGATATTTATTTGTATGACATAATTAATGAATTAAGACAAATGAGTATTAAAAATGTATGATTTGTTGTATTCTAATAAATAATATAATTAACAGATTTTCATTATTCTATCTATTTTAAATGTCATGGAACAAAAAGTACATATCTCTCGTACCTAAAAATGTTTTTGTGCCCCACAAGCTCGAAAACATTATTGCCCGAAACAGCGTGTATAATTGTGGGAATGGCTTGCCAAGTCAACTGTCACGTCTTCCAGATTTTTATTTCTTCTATATATGTTGTGAATCAATATAAATAAATGAATTTATTTTTAATCTGTCTATAAGTCAACAATTTCAAATCTGATTACAACGAATTCATAAAGTCGATGAGCACCTAAAAAATGTTTCTATATGTTTTGTCGAACAAAATTAATGCGAGAAGGACGGACGAGAATTTTCCTGCACACAGCCGAGCGTTTAATCACCGAACATCGAAATTCATTCGAATTACTATTAAGGAAGTGTTTACATCAATATTAATTCGAATGGCTGTTAAGGAAGCGTTCACAGATAAATAACTTTAAATATACTTCATTCGGATCTGTGACTAGTCCGAGAGAATATAGGAAAGTCGTGTCAGTCGTTGACTTAGCGCTGGTCCGATACTAACTGGTCTTGGAGCGCGGCTCCCGCGGCCCGTCCACCGTCACCTTGATGGCCTTGTTGTAGGTGGTGACCTGCGGCGGCGTCGTCGATATCGTTATCGTCAGCGTGAACGACTTGCCTGCGGAACAAAACACGACAGTTAACATTTTATAAGGGAAGCGTTTGATTGTAAAAGCGGTTTAGCCTAAATTGAGTTATTTGTAAACTGTCCTTATAAAGGACGATAATAAAGGAAGCGATGATTTAATGATTGGCGAACGTATACTAGTGCACTGTTGCATGTTGCAGATTAAACTAACAGATACCACGATTTTTGAACTTGTAAGAGTAAACGACGCGATTAAACCTGTATGCGGAAGGAGTTTAGTTATGAATTTCAACGTGTGGAATTACCAATCTTAATTTAACGAGCGTGGGAATCATGATTTCATTACCTTTTGTTAGAAGAAACCCCGAAACTATACAATGGGATTAGACAAGATTGATTTGTATAGATATTATGATATCAACGATTGTATATTTCTTTTTAATAAAAAAAATGTAATATCGTTCATATTTTGATAAATGGCAATTCCTACAGTTCGAACGTTTGACACATCAGTTATTAGTGGTCTGAAGTTGCTCGTCAAATCGCTTGCGCGCGACTTCATACTGTAATTTTCGTATCACCCCTATAAATATTTATTCTCGTCATGTTTTCATAAGGCGCCAAAGGATGTATGACTTCAATAAATTACCATTTAATAAAAGTTATCGATCACCTACCCATTCTTACTTTTTATTCAATAGTACGGCGGTGGCGTGTAGCGGCAGGGCAAGACATTTGTTATGAGAGTTCTAAATCTCATAACTGACGCCTTGTCCTACCGCTCATACAGGAATTGGTCATGTATAACAATAACATAACTTATCATTCTTCCCGCGCAGGAAGCACGTTCGGTTCCCATACAAATATTTAATTATGATAATTCTAGGAATAGACGGCGATGGTGTGGTGCGTCACGGCAGATTTTCCTATTTCTGTGTCAGCATCCCTTCAAATACATGATAAATTCGAGAATTTTTGTTTCTATTATTGTCGTATTTTTTTGAACAAGACTTTGTTTTATATTGGAATTGAACTAGATATCTATTATGATATTATAAATAGAGAAATAATTGGCTAGATCATTCATCAAAGTAGAAAAGAAACAACTGAGGTTAGAAAGAAAGATGGAATTTAGATAAAGAATGCCTTTAAGAGGCAGGTAAATAATAAAAAAAAACTATTTTTGTAAATGCAAATTTTTAAATGCGTAAAGTAGGGGATGAAAGTTCGAATTAGCTCCCAATTTCTCTGAACTTAAAGGAAGCAAAATTTGATTATCGTGTTTGTACATCAAACCGCTGAGGTTATAAAATAAGGTATCTATGAAACTTTGTGGGGTGTCACGATTTGTCACGCTTAGAAAAGCTAGACATTTATTTATTTATTTGTAAAAGCTCACCAACAACGTATATACGTAGCATATTGAGTTTGAGTAAAATCAGTGTTAAGTTGTGCACTTCAGCTACAGGTGTGCTCAGCATTCACAAAATGACCAAAGTCATCATCATCCATCATCGCTCAACCTACAGCCAGCCGCAATGGCTGAAAGATGCAAGTCCCGATACACCGATGGGAGCGTGATTATAGGGAGAGAGTGCAGGTTCTAGCCTTGATTAGGAGTGAAGGGAGTGTAGAACTAGCCGGTATTCGTGCAATCTTTAGCCAGAAACTGGATTCAGGATAGGTAATAGATAGTTTGATGTGTCAATAAATATAGTGGAAAAGGGCAAATTTCTTCTGTTTGTCTTCCGCTCTCGTTGTCTTCACTTGGTGCAGAGCTGTTAGTGTTTGTTTTTGGAAGTTGGTGTGGTACATCAGTAATTTTTTAGTTTCTACATTGCTCTTTGCTAATGTGGCCTATTCCCTTTGGTTCCTATTGTGATAACTCATATGTGGTGTAAGATATCCTTCTTTCCTAAATTTGTTTTCTCAGTTAATTCTTCATCCTTTATTTTCTTTGCTTAGTATAAACTTTTGGTGTTACTGAGAGTTGGTAGAGTTCGTTCACGAACTTCCTAATCCCTAATATGCTTTGTTGGTTTTGGTCCCTGTTGTATTAATGTGTATATATACATATGTATTGTTAAATTCAAGGCATATATTTTCTTTTGGTTTCTTGGATTTCTGCTAGTGAGCCAGTTCTACGTATCTATATAGGATATTGTGGACTTCATGAATACAATATCGCAAATATAACTATAAATAAAAAATGGAAAATATACAAAGTACTCAGCTAAGTATCCATACAAATAGCATATAAGCTTGCAAGCCTCCACACGTATTTCTCTTATTTTTTCCTTTATGACATTTTATTTAATGTTTATCCGCTACGACTGGCCATAGAGAAAAACATATCCGTTCTACCTTTTTAGTTATGAAGAGGATTGAAAAGAAAAATATAATATAAATACATATAATAAATAATAAAAAATAGAAATATGTGAAATACAAAGGTAACATAAGAATATTAATCACGTATGTACATGTAAGAAATCTGAAGTAAATTTATTTCGCCCGTTAACCTTTTATTCTTCATTTTCTTCACTCGGTGTAGAGCTTACAGTGTCCGTTTCTGGGAGTTCGTATAGTTCATCTGCAGCCGTTTTCATTTCTTTTTTGTTCTGAGCAAATGTGGCCCATTTCTTCTGGTTGCTATTGTGATAATTTGTCTTGTCTAACTGAGTCTTTCCATGTATAAATAGGGCGTCCAACTTTTCTCTTTTTTGTAGTATATCTTAGAACAGAGTTAAATATGTGGGGTTGGTCTATTCTTAAAACATAACCATAGTGGCCTATTTTTCTAACCTTGACGATTTTGGTGATTGTCTTTCCTTCAAGGATTTCTTGTGTTTTCGGTCTAGAGTGAACGCTTGCGACTTGTAATATGTCTTTCAGGATTTCTCTTTCATACTGTCTCAGTCTTGTTCTTTTTGATTTGGTTAGTGCTACTACATTCAGACCGTATGTCATGGAGGAAGAGATCACCATTTTGTAAATCAACTTAGTGGTTTTTCCAGTGCATTTTGGTCTTTTTGATAAAGAGAATGAGACCTTAAGCATTGCGGATTTCTTGTTTACATCTTGGCTTTGTCGTGTTCCTCCAGCTCAGCTCTGAGGTCAAGTACGTACCCAGATATTTAATTGTGTCTACGAGAGTGATTAGAACTCCATTTATTTCCTGTGTCTGTTTGGTTATGCTCTTGTTGATTAGATTTCTGATTAATATCTTGGCCTTAGACACAAAATAACTAAAGTGAAAAAAAATGCAATAAAAAGAACGATTGGAAAAAGTTAACTGCATAATTCAAAGCAGTTTGCCTATTTTTGTGTAAAATATAGTAGGGTGTTTTTAAATTTTTCAAAACTCTCTCAAAAAAAATTCAAATTATTCAATATGCTCCTAAAATTAGAACAATTACGATATTAATACTCTACTCATAGTTTTTCAAAATAATTAATAATATTAGCATATCATGAAATTAAAATTTTAGGATAGTAGATAGTTAGTAGAAATCTGTATAAAGCGTACGAATACTTTTCCATTAAATCGATGGACAAACGGCCTATCCGATTATAAAAGCCATCTGCGGCCGCTCGCGCGCCGCTCGGGGAACTCGCTCGAGCTTTTGTCCGATTGCCTAAAATTTATGATAGGCGGCCTGGCTAATTAATTGAATGTTATCCGACTCGACAGTGGTTTTTTCGTGGAAGAAGAATTTATTATACAACTTCATTTATTTGAAAACTGATCCATTTTATATTAAAAATATTGTAGATATCGAATATGTTAAATTAAATTTCAAGCATAGTTTATTTTAAATCGGAAAAAGACAAAATTCGTGTTTTTGATTAGCGAATTATTATTCTATTTTTTTTTTTACAATTTAGACGCTACTACAACCTATTCATAATCAACATAATCCGATAGCCAAACATCAGTACTGAAAATCATTCAATATTACTCGAATCATATTTCATCCATTTTCTTCAAGTTCAAGACGATGAAAAAGAAAGAAATTTGAGACATAAAAGTGCACTGGAAACGTGTGGTAAAATGTAATTTCTAAAAATATTATGACGTATATTCAATGTTATGTTACAACCTATGAAATAAGTATATAGTTTGAGTTTTTTAATACTTTCTCTTTCATTACAATTCCCGATAATGTAATGTAAATTTGCCGATGATGTATTAAGATATACATCCAGTTACAGTATTCGAATGGTAATGCGTGCTCTGAGCAGAAGTGAATACTTTGACTGAATACGTCAGTGACTCCAAACAAGATTTATCCAGTGTTTATAATATTTTGGGTGAAGGAAAAAGCAACGAAAACTGACACATCACGCAGGTCCAACGAGGGAATTGTAAAGTCAAAAAACGTAAACGAGTAAATCTATGCAGCGTCGATCCAGTACACAAAAGTACGTAGCGAATTTGAAAACCAAAAGTTATTCAAACTGACCTCTAAACTCATTTAGGTTAACATTTACCGTTAATTAAGGCAGTGTAATCGCCTTACTTTAATCATCGGACATAAATACACGTCTCAGAATCTATAACATTTCTCATAGTGTCATTATATTTATTAGGAGGTCTCAAATTAAACCGATCATACAATTTAAAAACAATAGATTTCATATCACTTTCTCCGTATTTAAATATCATTATCTATCGAAATCTAACTATTCGATTTGGTTTCATGGACGTACTTTTCAAAAAAAATTACACAATTATGTTACCAATAGTTCAATAGGTTTAAAAAATACCATTCGTTCAAATGTTTATATATATAGGATATAACACGGTTTTACATCACACCAGCACTCGCAATTTTCAAAGTGTTTTAATGACTCTCGCCAATACTTGTTCTTCGGACGATCGTCTTACAAAAATTCGAAATTATATAAAATCAGTGATTTAGACATGGTTACCATTCAAAATTTGCAAAAAACCAAAAATTTTGCAATCACTCATACAACTCTTTACGACGTCTATCATGGATGCTCAATACTAATTTTTATGTCTGGTAGGACCTACAATACTAGTCTTTTGAAAGCAATCACATATCAATCGATCATATATTTTACAATCAAACCATATAAGCACACTTGTATTATTGTATCACGACATGTATTATAAATGCATATTCAATACATTACATATTAAACATGTTACTTCATATGCATATAAAATTGATTGCATATCAAAGAATATTGCGTGTCAAATGGGGTTTATAAGAACAGGTGGCGGTTTATGGAAGCGAGAGTTTAAGGTTCATGACTCTGAGTATAATTATTGTTATACACAAGATATCGAAGATTTAAAAAAAAAATTGGTTGCCTGTAAAGTCGGTATACGGGCGAAAGTTTTACGTGACAACGACTTTGAGTGGTAAAATCATTTTAATGTGAATATTCATTCGTATAGTAGGAAGAAGGATGAAATAATAGTAACAATTTAAAACATTTATTTATACAAAGAATTATATTTAAAACATTAATTTATACAAAGAATCTCGCACTGAATTTCATATTAACAAAATTTTATTTTACCTTTACATATACATACGTATTTATATACAAATATAACTACCTTCATTATCACTACACAATCGTTTTACAATTAACTGGCAACGTGTAAACTTGTATGCAGGCGCCTAAGCGAAATAGAAGTGCAAGACACGAACCGGTGTATGCCTATCTCTCTCACTCTCTCTCTCTGCTCTGTCTCTCTCGCTCTTAGGCGGGCTAACTGTGCTCGAATGGAAGCGTGCCTTTCACTTTTTATGTCTGTCTCTCTCGCTCTTAGGCGGGCTAACCATGCCCGAGTGGAAGGGACGCGTGCCTCTCACTCGCTCTCATTGTGAGCGCATAACGTGAGCGGAGCGTAACGCAGTTTCTTGAAGTGTCACCCGGCAAACCAATTTATAAGACGTTGTCACGTCAAAATCCAATCTATGATCTGTCCCACATTTAAATTCTAGATCCGCGGCTGTATATTAAACAATTAGATTCGATTTAAATCGACGTCGATTTACATCACATTAATATGATCTACCAATTGTTGCATAAACTGAAACCGATTTAGGCGTTCTATATGTAGTTTCTTTCGGTCCCTGGATGTCCACTGCTCCATATATATTTCTTTCTTTAGATTTCTATGACGTATTATGCGTTCGATACATATATATATATAGTAGTTTTTGAAAATCAAAATGAGCATATGTTGTTTTATGTATATCAAACTTTTGAAAACTGTACTTCAAACAATACAGTAATAAAAAAAGTCAACCTAGTGTACAGTGAACTATTCTCCTTTTAATGTAAGTAACTATTTAAATATACCTACTGATCTGTATAAATCATTCGCTATCTCTTAAAATGGTCTTCTTAAAAAATTGGCTTAAATCACAGACGAACAAACAGACGTACAAAAGTACTGACAGAGACAATAAGACCCGTAGGATTTCGTAATCGCCCACCCAATCCTACAAAGCTTGATCAAAAAGCTCAATCACACTCATTGCAATTGTAATCGTTATAAAACGGCCGGCGGCGCGGCGGACGCGCGAAAGCTCGACCCGCGGCGGCGGGCCGTCACGGCAGCAGACGGGCAGCCTCGTCAGCGTCACGTTTAAAAAAAAAAACATTTTCCATTCGCTGAAAAACCACAGTTAATATTAAACGACCGTCAGTCAAAGCGCCGTATTGTGTTGTCCGCGACGGGACGACGGCGATGGCAACTTCGTGATTTTTGTGGGGTTGCGTAGGTATCGCAAAAGAAACCTTTATAAGATTACTCCGTTTGACCATTTGTCTGCTTTTCAAATTTCTTTTAATCGGAAGTGCGTAGAGGTATCAAGTTGAAATCAATATTAAACAGATTAACGGTTCATTTAAATAATCAAAGAATCATTATTTTAAGTCGATGCAATTAAAAAATACGACGATTTTAGTTGCACATTTTTACACTCGAAAATGAATACAATCCTATAGGATATTTTCCACTGCACTGAAATAATGAAATTAGACAAGAAATATCATCTCACAGTGTACTAAAGAAAAAAAATCTACAAATTATTTATTTATTATTATATATCTATTACAACTGTAATTTGAAATAATGATTAAATATAAACTCTAACGAAGTACTTAGAATATGAATCGTGATGTAAACACATATATGGGACAAAATTCTTTTAATTTATTTGTACAAAAATTTAAAAAAACCAAAAACTGATATTAAAAAATATTAGCGTTTTTTTTTTGTAAAAAGTAAAACAATAAATGTTTCGGAATTCCCGCGATCAAAATTTAACCAGATTCTATATTGAGACCGGGCAAAAATCGTAATAACTCTTGTTGGATGAAATATCTACACATACATAATTAACTTTTGACCTAACCCTAAGGGTGGGAGTCCTGTTCGCACTTGGCCGGTGTTTTTGTTCCCTATCTGTGTATCCGTTCACCGGAGAGGAGTATGGGTGTACGAGGGAGGATGGAAGTGACATGCGAGCTTTAATGAGGGCCCGAGCGGTACGCCGTGTGGCTCCACAGGAAAAAATATTGCAAGGCAATCGGTGAAGTTCGAGAATAAATACTGACAAGGGTTCTGTATAGCTCATTGGTATTATTTATACAACCACTATATTATGGAACTGATAAGAATGATAGTTCATATTTTTATTTGTAAATAGGAGTTGACGCAAGTGACTGACGGTCTTCCTGTCTGCGTTCATCGTTAAAATTTTTTCGTATAGATAATTGAAACATGTCACAATTGTAGTGAAAAATAAACTAATGAACTTTGAAACTCACATTATTTTAAGAATATATTATTAATCCTACCTGCAAAAAGGAAAATAATTCAGATCGATAAAGTGCTCATAGAATTTTATATTTAGATTAGATTGTCCCAAGACCTCCTATTTAATGTTTGCGGGAAAGTGTAATGATAAATTTGTAAGCATTTCGATACTTAATATTAACGTTAAGAGGTCACTCACTCATGGAGATTTTTTTATTTCCCATACAAGTAACAAGAGAAACATGTTTTCTTAGTTAATAAATGAGAAATTTAATTTTTTTTTGTATCCACTGATAATTAAAATTTTTATTTAAAAAATTAAATAGTTAAAAGCAAATTTTATTGCAAATTATGTTTTTTATTAAAATTTAAGTTTTAAATAAAAATTGATTTAAAAAAAATAGTGCTTTTATTCCAAATAATAAATCTATGATATCAACATACATCTGTTGAATTTACATAATACGTAAATTATTATCAATAGCAATAGATTTATTATTAGTACTCTGTCTAGCACTAACATTAATAGAAAATCGCTCATCTGGGGCAGCATCAGGACAACTTGTGACTTGTAGTTGGAAAATCAGTATTCCTTTGAGAGCGGCAGCCATACCCACTGACTTCTTTTGAACTTTAATCTTATTCCCACTTTACGAACCAACTCATTGTATTAGATGATAGATAGATCACGCCAGAGGTGCTTTCTTCTTTTATTTCAGTAGATTGAAGGGTTTCGTCTGCGAGCCCTTCACGCTAGCCCAATGCGGGTCGAGAGTTGCTAACTATCATCGTCGCCCATGCGATTACAAGTTCCGGGATCAAGGGCTTAACGTGTTCTTCGAGGCGCGCAGTGAGCGGTATGATTTCGCTTAACTCCACAATTCATCGGTTAATTTCGTCCGTGATCAAAATCGGATCGGAAGTCCTCGATGTTCCCAACTAATCGATCTGTTTTGTCCGATGCAATGAGGCGTTGTAATTGTCTATATTTCAGAGTTGATTACTATCGAAGTATACTTATAATTTTCATTGTTTCCAGATTACTGGAAGCAGGTTTCTTATCGCACGTTACATTTCAGGAGCTTGGAGAATGATAGGCCTAAAAAACTGTCCGAAAAATCTCAAAAACTATTTTACGGATTTTCATCTCATTATTTTCAAATGTCAGTCAAATTATTTCGTTTCGCCTATAACATACAGAGAAACGAATTCATTCTAAATACGTGTCCCACGACGCTCTTCTTTTTTTTTTTAATTCATTGTAACGGTCTGCGACAGAGCGACATCGATGGTTCAGCGGCTATACCAGGAGACGACGGAATGCTAAGAGGCTCGCCCGTTGGTGATTCTGCGTTCACACTACTCCTGCTGCGGCCGTAGCGGTGAGCCTGGTGGAAAATGGAGTCACGCACGCGCACTTTTGTAATTACATCCTACTGCCAACACAGATCTGTTCACTTTGTTTACAACTAGCTTAGCCTTTGGCTCCGCACGCATGCAACATATAATGCATTCTTTCACATCGACCAATCACGTTGCCAATCACAATGGCGATCTCCGGCCCGCTATCGATTACCGATTCCGGTCCCGGTACAGATACTGGTTTTGCATTTACTACTTTCGCGCGAGCGAATCCACTAGCAAAATCTAGTATCTTTTATAAATTATACTATATGTATTATTCTGATGTATAAGGTATAATACCGTAAAGTTTCATTAAAGTCCGTCCATTAGTTTTTGCATAAAAGCGTGACAAATGTCCATCCATATATCCTCACAATCTTTTGCGCTTATAATATTAGTAGGCTCTTTACAATATGCTTCTATTTGTCACTTATTTTTCAAAGTATATTTCATTAATATTATTAATCTGAAATTATGTATGAATGTAACTGAAGATGCTATGACGTTCTATTTATATAAGACATTTTATTGTTGATATTTAATACCTCATCTTTCGTAACGGAAAGCGTAAAGTAATAAAACACTAAACATTTTTCTCTATTATGTTAAGGTTCATGAAAGTGTATCGAGTATTTAGAAACTAATTCTTATACATTTACTTAAAACACAAACCTTAATTTAACACGTTTAAATTTTTATTTTTTCTATTTTACCGTTTTCCGTTAAAATTATAACTTTAACGGAACATTTTGAAAACCTCTTACACATGATCTTGTTCAATCAAATAAAAGCTTTTTTTATAGCATGATGTAAATAAGGTGTAATATTTTTCTTATCGTAAATTTTCTTAATCAATTTTTGAAAGATAAACACTATATTGATTATACACGAATTTGTACCAAAGTTTCTATTAACAAAAATTAAAAAAAAACACATATTAATTGCGTACATTTAAAATTATTATTTAAATACATTAAACCATTTTAGTATGTCAAAATGGGTTGAATTTATATACGTATAGACAAGGTTCCGTATTATAAAATTATTACATTATATAGCATACTTTTCAAAATTTCTCCAAAATTGGTGACAATTTGGAATAATTAAAATTTAAAAAAAAAGAAAAAAATTTAAATCTTAAAATTTTCTTTTAGGATTTTATATAAATATAACTATAGAACTTAATACGGAAGATATGACCATATTTTCCGTATTCTTTAGTTAAAAATGTAACGTTTTTTGATCCAATAAATATCAGACATGGCGAGAAGATGCTAGGTTTTTGTACATTTTCTATAGTACTTTTTTAGCTATGAATTTTGAAATTAAAAAAATATTTTTTTTTCCTTTTTAACTTAAACTATATTACTTAGATTTTTCAGTTTTTGTTTAAGTTAAAAATTTGTTATAACTAAAATATTGAATTTTTTTAAACCTCTATGGAGCGAAAAAATTTTATTTCGATTATTTAAACATTTTTTTATGTACAATGATGATAAAAGTTAGAGAACATTTTGAAGTGTCCTCATAAATTCTTTGAAGTGGCCTGAATAATCATAATCGATTCAAATTTTTAAATTAACATGTTGGAAGAAATAAAAAAGATATAAAAAGGAGTTTTTACTACATAAAATTCTAGTAGCGAAATTTTTAAATTAACAAGTAATTATATAAGAACCATCTTATATGGGTAATATTATTCTTACTCACTATTATTAATATCATATGTAGGTAAATTTTTACCTACTTATTAACAATTACATGAGAGTATGAGCCGTACGACATAGTTAAAAATATATGCATTTCAGCTGATATTAAAAATTATCTGAAACTCGATAGAAAAATTGTGGCAATCGCTGCATGCTCATAATTTACCGTAAAATAATCTTGTAATAACCTATATTACAAAAACTGGAGCGATATTCGGAATTTTTTTGACGTTAAATATTTATATTTATGACCGTAAATAATTTTTAACTACAAAATAAACAACACTTGTAAAATATGAGGATCTGAGGTATAGATAATTGAATTCGCCTTACGTTCCTCAACTTTACTAATAAATTAAAGTTTACGGTAAGTAGTAAAACTTTACTAATAAATTAATAAACACGGAGAAAAACACCCCATTATAAAATAGAGCTAAGATATTCTAACTATACGAATCCCAAAAATATTTTCTCCATACAAATCCCTTTACGATAATTCGGTTCGGATTGAGTAGGGTACAAGTGAAAACGGACGTCACTTCATAAAAAAACTTTCACCATTTTTTTTTTCCGAACAAGTGTCGGCGTAAATTCGAAAGCGATAAAGCTGCGCTGTTCGCGTGGGGGGCTCTGCGTTCGGGGTATTAAGTAGGGGTTATTTATTTAGGCGCGGCGAACGGCGCCGGCCGCGACTGGCACCGTCAGTGCCCGCTACCGCCTTGCTAGGGTTCCGGCAGAACTTCACGGCGAAAGACAGAATAGTTACGGTTCCGTTAACGCGATCGCTCTCGTGCCGATGCCATCGATTGAAGCATGCTATTGAATTTTGCATTGTTGATAAACTGATGTGAAGTTTAATGTTTGTACGCATGACTGTCTGTGCGTTGGGCCATGCGCTAATGTTTGTGACTCCCAAACGAATAGGCTTGAGGGTCAATGTTCTTGCTCTGAGTTACGCGAATTATTTGTATGAATAAAAAAGTAAATAATAGATTTGGCACATATTTTCACTCATTTCACCTGTAAGTAAAGAAAGAAATCAATTCTTTATTATGATTAATGGATGTTTATCTAATGCCAAGTATTTAATGTCGGAATGTAATTATTTATAATTAAAAATAGTTGGTTTTAAATTATGCAAATTCGTTTTTTTTTACTGAAAAGCTATTACAATCTTTAAAAAAATGTACATTTATTTACCACTTTTTTTTAACTTTAAGGCTTTTAGGAACAGCGAATAGTAGTGACATAAATTAAAGACTATCAATAACACATACTTATGCATTCTTTTCAATACTTTTAACTTATTATAGCAATATAGTACATGTAACTCAAGCGTTTCTAATGGACTTCATATCAAAGACAAAAGAGGAAATTCTTCTCACCTCTATTTTCTTTATGCATTTTCACCAATCTTTTGTTCGCAAACGACTTTACCGATATGGATCGTTTAAACAGTATTCTATTTAGGTTGATTCCGAAGCGATGCCAAAAATTATTTAAGACGAAAAAAGTATCATTGTAGAATGGATAAAAAAAAACAAGTTTATAAGATTGTCGTCGACGTACGCTTTTGAAGGACTTTGTGTTATTTCTGAAAAACATAACAGTTAAAAGAGGTTATTTACTATACTATACATTTTAATATATATACTATATACTAAACATTTTAATTACTTACGGAAATAAAGAAAAAAATATCTACTTTGGTTTATTATTAATCCAAATGGGGATAAAATAGGGGATGAAGTGTTTATTGGAAAACCAAAAACGCTGAAGCGTTTTACGTCAAAATTAATATTTTAGATAATCACTAGTAATAAAAACTATTTTTTTTGCGTTTTTAACTTATTGTTAGGTTGCTATAAAACTAGCTTCTAGCTTTATGTTTTACACACGAACAGGGAACTTTCGAAAAAAAACTTGGTTTCATTTCATATTACCACTACAGATTCTAAAAGTTCTTTCACTCATAGAAAGTTACTACATCATCCCCGAGTAATGTAGCCCAAATTTTATCTCTATACTATTACCGTTTGTTATGTCTTCGTCCAAATCAGAATCGGAACCGGCAGAATTGAAATTGCACACAGAATTGCACGAGAAATAGGACTGGAAGTCGAGATCGGGTTTGAAATCGTGAATAAGACCATAGTCACAATCGTGTGTGAGAGTGAAATTCGAATCAAGAGAGTGACCAGAATCCGAATGAGAAACAGTACCGAAATCAAAATTTATAACAGAACCGGGAACGAGAAAAAGGTCGAAATCTTCTCAGATCAAAACCGGAGTCGGAATCTAAAGTGGGACCGCGATCGGAATCGAAGACGGGTTAGCAATGGGGATCTCGATCTCATGATGTGGCGATATATAAGATGAAGGAATGCATTTTATGACTACGCTGACGTAGCCATGGCTGAAAGCTAGTATGTTTGTTATATTTATAAAGATTTTAGCAATATCCAGTATTTCTTTTATCGGTTTAATGGTTATTTTAATCGTTTAAGTAAAAATATTATCGAATTATGATAGTTGAGACATCACTTTTGGCGTATATATTTATTAAGCATTTTTGCCATGCCTGCTGTACCAGCTCTTTAATATAATGCTGGAAAAGCCGTAGGGTAACTAAGGATTGGTGCAAAACCGTCCTTGTACCCTTCTATAAAGGAAAGAAAATGCTCACGGCAAGTTTGCAGAAATTAGCGCCCCGTAAGGTTTCTCAGCGTAGTGTGGCGAACTGTGTGCAAAAATAATTATTGCAAGAGTTGTCAATGAAACTGAAAACAAGTTCTGGGATGTACAAGTACGATTTCGAAAAGAAATCGGGTGTACGGACCAATTTTTTTTCTACAAAATGTTGCAGAAAAGTTTTTGGCCAATGGCCAAAAGGCTTTCTGTAGTTTAGTAGATCTAAAAAAAGCTTATGATAGAATGAAAAGAAATGATCTATATAGAACCCTATCCATGCATGTTCTGAGTGGTGGATTGATACAGGCACTGCAATCTCTTTAGAGGGGGTTCAGTCTCCAGTGTTTGTATCAGAATAAATGGGGCATACACTGACTGGTTTGACATCCACAAGGGTGTCAGACAGGGATGAATAGCTTCACCGTGGCTATTCAATATATTCATGGATAGCTGTCTGTATGATTTGAGTATAAGTGTGGATTACGAAAGGATGAGTTGTCTGTCAAATGCCTCCTGTACGTCGAGTAATTAATTAAGTAGTTCTTGCGCTAGGGCGTGCGGGCTGCAGGAGATGGTAACTAAAATGAATAATTCTGATAAGAAAAGAGGTGTGAAAGTAAATGTCAGCTAGACTATAGTGATGGTGTTTGAAAGAGGCAAAAACACAATTAAATGCGATATATACAGAAGGTGAGTGTGTCGAACGAGCTAAAGAATTTGTATACTTGGATAGTATGTTTACTAATAATGGTAAACATGATAGGAGATATCAAAAGGAGAGTGAATGCGGGAAATATGTGAATGGGGCCTTGATTACTAGTATGAATAGTAAAAGTGTTCCAAGATAAACGCGTTTGGCTATACATAATGGGGGTCCTGATTCCTACACTTCTGTATGGTAGTGAAAGCTAGGTCAGAAGAAAAATGAAAGTAGAATCAATGCGGCCGAAATGCTAACTTTGGGTAATATGTGTGGAGTGTCGTGGAAAAGATGCAAACTTCACATAGTATGTTTGGAGTATCTCGGAAAGATAGATATAGGAACAGTGATGCCAAAGAGCGGTGCGATTTAAAGGAAGATGTGGTGACTAGAGTAGAAAGAGGTGTGTTGCGGTGATTTAGCCATTTGAAAAGGATGAATGAAAGCAGACAGACAAAACAAATCAATGTGTGATGGAAAGGTCGGCAAGGGTCACCCTAAAAATCCTATGCGTACTATATTGGTAGAATATTAAAAAGGACCAAATTTAAAACATACTTGCATGAACAGATTGATGTATATCATTGAAGTAAGAGAGATATGCAAAGATTTATACCATATGGGATCCTATAACCTCAGCCTACATATTTATTGGGGAAAGAAATGTAATTAATATTATTATTATTTTATAACTATTTTGTTAATATTAATTCTAGTCGATAATCATCGATTTCGATGACGACATGAATTTATAAATTAGAACAAGATTTTTAAGAAAATAGTTCTTAGATTGTAAGTGTATTATAAGAGTACATGAAATATATGCTTCGAAGAAAACTAAAGTACTGTAGGGAATAGCATTTGGAATAACAAAAGTCTAGTTGGTAGTTTATTTACATTCTTGTAATTTTTTTGCGCATTAAGGAAACAGACGAATATTACCAAAAACAAATACTATTTACCTATTTTTCTTCCTCTCAATCTACAAATAAAATTAATATCAATATTCTTGTTCTTGTAAACAGTTTTTAATTAAGTCAAATGTTTTTTTGTTTATAACGAAAAGTTTAAAGTTTATTCCTCGAAATAATTCTATTATGTGATGTGTTCTCAAAGCATCTCAATGGATATGCATACTGGACGGTTTTAAGCTACCAGCAGTCAACGATGAACCGCAAGCGTTACCAGGTAGACGCAGACACTTCCGCTTGGCACTTGACCTTTCATGCGGTTATTGGAACACAATCACCGCTTGAGCTTGATCGCTAATTTTGTGAGCTACGTAGTTCACTCCGGCCCTTCTGTGGATTTCCTATTTCCTGATTTTAACCTTCAGTTAAATTAAGTGCATAGTCGTTTCCGTCGCACGTCGAGTGGTGCTGAATTTGTAACGAAAGTAGGGGACAGTCGTAAGGAGATAGTTCGAGGAAATAAAGTTCATTGTCAGAAAAAAAATTATGTATTTCATATTATTTCGTGATTTTAGAGCACCCATTTTTTAATAATATTTTAGAGGGGAAAACCAGCTTGTGAGTCACCGGTGAGTAGATAGTATTGTCGCTCATGGACACTCGCAACCCCAATCACCAATGCGCTGTCAGCCTCTTCGATAGGATATCTGATGGAGAAGGGTTGGGAGAAGGGCACAGCAGAAGCTGTTACTTCAAGTCTGTTTTTTTTCGTTCCATTTTCATTTCGATGTTTTCATTTCAGATTTAGGGTTCAAACCTAAAGTCCCCCACACTGACCCAATGCGGATTGACGGCCGCTCACGACAGCCGTCAGCGACATGGTAAAGACGTCTGACGCCGACGGCTTAAAGTCCTCCACGAGGCATGGAGCAAATGACTCTACTCGATGACTTCAATTAAAAAGTCATCGGTCGAATCCCATATCATTCGCTTGCAAGGCGACGCACCTAACCATTGAACCTCCATGGCTCATAATGAATATTCTTGCAATTATTAAAACATGCAGTTACAGCATATCCTATTAGAGAGCTTGAGCGTATTATTTCCAACTTTCATATGGAAGGAAAATGGTTAAACATGATTTAATCGAATCGAATCGGCTAAACGCCGAAATAGCGCTAAGCCCTCGGCCGTGCGCCGCGGGGCGGGCGCGGCGCCCGCCGCACGGAGCGTTGACGCCTCTACAACAATAATAAGGTATGGATATTACCACGACTGTGTATCATATTTTTCAGCTCCATCATTCGATTTTTAGAGCTTCCACATTAATCTCCTTTCTTTCTCTTTTCCTTTTAAGTGACTCGGAAATGTATTAGCTCCAAATGGACACAAAACCATTGATTAGGGTTTTTACAATTTAACTGAGAATACAAAGTTTGCTGTCGTTATGGCATTTTGTGCAAATTTGCAAATATTTTAGGGAAATTGCTTTACGATAAAGGAAAAAATATAAATGTTCTTTCGCTTCCTTTAAAGAATCTAGTTACTATGATCTTTAATTGTTTAGAGGTGTGAAACTCTTATAGAACATTCAAAAATTTATATTTTTTCTTTTCCATTTTTATAGACACTATGTATATTATAATAATTTTTATACCACTGATATGTTGCTGGTAGTTCAGGTCGAAAAATAAAATGGATATTTTTTTCGTATCCCATAAAATAAATGTAACGTTGCATTTAGAAAGGATAAATTTTATAAAATGTTTAATTTGCAAGCTGTCATTTAAAAGATAACGTTAATAGATATTAAATCCATATTCAGCTATAGGAGTGGGGGACTTCACCTAATAGCCGGGTGCAATCCACTTCGACAGCTGTCTAACACACTCCTTGCCGCGTCAACGGCCACGTGCTTAGCTCTTCCTGCGATCTGAATGTAATTTGATTAATATAACGCCTCTTAACGGAGAAAGCATACCTAAAGCTGCTTATACGTTGAGAATCCAAGTGTGATGAATTGCTAAGCCGGATAAAGAGAAATCGCATAGAGAAATGTAGGTCATTTTACATACAATATTGGTTTTAGACATATGGTAAGAACATTAGCAACGAAAGGCATGAGCAATTTTATGTTTACCGGCTCAGATAAAACATTTGTTTAAAACAGGCTGATATTTTCTTTCTTTCTTTAAATATTTTTCAAATATTTAAATGTTTAGTATGTGTGAATATGCGAAATTAATTACATTTTAATAATACATTAACTCAAAAACGTTGTTAATAACAACAAAATTATAAATATTTTATTTCACTTCCGGCTCTTTTAATTTTAAAATTGCTAATTATTTTATATTTACTTGAAGACTTCAATAAATTCTAGTTGATTCCTTTTTAAAAAAATTTACTGGTCGGTCTCGTACAAAACTATTTAGCCTTTCAACGGCGTTGTCGTAAACATTGCATCAAACCGACGCCTTTGAAATTGGTTCTATCTTAACACTACGTATCTATAAATATATATGACTCTAAGGCGGTCCTTAGAGTAATATATTTATAGATATGAGATGTATTTAAGAAAAAGGATTAATTATGTTATTAGCATTTCTAATAAAAAAAATGGTAAAAGGATAGTAGATCTATGGTATTTTTATTTATTTTTTCGTCTACATAGTACTGAGTTTTTTTTTTGTTTAAGTCGACAGAACGTTTCACGAATGTGTGAAGCCCCGGCCTGCACCTTGTACACTTTTAATTTATAAATATCAAACGAAAACGTTTAAACTACAGTTTTAGCGTATTTTAGTTTAGCTTTTTTTTTTTTGTAGAAACATACATTGTTGTCAATTCTTAAAACAAAAAAATAAAATGGCGTTGATGACATGTTACGACCTTTTCCGCTTGTCATTATCGGTTTACCATAGTCGTTCCGGTTATTTATATATTAAGTCGGCGGAAAAAGTTGTTTTACATTTTTTAAGAAAAAAAGTTTCAGTAAAATCTTTTAGGATGTGCTGTTTGTATCTGGTTAGTTTTGATACCGTGAAATAAACGATTTTTAAAAAAAGGAAAATAGAAATTAAATACAGTTTCCCGCCATTTTTCTATTGTTTTTCTATCCACCAAAGTGAGTGAATATAACAAAGAAACTCGATACATTTTGAAGTTTCATTACAAAAGAAGAAAAAATGCGAACTACCTAGCCTCGAAAAAAATTTCTGACGTTTATGGATCTAATGCAGTGTCGATAAGAGTAGCATAAAACCGGTTCATACGTTTTCCGTCCTGTAATTTGGATATCAAAGATGAACCTCGCTATGGTCCACCTGTTACGGATAAAATCAAGGCCATTTTGAAGAAATTAGACTAAGGTTGGTATATTAGTTTTTACGACATCGCTAAAAAGCTGGGTATTGACCGCAAAACAGTTTTTACCTATTAAAAAAACCGGATAAGTGCAAGTTGAACTCGTTCACCGAGGGTTCCGTACAAGTTTGCTAGTATATATTATAAATAGTTTAGGAATCGAGTCTCGCAGTTTTTTTGGAGCTTTTTCAGAAATTCAGTTTCCAAAACCTATAATTATATATTTATAGGATATTGTGGTTATACTAACAGTTTATACCTAAATTGGTTAGGTAACCAAATCAAAATTATTTTTATGATTTAATTACAAATGTATGATTTTCAGATTTTTTCATATACTTATAGTATAAGATGGTATTACTTGGTAAATTTCGTAGTTCTAGGTTAATAGAAAATACCCTATAAATTTTGATTCCCTTGAGAGTGCAAAATATACGTTTTTTTCGGCACAAACTGCCGTATCTTTTTTTCACGTTAACTTAGAAATTCGATATTTTTACAACTTCAAGAAACTGTATATAGTTTTAATTTCAACTGCATACCTCCATGAGTTGCCAAGACAAAGGGTCTTGACAGAAAAAATTATCACTGGTGATGAAAAATGGATTACCTACAACAAGAACTTACGAAAAAGATCATGTTCAAAAAGCAAGCAAGCGCCACAGACTATAGTGAAACTCGAATTAACTTGCAATAAGTTGATTCTATGTGTATGGTGGAATTGGAAGGGCATTATTCATTATTAGCTATTAGTGCCGGGCAAAACAATCAATTCCGGTCTCTACTGCCAACATCAGATAAGACTTGAGCAAGAAATAGAGAAAAAATGACCGAAATTTATCAACAGAAAAGGTGTGGTTTTTCATCATGATAACGCCAGACTACACATATATTTAGCCACTTAGCAAATATTGAGAGAGTTTTGTTGGTATAAGTGTTAATGCATCTACCATATAGCCCTGACTTTGCATTGTCAAATTTTCACCTGTTTCGGTCTCTTCATAATTCCTTAGGTAGTGTTAGGTAAACATCAATAGAGGACTGTCAAAATTACTTGCGCAGTTTTATTATCAGAAGTCCCAAAATTTCTACAGTTATGGGATTATATCACTAACTACAAAATGGCAACAAGTTGTTTAAATTTAAATAAAACATAATGAAAAAACAAAATAAATTAATTATCTTGAATTTATATATGAAATACAAAAAATTTTTTCTCGACCTTATATTTTGTTGAGACAAAAAGTATATAAAGTTGAGACAAAACGTAAAAAAATGCAAAAACATGCAAAATTTTTGTACTGTTCAATATATTTTTTCTCGATTTTATTAAAAAGTGTACAATCTCAATCTTCAGGTTGGATTTGAAATATCTTTCATACTAAATTCCAAACCATACGTAATCATCGAATAAAGTCCACTAGATCAAGATGTGCATCTAACTAGCTATAACTCTTTCGTATACGGCCTCCATTCAAAACGGTAATCTGATATCAGTACGCAATAATCGCGCCGAGCGATAGACCACACGCGGCATAGTTAACCGGAGTTGCGGGTCCGGCTCAGCCGGCGGGCGGGCGGGCGGCCGTAAACGAGACGGCGGGCTGGTAGGCGGCTAACCGTGCGGGTTAACCGTGCCGGTTTGGCCGAGGGTGAGCCGTGGTTGCGTTATGGTTGACGAGGGGCTGTTATGGGTGACGCGCGCCCGCCGCCGCCGCCGCGTGTCGGCGCCGCCGCGCTCGGTGCACGAAGGTTTTCGAGACTCTCTGTTAGCGGTGTGTTTTCGTACACGCGACTTCGCTACGATCGACTTAATTAACGCGGTATTTATGAATAAATCGATTGTTAATATCTCATAAGGCCAATCCCTCAACGCTGAACGTCATCTTGGTAATTGTGTATTTGAATAAGTTTTACGTGTTTCCGATCTCGGTTAAGTTAACGCGATATAAACAAAAAAAAATGTTCGAAACATAATCTCTATTCGCGATAGCGTTCGACGTGCAGGGTATAAAGTAATTTTATAAATTAAAACGGAATAAATTGCAAAAGCCATAGAGAAACAGAAATAAAAGTGTTCGAAGAAATACTGGGCCGGGCCGCGGGCCGCGCCGCGACCGCAGCGCCCCGCCTCCAAGACGCGCCGCTTTCCGCAATTTCCATTGGCTGGCGCGCGCTGGGCGGGCCGGGACTCCGCTCTTCGCTGAAACGAACTTTTCATTTGCACGCTGAAACGTTCGCTCCGGATTAAAGTACGAGTCGGAAGTTCTGGAGCCTTCCTCGGGCGCTCGCTTATGGTACGACATCGGCGGTTATTTGTGGTGCTGGATCGTTAAGTTAATGGCGTGCACGGATCTGCAGTAAACTTATTTTGAGGAAATAGATAGAAAAACAGATTAAATCAAAATTTCATCACAAGCATATTGGTGCCAGTGGTAATGCGGTCTTGATATGGCATTATAAGTTCAAATCAATTGCGATATTTTGTTATATTTTTAATTAATATTTCATGTTAAAATAAGAAAATCAAATTACTTTAAAAAAAATAACCTAAAAGTCAATATATTAGGTTATCTGTGATGCAATCTTAGTAATTCCAAAACAGCCGTCCTATTTTTATGCAATTTCATAAATATACTGATATGAAAAAAATCCCTATAAGAAATATTAATATTTAAACGCTATTTCAATGGTGAAAAAATTCAGAGACCTGCAAACTTCCTTAAAAAAACCAAAAATCTTTTTTATTAAATGACTCAATATTAAATGGTGTAATAAAACAATTACCATTTAACATGACATACAATAAATATATTAATACCCCAAATAACACAAATACTTAATTAATATGTATTCTACCTCTGTCCTGTATTCTACTTTTATTTCGTTTTGTTACAAAATCTTTAATATAATCCTATAAAACGATAATAAAACATATATCCCATCTCACATGTAATCAAACAGAACGTGTACTTCTTTGTAAGTCACATCACAATCCATATCCATAAATACGGATGTGAAAATAACGTCCTTTGTTTATGCTTGTTTAAAGCTCATTCGGTTGCTTAAAGATTTAACAATTGTTGAATTCCAGGTAATTGGGCTATAACTAAACGTGTTACCTAATTCCGCACCTATAAGCATCTTGTGTGATAGTAACAACCAATTGCTCGAATAATTCACAATTTTTTTGTCGTTTTACTAAAGAATAAGTGACATATTAGTTATATGCGATGGGTCTGCCCTAATATGTAAGTCGATAAGTAAAGCACACCCATCGGTATGCAATAAGGCTTCGACAGTACACATTGTGGCCTGTCTTATTGCATGGAAAGAAATACATTGCGGATATTACTACGTCATTATGGGTGTGAACGCAATACCGTATAGTTGATTTGGCCATTATAAGAACAGTAACGTCGACAATAGCTATAGCGATACGCGATGTCAGTATGGGGTCAGACACACTGACTGGCGACACTCACAACGCTCCTCTGGCAGAAAGGTCTATCCGATATTGTTATGTCTCTTGTGCTAATATTGGAGTAATAACTATATTACATAAATTAATGAAATAAATTATACGTAGGTCATGTTCGATAAATAATATTTGAGGATTTATATTTAAGTAGCGTAAGATAAGAAGTAATTGAGTATTATTGAGTAAAAGGGAAAAAAATGAAAAATTAGAATATGTAATTAAAATTAACAACGGTTTTTGATTTAGTTTTGTTTCTAATTATTATACAACAAAAGCCTATTACAGTATTTTATTAATAATAAATGAATATAAAATCCAACGTTTTGGAATGTAAGTTTTACCATTTCCAGCTACTATTTATCGAGAAAAACTACAAAATTGGTTCCACAAGTAATCACGTTCATATTAGTTTTATTAATTATTGCAGAAATACATCAGTAGAGTAGTTACACCCATGCAATATTGACAGTAATCCAATAGAGTATCGATTGTCGCGCCATAAATTTTCGCGGGAAAAACTAGTAGCATTGCGACATCTGCGATACAGTATGGGGCTGAGGGCAATGCTGTCTGGTCAAACCTACTAAGCAACCATGTATTAGACGCAAAAATTTTGGTATCATACAGTATAGTATACAATACCATACTTATAGGACTTGTCGCAACACAATGTAGGAATATTACAAATACTTTTTTAGTATGGGTGTCCAGGCCATACCAGCGTAGTGATTAATGCTCTACACTTCTTTCGGTGTAGCATGGAAACGGATCAGATACGCTTGTAATGTGTTCAGCCATTCTATATAACATTTGTTTAATAAAAATATGTTTCTTTCGTTTCCTTAGGGAATATTAGTTAAAAAAAAAAAAACTAATACCCACCTATTTATTTGATTCTAAATGCTTTGATTTATTGTAATTATTTGTTTTTTATATTTATACATAAACAAAGATTATGTTTGTTTATGTAGAATATTTTCGCTTGATGTGGCGTATTTGGTGGGACTGATTTCGTAAATGCGACAAAGAACTTTAACAAGAAGTAGGAAGAAATGTTCCTTGGTGAAGACTTATAGTTTGTCTTGTACTTTTGCGCGATATCGAGCACTAACATTTTCACTGTATTTAAAACGTAAGTAGGTACTAATTATGTGAAATCATACCCATCAATAAGTAGGGTGCAATTTTAACTATTTCAAAATTAAAAAAAAAAGATTGTTGTCGTGAACTTCCTATAATGAACTCAGTTCAGAACAAACCAGACGTGTTGTTAAAAAATTAGTTTAAAAAGTTTTGCTAAAATACATAAGCGAAAAATCGAGAGGTGTTTGTGACAGGAGAATAAACCAAAATATTCTGTTGCGATTAAAAGGCAATACTTGCGGCTCTTGGGAGTGGGTGTTCGACGGCGACGTAAAATCAACAGAATTGAAGTGGGCGGGAACTGTGGAAAAAAACAATTTGCTCCTTTTTTATCCTGGACTGATCCAGTTTCTACAATTCTTCTTCTGTAATAAAATGGACTTATAATTTAGTTATAAACAATCATTCGTATGTTTAGTATTCTCGAAAAAATTGACTAGTTGATTGAGATAAGGCATCCTGTTGCATCACGACAACGCTTCTTTGATGCACATCGCAAATAAGACAGACATTTTTGGGTTCTGTAAAAATGGAGCTCTTGAGTCATCCCACATTAAGTACGGACCTCGTAGCGTATAGTTTTTTTTTTGTTTTCTTACGAATTAAAGATTTTATGAAAGTTCGACATCTTCGAAGCCAGAAGAGTCACAAGAAACTGTGGCCTTCCACTGAGCATACGAAGACCATTTCATCAGATAATCTATTAGAACGTGGTTTAAGTGAAATAAAATGTGCATAAAATATAGAGAAAAATATTTTCAAAAGCAATAAATGCATTTATTACTTTACCTGTTAATTTTTTATCTGTAGGAATTGTGCAGAATATTCGGTGTGACTGCGAAAGTTGTTGTGGTAATCGGGGCACAACGTCATGATGAGGAAAATGGTAAAATAGGGCCCTTATACAAGTCTAGAGCCAGTCTTATACAAGTTTAGATGAAGAAAATAACGCTCTCAATGAATTGTTTCAAATTGAAGTCTCGTAAATTATAAACACATTTCAATACCACATACTTGATCAGAGTTCTGATTCATAATAAATGATCAATAATAAAAATACTTGATATTCTTTCTTATACGAATATAAACAGCCAAAGGGCTTTTGAATAGGACTGCAATAATGCATGTGAATACGTAGGTAGACGCAGAAGTTCTGTTTTAAGTGTTCCGTTTTTATCTTTTAGAACCCTAAAAAAATCCACACAAACAAAAGCTCTCCAAGACTTTATCGGTTAACAATTGAATATACACCATAAGAATTTTGTACCGCTTCCCAAATTCAACTTCGCTTTAATTTATGTTACGTGACTTAACAAAAACGTTCAAAATCAAACAACTACGTAAAAATTGGAAAAGTTTGCAGCCCAACAGTTAACAAAACAATGTTTGCTTAGGAATGAATAACAAATTTCTTATAGAATTTTAATTTTACTGTTTAATTTACTTTTGTGAATTTTCTTAGTGCAAAATATACAAACCTGTAAAGCAAACAGGCTAACAATAAAATTTACCAACCAATGTTTAAAAGTTAGCAGGCCCTTGAAACAAAGCCTAGAAGTTTTTTGTACGTAGAAAATATTTAAAGTTTAAATTAACGGCCTGTTAATAGTTAATATTGGTTAGTGAAATTGGATCTAATACTTATAAATAAATTACAGGTAAATAAAAAAAAAATCTTTAAAGTACCTAAGTTCCGTTTTTAAATG
The DNA here is from genome assembly GCA_005406025.1 of Eumeta japonica. Lineage (NCBI taxonomy): Eukaryota > Metazoa > Arthropoda > Insecta > Lepidoptera > Psychidae > Eumeta > Eumeta japonica. The sequence continues at coordinate 285,356 of BGZK01000566.1, forward strand.
CTATTTTAAATAATACTAGCTGTTGCCCGCGACTCAGTTTGTGTGGCGGTTATGAAACATAACAATGTTTCAAAAAGACATGAAAGCTGCCCTCCATTTCTTTATTGTTTTTTATCGCCCACATAAAGCCTCAGACGTCGCGTCATTGTGCCTTCTTCACGAAGGTTATAGACAGTCGGGCACATTTTTTTCTGTCACTCGAACTGTCAACAAATCTTATGGCAGATAAGTACCATTTGTCTAAACCTATTCAGGAGGTACATCAAATTAAAGCGAAGGAAAAATTTGAATTTGCTCTATCTGAAAATAGGTAATGTAATGAAGCAAATTGTATCCTAAGTTAAGCGGTAGATTAGTGCTAATAAGACACAAAAAGTTTTGTTGGAATCGGTCCATTTATTATTGAATGACATTATAACTAACAAACAGACAGACACAGTCAGACAGACAAAAATTTTAAAAGCAGTTGTATATATATATATATACGCTACAGTGTGACGCTTAGTGGACATACAGTCCAATTGCAATGCAATGCAATTTTATTTTTTAAATACGAAATATACTATAGCGATTTTGAGATATGGCTATCGCTAATGTATTTGTACAAGTTTTTAGAAATTCTTGAGTGTATGTGATGATTTTTACATTTCAAATAGGTTTTTCTGTTTGTGTCATTTTTCAACTTTCTCTCATAAACTGTTCTGTCCGGTATTACGATCAACAGACAGACGTCCCGATAGCCGAGTGATTCGTCGAATGTGTCTTTATTGAAACGCTGGGTATGCTAATATGCAGAGTAATTAATTATATTTATTTAAAAGAAAAACAAAATAAATTTAACAGATAGTCTAACCTCTGCAATTCAAAAAATTGTTTAGAATTATATGAGAACAGACTAGTTTATTTGTAAGATTTTAGTTTATAACCAAACAAATAAATTGCCGGTCTGAAAAATGCACAAAACCTGCTGGATTTGGAAAAAATTACATTTTTAATTGTGGCAAAATTTTGCAAAAGCAGAATCCAACCCTCGTCCCATGGGGATTTTCTTTCGGTTTATAGTGAGACAATGAAAGTATCCAAATATAAACTGTACTTGAAACAAATGTTTCGAGGTGTTAATGTCTTATAAATCTATGAACGCCGGCTGTACTCATGAAAAAGCATGAGTCATTGTCGCGTTCCGCCTGAGCCGAGCGTGCGAGCGAGAGCGCAGAACAATAGAGAGATGCGATCGGCCTAACCGTTCGGATTGTGACGCATCTATCTCTTTTCCACTCCATCGACCGATGCGTCCGAGTAGAAGAGAGACAGCGGCAGCACACAACCTACACGTGAACTGTTTTGTCAACTGTTTATAAAGGGAAGTGAAAAGTTAATGTGGTTTACATTGCTTTTTACAACAATTTCCATTAACTCCTTCTTTATATTATACAAAATAATGATGATTCAGAGATAATAATCCAATTCAATTCATGAAAGTATGTAGTTTTTCATCAATGTTTTCTTGTGACATTATCACGCAAAGTTATCGTCCGTAAATCGACTTTACAGAAAACCATTTTTTTTATTTTAACAATCGAAACGACTTCGACGAAATTATTAAAGCCTTTATTTGGAAGACTAAAGGTACTTCTTGAAATTGATGTACTGTGTGTTTTACGATCCATTTCATAGTTTAGAATATTGGAACACAATACCACTTCAGAGGACAAGCAATAAGCGGTTTCAGGTACAGATGTAATAATAGAGTGCTGGTGAAAAGCAAAACAGATTCGAAAAGCAAGGGGGACACCAAAAGAGTGTGGAGCTGGATAAAACAACCAGTATATGCGTTGGGTATAAAATAAAATTGTCATTATCCTAGAACACGAATAGTAGAAAATATAAATAGGCCACTGCTGTAGTTTCGATATAACGGTTTACGAACGGTTATCTCGGCCCCATCGACAATCTGCACGATGAAATTCGCCCCTCTATCTGCGCATCTTGACAAAGCCGGCCCGCAGGTATATACGGTACAGACAAAAGTTGTCTGTTTTCGTTCGCAAAATATCCATTAGAATTTTGAAAGTTTTTGTCTAACTGTTTGCGAATGGTGAAATTAAAAACAAAATCACGGAAATTGGAAATTATATTTGTCTGATTAATGCACATTTTTTTTTACGGAAGACAAATAGAAGAAACTTGCCCTTTCCCACTGTATTTATTGACACATTATAGTATCTGTTACCCATCCTTAATCCAGTTTCTGGCTAAAGGTTGCACGAATACCGGCTGGCTCTACAAACTCCCGTCACTCCTAATCCAGAATAGAATCTACACTCCCCCCGATATTTACGCTCCCTTCGGTGTATCGGGACTTGTCCCTTTCAGTCATTGTGACTGGCTGAAGGTCGAGCGATGATGATGATGATGATGATGATGATGAAACTTATACATATATCTGCAAAATTTGCGATTGCCCTCGGCTAACCGTAAATCAACAGTAATTAATTAGGTGCTATGATTCAGCGTTAGTTTTTATTCCGATATTGATCGATATGAGATGGGACATTATAAAAAAAAAAAATTATCGTCACTCTATGCTTGACAGCTTACCTAACAATAAAGACACCATTACAACGCTCAGTAGATTTCAATAGAAAATGGCAACCAACTTAAACAAATACTTAATTGCTCATTTTTCATATAAATTTATTCTCTCCCCAGGTCACTAAACTTTGCGTTTGCATTTTCAAGTCCGTATACTATATTTTTACTTTGATGATCATCATTGTCTTCAAATTCGAGCAACACAAACTTTAATCGTATCCTGCTTCTTCATATATACCAAAAACGGTTTCATATTTTTTTTTAAATCGCATTCCAGTCGCTAATTATCAAATAGTTCTAACAGCTAAAAAAATTTTAAGGTGGAACGGGTCACATTTCATGTCTGTGCAATAACATAACACTAAGTAATAACACACCTTTATTTCAATCTATAAGTGAAGTAAAAGGATAGATCTTCAAAAGAGAGAAACTTAAAAGCATCCAATTTAAACATTTTTAGTGTTGTTCAATCCCTCATTTGGTTGAATTGTCAATTGTGTCAGGTCTATTTTTTTTTATTTTGAAAAATATATACATATTCTTTTCTTAATTGGAAAAACAACATTCTTGCAAACTGAATTTTTCTCCGTAGGTGTGATAACTAGTCGATTTCTGTTCAATATTGATATCTGTGTAAGATCATACTACAAAACGAGTAAGATACGAAATTTTATTCGAAGAAATGTTTTGTGAAACTCATCATGCAATCTAGCCTATTGTTGTGAAAATTTGGAAATTTTTATATCCCTTCTCTCGACTCGACCCTGTTATAATAAGTTCAGTAATATGTCAGAGGTTACAATAAAATATGAACCATATGCTCTGAACCGTATCTCTTTTGCATACAAATGCATGCATTACATTTTTTTCATAAAATATATTATTTCGTTAATGCCTTTCTTAAATGTTAAATACAGAACGTTATAAGTATAAAAAATATTCAGTATATGGTTCCTGACTACAAATTATTACAAGAGAAAAGCAAATGTATCGAATACACCTGCACTTTGTACACTTTTTAAAAAGTGGAAGAATTTTTTTTAATAGAATTTTAGCGGGGCAAACCAGCTTGCGAGATATCGACGAGCTTATGGGTCATCGCAGCCCATGGACACTCGCAACCTCAGGTGAGTCACTTGTCCGTTGACGGCTTCTTGGATAGGAATAAGATGTTAAATGTAGGTGGATCGATAGAGGCAAGTGGGGTGATAGCTATGAGCTACTGGAACTTTCATTCACTGGACGAAAGCAACATCAGAAGCTGTCACTTCACGTCTGTATCCTGTGAGAGTGTGGTGTCTCACCGTCGAGCCGGATCCATTTTCGCGTTACAATCAAGTAGACTACAGCATGGCTGTATCACTTAAGGAAAATTCAATTCTACAGAACAACTAATAAGTATTAAAATTGAAATTTTTGTTGTACTTCCTTTCGGGGAGAAGCAATATTTTATTTAAAGGAAAATTTGGTGATGAATACTTCACTGTAGGTTCGTACCGAAACTTAAAGTGAAGTACTAACTGTCAGTCGCAAATAAAATGAAATAGTTATTTATATATTTTGTCTCGACAAAATATATAAATAATGGAAATAATCATGATTAATAGATGATGACATGAAGTTAAATATGTCAATGTATACATTTTTATTTTTAGATTAAGTATTATTATAATCTATGTGTTTAATGTAATAATATTATAATGTATGTATTTAATGTTTTTGTACAAATCAATACTGAAATACAATACAACAAAATTACAGTCAAAATACTTTCATTTTGAAGTTACAATAGCAGGTTTGGACGATTCGTCGAACAGTCTTCAATGCATAATTAATTGTTTGCGCATTAAAGACTGTTCGAGGGAGAAAAAAAAAATTTTTGATCTTTGTTATCATTTACTAATTCTGATGTTATTATTTTTGTACGTGGGGTGCACTTTAAATTTCTGGTACTGGCCACTTACATAAACAATATTTAAAAAGAAATTACCACATATAAAAATGGAACTCTTTGGCTGTAGAGTAAGTACTGTTTGTTTCATCTAACTGTCAATTGTTTTTACATTGTGGCGTCATTTTAGAAATTGCGTGTCTTCATCACAATGTATTTAAATATTGAGAATTTTCGTAGTATGATTTTATACGATATTAAGCAGAGCCTCGCTCGGTTTCGAACTGCTTTTGGCGACGAAGCACTATGCAAGCCGACTATTTATAACTGATTTACAGAATTCAAGCATGGTCGTGTCAATATCAGACACGAATTCCGTTATGGTGGCCCGTGCACCGCTGTGAACAACACACACATCTATGCTGTGGGCCGTATGATCGAAACAGACAGGCATATGACCTACCGTGAGATTCGGTCATCCTTAAGCATAGGCATGAGTTAAATACAATCAATCCTACACAAACATTTTGGTATGAAAAAGTCGTACGCGCAGTGGATCCCATTTAATTTGAGGCTCAAAACATGGACAGCGTCACTTGGTGCAATGCCATGCTTACTAGACGTTAAATTTGGTGTAACAGGTGATGAAACGTGTATTTATTGCTACGATCTCAAAACAAAGCAGCAATCGACCGTATGGGTGTATCGAGATGAACCGAAACCAACCATAATGGCGCTCAAGCGAAGTGTCTCTAAGCGGATGACTACTTCTTTTTTTAATAAAACTGGACAGGTACATGGCTACTGTTGATTTGGAAAATTGTCGTAGCGTGAATAGTAATTGATACTCGACCATTTGTTTGCTGGAAGTTATTGACGAACTACGTAAAAATAAACGTAAACTTCGTACCATCTTGTACCACGACAATGCCAATTTTCACACGGCCAAACGGAGAAGCAATTCTTTGAACTTTTTGCCTTTTTTTTGTTCGTATAAATTAAGAACTAATTACACGTTCAATGATTTTCATCATCATAAGAGACTGTCGAAAAGTATGATAAACGTGTTTCCGAGGTGACCGGGGGGGAGTGGCATAATTTTTCAAAATTCGTATGAAAAAGTGTATTTACGTTAACGGAGAATATTTTGAGAAATGATAAATCCATTTTCAATGATAAATCATTCATAGTAGACTTTTCTCTTTAATTCCAGAAACTTTCAATGCGCCCTACGTACACCCTCCTGCCACACAATTGAAGTTGTAATTCTGATGTAAGCAATAGATTATTTAATATAATTTCTAGTTCTACGATCCGGATCATGACACTTGTCATGACATCTATCACTTCGATCGTTATATAATTGATGTATAAATGATGAATAGATTACCACTCACGGCCTCGCTCGCGTGACTACAGAAATGTATCCTTCTTTTTTACACCCATTTCATTTCCATTCCCGAACTCGATATCCCTCTAGGACCCTGTCAGCCTTACTCTAGGATTCGATCCTAGGTCCCGCAGTCGGGACCTCATTTTTGTCCCATTTCTGTTCACGATTTCAGTCTCGATCTCGATTCTAGACTTTCACCCCGACTTAATTTTCAGTTTTAACCTCGATCCTGATTACGTTTTCTATGCGTCTTCGGGCGATCACAATTTTATAATAAGAAACCTACAGACTACGTATGTTTTAAATAAATGTACGCGGTATGTACAATTTGAGTCTCAAGAAAAAACAAACTAACCATATTGTTATTTTTACATATAGTAGCTGCGCTCTGCAGTTTAATGTGTATAATTCATTTTGGATCATATAATACATTTGTGTTTCATATACGTTTTAGGTATATATCTAACCTAGATTGTTTTATTACTAAATAACATATAGAGGTAAATAATAATGTATGGATATAATAAAAGACTAATTACTAAAAAATAATCCGATATGACATTTAAGTATATACTGAAGTAAAAAAAATATATGGTTAAAATTTTATTTCTATAAATGATCTATCGAAGTCATAGAGGTTTTCCTGATATTAATGCAATCAAACTCTTCAGCATTATATATTATTCGTATAGATTCAACAAATTCCAATGGTTGTTATACAAAGAGAAATGAAAATGAATTTGGTTTTTTATTGCAAAATTTGAAAGCAAATTTGTTGATCCAAAATATAATCTATTGATTTTTTTGGCACCAATTGATACAGAAAAAAATGAGTCAATTATGTTTCTCCTTGACCTTTTGAGTATGTTGTTAGACGAATATTTTAAAACGGAGATATAAAAAATAGAATCCCATTTATGTGAGATATAACTCTTAAATATTATTTTCAATGCATTATTAAATATAATTTCTAAATATAAGAGATGACAAATGAGAGAAATATAAAAAAAAATGTATTTATTAAGTTCGTTATAATTTATGGTATACCAAGTAAAGATATATTCTTAACTTCAAAGAACAAGTGTTTTGGATATAAGACGAAATCGTTCAATGTATTGGATGGTACAGTGAATTGGGAAGATATTTTCAATACTTTAAGATTGTTTTGACGAACAAATTGTTAAAGAGATTCTCAAAATATAACAAATTATTATAGATCTTGTGGTCCTAGATCGCTGTCGTATAAAATTATAATATAAAGTGTGTCATTCATACCAATCTTAATCACTTTAAATGATTAATATGTAGATTAAGTCTTGTATTGCTTACTATTGCATTTTTCATATTTTTTTTGCTATTGTGCAAGAACACACTATCAGTAACAATGTCAATGAAATAAAGCAAGATGAAATCATGAAATGACCCTTAGTAGTATAATATAAACGTAATGCAAATACTATGTTATCAAATTTTATATTCTAACATGCAGTACTCTATTATAATATAAACAACTACCAAACTTTCACACTATAAAACACTCAGTAATATAATAGAAAAACTTGAAAATAACGTTTACGAATATGGCCGTGAGATTATAACGCACATATAGTCTACGAAATATTTAGATAAATTTTTCAGCGACCATGAAGACCAACAAAAAGGTTTCCAAGGAGATACACAACAGAGCTCGTGTCCGCACCTCTGAACACTACAAGCTGAATTATGAATTGACATGTCGGCCCTACACGTCGTAACCTTCGATATTTCAGGGAACGAATCTCCCCAATGTACGTGATTACGCGCGACACTACGCACGCGGGTCGGTCGACAGGTTTCACGTTCGCCGCACTCAAAGCGAACGATGATTGATATTTCATTTGTGCGTTAATAAGGAGACGTTAAGTAGAGGGAGAGTTGCAGGGGATTTCGGTTGAAGGTTTCGACGCTGAATCGACAAAAAGTGATAATCGTGCCGAATATCGCTTCGATTACACTATCAAAACATATGTGTCTACTTGCGGATTAGTAAAGTCTGTATGTAAATTTTATTATTTAACTTAAGTGTACGCGTAAGTTGAATGCTAAAATTTATTAAATTTTTGGCCATTAGTCATGATCTGAATCTCGAAGCAAATCGTTCACACTTATGTTTAATAGCACTGAAATTATAAACATTTTGCATTCCTCGAAGCAATGCTGTAGCATTGCTTGCCATTAATGGCAAGTTTTAGAAAAAACTCATATACTTTTGGTGAGTATGAAATTTCTTTAGTCTTGATAAAATTTTTAATTAATGTAAATTCGGTAAATATTTCTGGTTGAGATAAAAGATATTAGATATGAAACCAACACTTTTCATATGCATATGTTTATATGAATTTTGTGAATAATTTCGTTTGAGAGAAAATATATTTGAAATGAAATCAATATTTTCTTATAACGAATTTTTGCAAATATGTCAATACACGTGTTTATTTTTATATATGACAAAAGTATATGCTGCGTAACTTTTGCCACAGAACACTTACAATCTTGCTCATCTGTAAAAGGTGTTTTTTGCGTTAAAAAAATAAGGATACTCAATGAAATCATGAAATCAAAACACTACAATTAACCTATAAAACAAAATCATTAAAAGTTGAAACAGTTGTATTGTTTGTCATTATTTTTGTTGATAATGGTTATAGAAGCGATTGAATGTACACGACTTTAACGTGCAAGATATCCACTATATTAATTTAAAAGAGATCGAAGAAAATGCAGTAAAGGTATAGTTATTAAATCGATAAAATATTAACTTCAAAGAGACGTTGTATTCTAAAAAATTACAGATAAAAGAAGATCAAACTTATACTGTAATATTAAGAATGTAAAATTCTTGATTTTACTTTAGATTTACATGGAATCAATACGTCTATGCATGCGATAATGTTATTAATTTTTATAATAAATATTATTAATGTCAAATCTCTGGAAATTAGGCTGTCTAAGAACTTGAAGTTTAGGTCACAGAATAATCTTTAATAATGTGATGCGTAAGATTTAAATTTATTATCAAAATTTGTATACAGATTTATATCAATAATTTACTAATCTAAGCAATTACCTTGCCGTAAAGTACCTGTACCTGTACGAAAGAAATTGATAAAAGAAGTAACAATTTTATGCAATTAGTGATGTGAAGTAAATATATTACAATTTTGTAATTGGAAACATTGAAGGAGTTTGTGAGTAGGGTTACAATTTTTGAAATGTTCACATTGTGAGAGTATAACTAACTATTGCAATCAAATCTATAAATATATTTTCGAATATTTCCAGAACAATTATAATATTTGACACTGCGTATTCAATCGAAAGACATGTCCATACATAATTTGAATATTTATACCAACTACATGTAAACATTTTTTTTTTCTAATACAATAGAGTACTACAGTTATCGAAAACCAGATCCAATAATATTTTTTCGTTCGCCGATATGAGAATTTGTTATTTTTGTCTAAATTTTTTTTCTATAGAGTAATTCATTTTTTATTGTTATTACTAAAGAAAATTTGTCGTTTGAATAATGTATTAGTATCCGTGGCGCGTCATAAATTACAGAAAACATAATCGTAAACTGTGTACATAAACATTGTTTACATAAATATAGCACATTGAAAGTTACTATCATTCATAATTTTTTCCTTGCATTTATTTCATTAGAATTGTATTCTAATGAAACAGTGCATACACACTATCGAGGAATTATTGAAAATAAAAATCTGCAATTGCAACGGATCTGTGCACAAAAGTTAAGGAAAAGTTTCCTGGTCAGACAAATAAGAAAAGTGCAAGTAGGGCGGGCCGCCGCCCAGACGCCGCCCTCCTTATTTATTTCCGCGTCGACGCAACTTTGTTGAACTCCGCGGAAAAAGTTACAAGTACTTTTCAATGTCACTCGCTCGGTAATTTAGCTTGACTTCATAGATAACTTTACGGTTTTAGACGAATGTTTCGTTCAACTTTAATGAAGATATTAAATGACGTTATTATTTTGTGATCGATTTATAATGGTTTTTGTGGTGTAGTATTATTTTTCTAGCTTTATATCAAGAAAATTTTTGTTACATAATGATAAAATCATCTAACTGTATAACAGAACGCCACCTGAGCACTCACCGCGGCCGCTGCGTCCTACGAAACGCAGGTCGTTAAATTTGGCAACTTGGTTCTTCATGACGGCAGAGCTGTTCCGGAGCTCGGCGCAACAGTTCTCGTCGTTGCCGGCGCGCACGGTGACGAGCGTGCCGTCGCCGACGTCGCCCAGCGCCACCACCTTGAACGCCACCGGCAGCGTCTTGTTGGAGCGCCAGTGCGGCGGTAACACCGTGCACACGAAATGCGGGCTACCGGTGCGTACTAGTTCGCCCGGGTGCTCCGACAGAAAGTCACCGAGCGTACGCTCCGCCAAGATGTCGGAGGTCATCTTGGTATAGGTCTCATGCAATAGCGTGGAGCTGGTGTCGGGCGAGACGGCGCCGCCGCCGGCGCCGGGCCCGTGCATGCTGTGGGTGCGGCGCGCGCACGCGGGCTGCGGCCGCTCGGCGCGCTCACATGGCGCGGACGGGGCCCAGCGCGCGCCGGCTCCGGGCGGGGGCGCGGGCACGCCGGCCGGTCGTCAGGTGCGTTCGCACATGGCCGCGCCGCCGCCGCCGGTCGGCCGTGCCGCCCTACGCGCCTCTAATACGCTCGGTTCGTCGTCACGTTGCTAGGGAACGCGCGCGTGGCCACTCCGCTCGGTGACGTCACGGCGGTCTCGCCACGCTTTTTTTCCCGCTGAATGAAAAGTTCGGAGGGTGGTGCGGCGGGATCGGGGGGTTGATTTTTTTGGTGCAGGGGAGGCGCCGAACGCGAACCGGAAAACTTTTCACTAGTTTCACTGATGGAAGTATTTTTCTCGTGTGATACTGAGGCGGCCGCCGTTCATGCGTCTGGACTTCTACGATTTCGTCGTTCGCTTTCGCTATAAGTAGTCGCGTGTTCGCTTTCGAAAGGGTGTCCGAAACGCGGACGCGGCGGAGGGTCGTGTGGCGCGCGTGCAGCGGGGCGCGCGGTCGTCAGGAGACTCGGCGAGGGCGGCGTCGAGTGCGGCGTGCGGCGTGCGGCGTACGGCGGGCGGCGTGCGGCGGGCGGCGTGCCGGTTATTAATACGCGGTGTCGCGGTGTACGTCCGCACCCGTCGACTTCGGCCAAAGTTTCGCGGACGAGTCGCCGCGCTCAGGCCGGGGCGCGGGGCGCGGGCGGCGGCGCGCCCCGCGACGGAGCGCACTTTGCGGTCGGAGTGGGTTGGGTTTAAAGCCGCCGAAGGATAAAACATACAAATAAACACGTGTTCGCGCCGGCGCGAGCGAGAGGTCTGCGTGAACGAGAAGCCGCTTCGACTTGCGGCACTCCGTCCGCGCCGGCCGCGCGCGTGTCGACTCCCCGAGCCGTGCTAAGTAATTAAATGAATACCCGTTGAAATAATTACCTTCCCATTTAAAGTTATTCTAATGTAAATAAATGTCACTGTAGTTTCTGCACATAAAAAAACACCTTCAAAAAATGTATGTGGTCTATGGCATTGCTAATCGACATATACGTATGTAGTAATAGATTACTTATATAAAACAATGTGCAATTTTTTTTAAAATGCACAGATCACAATATCTTTTGTCGATGTGTAACATTCTACCACACGTATTTTTAAAGCTTACTCCTCAGCTGTTACGGCTTGATATAAGCTTTTTAACGCTTAGACGTCGGCCGACAGATCTGATTAAGGCAGTTGTTAAGTGTGGCCCGGCGCCCGCCCGCCCCGAGTTTTATCCGGCCTAAACTGCTTACGGTATTGTCTAGCTCCCGGCTTTAAAAGATAAAGTTCATTTTGGTTCTCGTAGCTTTGTCCGTGATTTCAAGCCTTTCACCATAAATAAATGTGCCAATTACCGCACCACACAAAGCTAAAAAATTTAACTTATGCTGCTAATTCAATTTTGTTCAACTATTATTTTTTATTAGAATATCAGTATTCAGTATAAAATTTATTTAATTATTACGAAAGAGTAAATAGATTTTTATACGAAGCTCTTAAATTTATTTTAATAACTAAATAAATTACAAAATTAAATTACAAACTGAACGGTAGCAAGGTAATGCCTAATATGGCAATTCAAAAAAAATATAAAAAAAAACAATTCGAAAATTTATTACTGTTCAAACATACAATTTCTAATGAGATCACATTTGTAAATACTTACATAGCAATTTAAGGAAACGATCTTGCTGCACATTAAATCCGTCTAGTGAAGTTAATAAATCGTTTAAGGGGCAATGTGTGCGCTTTTATAATAAGATCCCAGCTGAAATTAGAATTTGCCATTTTATGAATTTAAAAGTTTCGTTAAAAGGAAGTTATATGGCAAGGGCTATTATACTGTGTCTGAATATATTAAGGAAAAAACCCATGGAATTGAACTGCTCGATTATCCGGTTGCTTCATGTTATTACTAAGTGTATTAAATTATTTATTCTTCAATATTTAATGTCAATGAGTAAAAAAGAGCAAACCTTGAGTTTCTTGCCCATTCTTCTAATGATGAATCAGCATTTGGAATGGGTGGTAATTTTAATGCCGAAAACAGTTGTTTATGACGAATTTCAAATGTAATTTCTATTACCCACGAAATAAAGATATTTTTGATTTCATTTTGCTTTGGTTCTCTTAACGCGAATACGTCTTTAAATTTACATCCATAGTTAGAGGCAACTCGGACATCTGATGATAACAAAATAGGATGATACATTTCAATGCTACACCCTACATGTCTATCATCTACCTCCAAAATTTCATTCGACCACTTGATAGCTAAGGGATTAAAAAACTCGTTACGTTTAGTGAGGACTGTGAATCATCGCGCGCAACGGAAGGGGAAGGGCCGATATTTTGAGGTCGTTTCGCTGAAATGACTAATGCAATATCGGTGTCAATTCGTCAAATATCCAAATCAAAATATAGAGATCGTGTATAATTTGAAAGGGTTTCTAAAGAGCAATCCAGAGATATCCATAAGACCCTACATGACTGTCGGGGACGTAAAAGAATGAAGGCGTACGAGCAGATCAACGACGGCGCCAGTACACCTGCGCCTGGGGCGACCGAGATTGAGCAAGAGGATGATGTAAACGCTTATATATCAACGCTGGACATTATAGACATCGATTATGTGTGAACGCGGACTATTAAAGACACATTTAGCAGCAGCTAATGAACGTTTTACTGCTACGTTTATAGCTATAGGAATTCCGAAAGACTTCTGAGTATTCAAAAATAATTGTGCATATGGTTCGCTCAAAGAAATGATTATCTGTTTCGTTTACTTATGTGTTCACGTAAAGTACACGACCGTGTCCAAGACATAGCCAAGTCCCGATTTTTTTTTTCTAGGCTTCAATACCTAAAAAGCAAAGCAAAGTCCATATGGGATCACTTTGTTGTCCATCTGTTATTTCTTTGTCTAGTTCATTTTACTCAAGAACAAATAGAAATATCGATTTAATAGTCTGCAGTCTCATAGAGGTGTGAAAAGTTCAAATTTCAAAATCATATCACTTATAAGTTTTTAAATTAAGTATTTGCTGCCAACATAAATAGCTCTAAGTATCTGTACACAAATCAGCTTAATGGTTTAATAGTCAAAGGTGTGATTATTCTTTTAATTTACGAACAATTTAATGACAAATGGAAAATGAAATTTTGTAGTATTTGCCCCACTTACGGGGTTAAAAGTGCATCTATTCATGTGGTTAATCAATTAGATATTTATTGTCAAATAATATAAATAAAAATGCGTTATATGTAGTATTAGAATTATGCTACGTATGTGGTCAAAGGTATGCCGACCTACATAACCAATAGGTCGGCAACGCGCTGGTGACTCTTTTGGAGTCGCGAGTGTCCATGTGTGGCGGTGACCAACTACTCCCTGATGGCTCGCATGCTCGTTTACCCGTTGAAAGTGCTATAAAAAATATTGAATGTACTGTTCTCTGGAATTGCTTTCTGAATAAAATTTGCAATATACAATACGTAAACGCTGTTCATTAGAGGAGAGTTAGAGGAAGTTCTTTACTTTAAAAATTTTATTTTTTTAAAAACACCTTAAAACTTCTAAGCAATATTTTCTGATTACATGCATCATTTTGGAAATAATCGCTCCAAAATTAGCAGAAATTGTGTCCTCTCCTTTATATTTTAAACCATATGTCCAAAAAATATTTTAAAAAATACGAAGGTAACGCTTAATAAATACTTTCAATAAAAAATATTTTGAACACGATAAGATATTATGCCATTTTTGAATTATCTTCGAAAACTGCGCTTTTCAACAAAAAGACATAAGTGCTATGAACATACGCTCTTTTAGTGGTGCACCTTAATTTACACTAGTTTAAGAGTAGTAGTTGACATATCTACTTAATTCTCCAGTTATAGGCGATCTAAGTGCTTATATTTATTATTGCAGGAGGCAACGCAGTTATTTCATCTGTAGTGCATTTCTTTGTAACAGCTTCTGAACCCTACAGTGAGCATGACCCGACATGCTCTTAGCCGGTTTTTTATTTATATTATGAGGTTAAAGTTTTGAACTATCCACTAAACAAACCTGTTAGTTAAGCAAAAACGGAAAAATATTTTCTTGTTTAGAAAAAATAATGAATCATTTTCATTTATGGGCTACCTGCTTACCTATTACAATATAAAAACCTCATAGAATTTTATTAGTATTCTATCCATTTTGATAAATATTGTAGCTTACTTACTAATTTATTTAACTTTTATACTGACAGGACATAATATGTCTCAAAGCAGTAGATAAATTACATAAAACACAAAAACATAACATTGAAGTATGTCGATACTGGCAGTTACGGTGCTGCAATACAATCTAAAATATTATTCTGTTATAAAATAATAATTAAAAAAAAACTGGCAAGCATAATTTTAACTTACGTAAAGAAGATTAAGTTGAATTATATTATAATATGTTTATGACATCTGAATTATACTTGTTTGTGATTCCTGTAAAATACATATGATGGTTTCATGTAAAGAAAAATTGGTGAATATGTGGTCTTGTTGAATTCTACTTTATTGTACTCGAAGAAAAGGACTAAGATCGAGTGCCAAAAGGTGTTCTGATAACAATTTTTTTTCACAGAAATAAATGTTTCATGTTTAGTGTGAGAATTTTCAAGTAAACCAAAAATAAGACTTTACAATTTGCATTTTTTCCCAAAATTTTTGAAATAAAGGGCTTAGTAGTAAAAGCCGAGAAAAAACTATTTTCGTACACATGATACGTTAGTATCTTCTAGACCAGTACTTTTAAATTATAAAAAATGCATAATTGCATTTGTTATAAGGAACCCTTTTACTTGATATATCAAGTATCGAATATTAACTTTATATCGTCCAGAGGATTTGCAGAAATCAGACTGTGACAGACGGATGGATAGACAGGCACGAGAGAGACTATAGGCGTTTCGTTTTTTTCAGTGAACATATAAACAACCCTAATTATTTGCATTAAATACCAATTTTCAAATCAACAGTGAAGCATTAAAATTAATGCTTCGAATACTTTATACACTTAACGTACATGTGAGCATTTTTTTCAAATTAAATAAACAATAAATATTAAAAATGTCTAAGTTTATGTTACAAAAATGCCGCCTTTGGTCTGACCTGGTCCGAAAGTCTCCATTACACTTGCAGCATATCCGCATTGGATGGCGACAGATAGGGTTTGAAACAGACAAGATCCACAAGCGGGGTAGCCCCCTACGTCTCTGAGTCCCCTGCCCAACTCCCTTATGAAGGACTTTGTCTCACTGCCCATGGGCCAGCTGTTTTGCGACTGGTATAAAAAGTTATCTGTCTTTCAGGATGCCGTTCTGTAGATGTTTTTGTATTTCAGATGACTGTAGATTCGTCCCCCGAGGCTGCTCTTGACGTATTATTTAGGTGGGGCGCTGCGAGCGTATTGACGCATTTGACATCCCAGACTAAACAGTGCCCCCTTTGTCAGGGAGTTAACGTTAACCCGTTACCATCAGAGCAGCTTAGAACAGGAGGCTCAAGCGTATATGGAATATTGATAGAAATCAGCGCCCGTATATAGGCGCGCACGCGCATTTTTAAAAGTATCGAATTTCTAATACCGAGGAAATCATCCCCTTTATTATAACTATAAAATACCGTATTACTGAGCCCCATGCTTATGTTTCCGTCAAAATATGTTGTAAGCCAATTTAACCATAATTTAATTGATAGAATGTTTCAAAATATTTGTTTCTAGATTACATTAGATGTATTATTAAAGTAATTATCAAATTATATGTTTTTTTTGGTATACACCAGTAGGTATCCCAGTTCGAGTGTAGATGCCATAAATATAAAAGAATAAGGCTACAACAATAAGAAAACCACAAGATTATATTATAATTTCATTAAAAAACTGCAAATAGTTAATAATTACGAGATGTTGGTTGACAAAATATTTTAGCTACTAAATGTTGAATAGTTCCTTCGCCTTGCTTGTCCCGCACTATATGTACACGTTTTAGTGCAACACGCGGCGCTGAGCGCAGCGCCCCCTTCAGCGCGGACGGCCATTAGAGCGCCGATGCAGCTGTCATTTTCGCAAGGCACCGCACTCAACTTTTACACCGGCTCAGCACCCGCCACCGAGGGCCGCCGTCAACAAGGAAATTTGTAATATGTCATATATTATGACTGTAGCTGAGCCCGTGGCTGCGTCCGCGTGAACTAAATTCCTTTATTTTAAGGTCCAGCATTTTTTCTTTTAAATTGATATCGATCCCAAACCCGTTCTCGATTTCAATTCAGGTTCCGCTTGTTTGTTCCGGTTCCCATCTCTTTCCTACGTCCCTGCTCTAAATTCGCTAACTGGTTTCGCTCTCAAATACCATATTCGCTTTCGCTATTGAATCTAATTTTACTTTACCACTCTACTCTGATTACTCAATCGCTCGGATTATTATATGAAGAGCAAAGAAATAGAAATGTTGAATGAATAATACACACTTTCGCTTTTATTAAAAAAGTAACAGTAACATTAAATACATCTATTTCGTACTTTAGTTTATTTTTTATTAATTATATTAATATTAAAATTAATTAACAACTCGACCACAGCGCCGCTATCGGATCCAATTTTGGTTCATTATTTAATCGAAACTATTAATCATCTGCGAATTTCATTAAAATTGTTCTTATTTTTACCCACGACTCCATCCGCGTGGACATATAATTATTTTTTTCCTCTTTTATCCTCTTTAATATCAATCGATCTTGCTGTTAATTCCAATCCCGGTTTCATTTTCGATTACAGTGCTGTTCCTAATTTTTCGCCCGATCAGGTCTTTCATTTTGATCCCGGTCCTAATTCGATTTCGACTTTAGTCCAGTTTACAATTCCGGTTCTAATCTTGCTCCTGATTCTTCTACCCACCCCATTTCAAATTTTCATTGTGATATATACCGGTTACAGTTCCAATTTCAAAATTCTAAGGTCCTTAGAACCTATTCTGACCATTTTCAGAAGTGTGTGTGTATATGCGTACGTGCATTCGGTGCATGTGTGCATGCGCGCACGCACATGTACGCGTGTGTGTTTTATTATCTTACTGCAACGGAATACCCTTGCGCTGTGGAAAAACTTACGCCTTCACGTCCTCTCATATCTAAAAAAATCGTTATCGACTATTTTTTTAGATAAGTTTAATTGTGTTATATGCTATCTATACGTGTAGTATATTTTTTTCCCGAACGTTGAGGAAAAAAATTTTATCAAAATTACATTTCCATTTTCGATGTTCAACGGCTCTTTATGCTCGCCCTATCAAAATAAGAATAATTTACAGTAGGTCCTGAAAAGTCTTTATGCGCGCTGACAATTATTGAAAATTTGCTCCTCAATACTTGCATATTTCTGCAACGATGAATAAGTTCTAATAGAGTTTTCTATACGCTTTAAAAGATAAAATAGTAAATTTTAAAAGTAAAACTGAGATTTGATGCATAACGTGTAGCCAAGCTGCCGAACCTTTAAGCTTTCGTTTGTGACTTGCGGTTTATATTTTGGTACTACCCGCCTTAAATATATTTTGTAAAGAAAATGCATAGAACTATTTAAGAGAAAGTTCACTGATTTCGTACTCTACACAACGTACGGGTATAGAAGGTATTGAAAATGAACTTATTAACAAAAGGAATAAAAAAAAACCAAAATAAATCATAAGAAATTGCTTCTAAATTTTAACGGCAAAATGAACATCTTTTGTCATTATAAACCAATACAAATACTTCCTTTCCATTTTAACGTAAGTCCTAAGTCATGAAACGGTCGATTAGAAAAATTTTGTTTCCAAAAATTTCCATTATTTTCGAAATATGAAAAGGAAATCTGAATATCAAGTTAATATTTTATATAAATTTAGAAACTTAAAAGTATATATTTAAATAGGCTTAAAAATGTTCTTTAGAAGCCCTCTATAAAAATCTATTTTTAGTGGTTTTGGATTTCTTTTTTCACAAAATTATGAACATTTTTAATTTTTTAACCGCCATGTAGTATTTATCAATGCGCACTTTTCGACACTTCAACAATTCGCCTAGAGCTAGGGCTCACGATACCAGAGCGAGTTCGCATTATCGTTGAAAATGGGGCCCCCACTGATGTAGCCGAAGAAACATTTTCAATGTTATAATATTAACATTATTACTATAGTACTTTGCAGTAACTATGGTAATTACCGTACGTCATACCACAGTTAACTAAAAACTAACGCAACGCGCTACCCCTTCGTAACACGTATCATATAAATGATGCCAATTTCTCCAAAATGGCAGTTCTGTATTAATCTTAAAATCAATATTATCCGTGTCATAAATTTTTTTCTACATATCATACACTTCTGTCAAATAGTAAGTTAATTTATTCTAACTTTGAACATTTTTTTTAAAAAGTGCTTTCATAATGGACCATAAAAGTACCATTAATTAATCCAACGATTTTCATAATTATAAGCGTAAACAGTATATATTTTAATACTTCGGAGTGCTTTTAATCAAAATTTTAATATTTTTTTTTTCGTTTTCCAGAAATTTAAGAATCTATAAAAAAAGTCTCATAAAATATGTCCAAAACGTTTGTTTTAATTTTATGTCAGTTATTAATATTTTTCAAAAAATGTTTTGTAGTATTGTAGCCCTTTCAATAACGTATCTTTTGATACCGCTATTAAATTAAAGTGGTATCAAAAGATGTATGTCTTAATAATTGAAGACGCTGGGTTCCTGTCGCACTTTCATCGAAATCGAGTACTTTACTCACACGTATGAAAAAAACACTTCCTTCGCTAAAAATCTCAAACGTTTATTTTTTTGTTATATTCGTAAAGGGAGTGAATAATTAAAATAAATGCCGTTTTCATTTTTCTGCAGCAACTCTTTGAATAATAGAAGATATTTTTATGTAAAAAGTTGATTATTAAAGAAAAATTATGATCGGTGATAGGCCAACAAAATTTGAAAACAGATTTGGAATGTAAATTAGAAATTGGTAATATCGAGGGTAACTAGGTGATTGAAAACTTTTAGACAATATATTAATTTATACTTGGATGCTCGAAGACCCATTGGCAACAATAAATTCCAACTATCAATAAAAACCGATCGAGGTTGAAATGCGGGAACCGATATGAGTTGAAATGCGGGTACATACAGAATTTTTTCTAACGTAATAAAAAGAAAATTGGTTATTAATTCTAAATTAAGCAAGTATCAAGTCACTCCTTATATATTTGAATAATTTAAAATAATATCCAAATATATATTTAAATATCGATAATACTGAAATACACTTATGGGCCCGTAATAAGATTGTTGTAATAGAAAAGTGGAAATTGTGTAGTTGAAAATAGTTTGTGAAAATAATTTTCGTTTGCATTCGCTTCCATTTCAAAAAATAATTGAAAATTTTTATAATAATATTTTTAAAATAATTGAAACAATTGGATAATTTAAATTATTACAGGCAAAATTGACGATCTTAAAAGTTGATTGAATGCAAAATGTGTACCTCAGAAAAAAATGAAATGATTGTCTTTAATATATATGTATTACAACACCTTACTAGTCAAGGAGCATTTTATTTGTGCTTAATTTGCTAAATCGATGAAAACAGAGAGCATTATAAACCGTGGCATACGGATGGACGGACATAACAAAACTATAAGAGTTCCATTTTTTACCTTTGGCTACAGAATCATAAAATGCGAAAATAATGGATGCGAAAATCCAAAAAGGATAAATATATGAATATTATATTTTTTTTTGTATTGTATGGCAAAAATTGTGGCTAGCTATTGACAGAGGCTTATTTTTTTTTTGTAAAAAGCGAAGGACATTGGAAAGTCGGAAACAAGTGCTTCAACTACTTTCGCGTGTGCGGACGTCGAATGTCTTTGCTATCGTCAATTTTCTTATCTTCGAAAACGTCATGTTCATCATTCTAAAATCAGTCTTCGTTCCAATGACACCGTTCTGCATGCTTCTCTGAGGTATAAGCGGAGGGGTTCCGTCGCCGTTCTATGTAGACTCGGTCCGGTGCGGCAAATATTTAGAGAGGCTCCCTTACAACACAAAATCAAACCTTTTATTTAAGTCCGGCCTCGGAGGGGAAGCGCATTGTTTGAGAGGGCGAGGTTAGCGCACCTCCGAGGGAGATAGTTCAACAACCCTTTGGACGACCAGCGGCTGAGCGGCTCGCCCTCTGCGCCGACTACTATTAGTATTTCATAATCGTTCTGATTAAAGATAATTTTGGCCTTTTGAAATTCAAATCTCGTTATTTCATAGATCATCATATAATAAATGAGAAACGACGTAATATTTTGTGAATTCACACACTTTATTATTCATTTGAAAGACAGTTTTCTCTCGAGAAGAACCAGAAAGAAACTAAAGGGTTGCTTTTCTCTAATTTTACTACACACAACCACAATAAATAGAAAACAATTACTAAATGGTCAAATAAGAAGTCAAGCTGGTTATCCATATATATATATTTGTTTTCTAAATATTAAAAAAATATTTTTATATCCATTTTTAGGTAGAATTTGTTTAATAATGCTCTTAAATGCATATAAAAGTTAATATTATGTGCTCTCTTTTATTGATCGTACTAGCACAAAGCCCTTTATATGAATTAGTGAGTTTGCATATTCGACTAACATGTGAACACAGTTAATTTTTGTTTGTTTACGCGACACATTAAGTTTTTTAGAGCTTTGAATCGAATACAAACATATATTATTCTCTAACTACGATAAACAACAATTAACCATCCAATGACTTTTATCACGTAACAAGAAAAATAAGATTTGCACGATTACAAAAAATATATTGTTGTGTAGAGAGACATTCTACCGTTAACAATTTTCTTGTGATCTTCCAAATATATTTACAAATATCAATAAGACTATTTGCTGTATATGAGATCTATAATAATATAATGTAATCTGAGATTCTTTGTTTTTGTCTAAAGTAAACTTTTTCGGAATGAGAAGATCAAAATTGAACAAGGCATTTTAAACATATTTAGATATATGTTAATGTGTTAAAAAGTAGTTGATAAATAAAAAAAAGGTTTTTTATTTATCAACTACTTTTTTTTAATTATTAACCGTTTTTTTTGCTATCAACTACTGCTACGAGGATCCACCCTTGAACGAAGAAACTCGAAGAGCTCAAAATCTGAGCTATATGTTTGAGCTCAGGGACTTAGAAAAAGGCACTAACATATATCAATTTAAGAGTGATGAGCTCAATAATTTATTGCTTCTTTATTTTTAAACGCTATGAGTTTGAAAACGGTAAAAATTTCACGGATAGCCTGCAGGATCAACCGTCTTTCAAGTTTTTAAATTCAAAAACTCGTAAAAAATATTTAATATCTTAAGGAGTTCAAAAACATGGATAAATATCACATCAGAAAGTTTTAAGGGTGGCCAGAAAGGTCAACCGTTTTTCAGATTTCTACATGTTATTTGTACCTAACGGCACGTACAGACCAATCAGAATAATACTTTTGATAAAGGATTATAAGAATAGAGTTTTTCCTTGGATATTTATGAATCGTTATTTTTTATCTAATATTTGATAGATCGACAAGATAGACAACTAAAGAACGTCTTTAATCTATTTCTCTTCATAAATATAACGTTGATGGTATAATGTACCGGTATAAGCAGGCGCGACGCGTGCAGCGCCCGCCGCTTGCGACACCGGACGCAGTCTATATCCTCGGACAGAGAAATGAATCGAGTCGTACATCCATGCTTAAAATATTTTTTACTTGTCAACTGCTTTTGTTATTGAAAACACTCCGATAGCGCTCGATGTATACGTACGGATGATTGTAAAAAAGTTATCTGTGTCCGTTATCGAAAGAATTCGGGCGGACTTTGACCATCGTAGCTAAAAAAAGAATAGTGGTATACGTCGATTCTAAAACCTTTACTGTTTTGTTTGATGAGTCCACACATAATTATAAGGTTGTAGCTCTCATGTTCATTAGACCTTATGTTGATATTCGGTGCCAAAATTTCAATGATATATAGACTTGTTTGTTGTGCTAGTTGTTATTCTCCTTACTAATAAACGGCCGATAATGCTCTTCAAGGCATAGAAATGAGTGGATATCATTTAACTTAAGTTGAAACTGATTAGTCGATTTGTCAGTGATCAGAATCGAACCAGAACGTTCTGTTACAAAGGTGACGCTCCTGACCACTGAGATACTACGACTGTATTTGGATAAATCTCCAAAGATTATATTTTGGAACGAAGTCCCTTATCGCGCGTTTGGCGGACGGAAGTTACACGGAACCGACGATGGACGATGACTTTTGAGACGGAGAGACGAAAGAGAGAGAGAGGGAATAAACGTGTACTTGGTGCTGAGGAGCGACTGCTCAACTAGATTATTTTCTTATCCCATAAGTTTTTTACTAGCGTATATCTATGTATAGCTATATTACTGCTGTAAAGACGTGCGGCGTGTGCGTCATCTGTATACGTATATGCGGATGCACTATAAGTATATTCCTGCAGCATAGACGTGCGGTGTGTCTATCAGCAGTATATTCGAATATGTGTTGAATTTATTTATTCATTATGTTTACAATTTGCTTATATTTTTATAATAATTATTATTTTCTATTATTAAACAAAACATTTAGTTTCGTAACTTTGTGAACAAAAATTTCATAACACAATTATTCAATACAATTTTATTGTTATTTTTTTTATTGTGTTTGGTATTTAATAATACATAGCGAAAGCAACTACTTTACTGGATTTCTGAATTGTAACAGCTCAAAATGTATTAGAACAATATTTTTAAGCTTGGAGAGTTTGAAAAAGCATTATAAAACAATCTTTTGAACATAATGTCCTTAATAATTTACTGCACTTAATTTTTAATACTTTGAGCTTAAAGGTAATAAGAATTTTCAGAGGTGGCCTGAAGCGTCAACCGTGTTCCAAATTTGTGAGCCCAAAAACTCATAGACAATATTTTAAACTCATAAAGCTCTAAAATACATCAACAAATATCGTAGCGGAAAGTTTCAGGGATAGTCTGTCTGCAGGGGCAACCGTTTTACAAATTTTTTATGTGGTATAAACTCTTTTATATGATACGAAAAAATATTTCAATCTTATTCAATTGTTGATTAACAAGTTTTTTTTTTATTTCATCTTCCCATACTGCGATGCCCATAACGGTCGTTCAAATGTACTACAAAATCGTCGCAAATTATAATATTAATGTATATATCTCAACTAAAAAAAATTGACATACATAAATAATCACAATTACTAGATACCGAAAGGGTTTTGTATGTATCATTGTTTCAATTTTCCTGAATTTATTTTGAAATCTAAAAATGTAAGCTGTAATGCTTTCCGTGTCCGGCGGTCACCTCCGGCGGATGATGGCGGGGGCGGCGGCGGCCCCTCGTTACGGCCCGCAAATTAATGCCGGCCATTCTCCGGCTGACGCCGCCCGGTTATTCTTAAATCTAATTACCATGGAGGGCTTCGACTCTACCGCACTACAGTGCCTCCGATTCATTCCGTGTCGCTCGGAATTCTGTTAGATCGAATTACATCACGATAGTATTGCGTAGATAACAAATAATTATTGATAAAATATAATTTAAGGAATATCATATTAGTCCGTAATTGGATTGTATGGGTGAGAAAATGTAGAGAGAAAACAAAATGATTGCTCTACATACTTTGAAATTTAATATTAGTTTTATATCAGTCAATCGCCTCACTGCTATGCTTACCGTGCGCACATCGCTCGTCCTTACCGGCGGTGCATCGCCATGACCGATGGACGAGTCCGAATTGAATTTTGGAAATCATAAGTAAAACCGTTACACACTTTAAGCGTAAATTTATCGAGCGATTACCCCTTCAAATTCTGCATTAGACGCGTCACGAACAGAGCGCGTATCGCAATCCCGAAACAACTTTTTCAGCCCCCGCAAACACGTCGCGGCGCGGCTAAAACGGAAGTTCGGGCGGGCGGGGGGCGCCGGCGCGGGCGCAGGGGCCGAACTTTGATTGCGAAATTTTAAAATTAAAGTCGGCGCTCCTTACCCGGGACGGGCTTTCATGCGGCCCTTTGCGCGCACGGCGACGCCCTTAAAGGATTCTGCGATTGCGGGTTTGAAGGTTTTCACTTGAATAATTGAACGATGTGAAGGCATACGTTTTTAGAAAATCTGTTTTTTCGGTGACAGAGACGGTAGGATAACGCCCAATATTAAGCTGCCGGCTTAAATAACAATCTGCGGTCCTTCTCTGCCTTTGATTTCGTTCATGTCTAGTCGAGAGCTGCCCGGCATCACTTCTGTGTACGCCATCAGAGATGGATGAAGCAAAGAATTTGTGAGAGCTCTGTACTAGTATATCTATAGTAAAATCAAAGTTCCAATTAGAAAAAAAACCTTATGAAGATAGTGTGGTAGAGCCTTGATGTGGTCAACTTGACTGCATCACGTAAATTGGCTGGCCCGACCGGTGAGATACGACGCTCTCATAGAATACAAACGTGAAGCAACAGCTTCCGCTTTTGAATTTCGTTTAGGGAATGAGAGTTCCGGTGGCACACTCCTACATTCATCACCCTACTCCTTTTATCAGATATTCTATTCCTACACACATACATAATACCTCTTCAAATATGCTATAAACAAAATCACAATCTTTTATATTTTTTCACTTTCATTCAATAACTGAGGTGTTATTTTTCACTTCATATATTTATTTGATATTCTTTTTTTTGACGGCGTTTGACGGCGACTTGACGGCGTTTTTTATCTTGTTATAGATAGTATTAAGAAATTTATGAGTTTATCAAAAAAAAATCATTAAATCATCAAATTTATTTTTTTTCAAATTTAAATAAGAAAAAATAAGTATTTTTTGAAGAATGATAATATTCGTTTTGAGAAAAAACTATAACAAATACAAAACCAAATAGCACGCCATTTCTTCCTAAACGCACTTGAATAGTCGTTTTCGTCATATCTTACTAGAACACAAAAAATGGATGAATCAACCGATGCAATAATTTCATTCCTACGTATTTTGTAATCAAGTGTATGTTATTGGTTTTTATACAAAATGTATTTAATATATTATTTATTTACATTAAAATGAACATTTTTATTTGTCGCGGAAGTTATTTATACGCATAAAGATTTATATTTCTTTGAGGTGAATGTAAAGCTCGGAACAAACATGAGTCAACTCAGCAAAATAGTCTTTGAGGGGAAACATAGTGGTTTCGATTTTTTATTGGGTAATGTGCATACTGATGGTATTGTAAGCGATAAATTACAATACATCTACGGCAGAGGGTACCTAATGCAGTATTACTTGCCGTTATTATAATAACAAAACGATATTAAGTTCACTTCCTTGTATTATTTTCGTTAGTATCATTTTGAAAAAGCTTGCATTTTCACGAAGTAACGTGTAGCCAATGGAAAAAATCGTACTAAATAAACCAACAGAATTTGATTCTCATACAATTATAAATGTTTAATAACATTCGTTAGACAGTACCGTGGATAGTCAAAAGCATGTCTCGGAACGCGCTAGACACTTGACCTCTGCGTGTTTACTTTAAACAATTCCCTTACTTTTCCTTCTCCTCTTTTTGGAAGCACTCGCTTTAGTACCATACAGAGTATCGGGACATATCAAAAAGCGTTCAGTTTCTCAACCATTTGAAGAACAAAATAAAATTGGCTTCTGAAAAGTTAGACTTGTTCAATAGAGCACGACAGTACTCCGAGACGGACCTCACGCCTGGAGTCTACACCTGGACTAGTGCTGTCATCCTTGGGCTGGGCTACCTCAATGTCAACTCCTGTTTCTATACCGCATTCAACGTCAAGCCTATCGGATCGTCTATGACCTTATTATTACAGATCACAGACGATTGGCCAGCTCGATAGGTCGACTTTGCGAATAGGTGTAGTATCATTGTGTGGGGAGGGCTCTGGAGATTTTGTTCAACCTTATTGGAATGGTTTAAAACCAAATAAATTGTAGCAAATTAAATTCATTTATTTAAATTGACAGATTTATTATGATTGTGTTTTGGTAGTCGCTTTTATTTCGCAATGTATCAGTAGTTATTTCTTCAAATTTACGGAGTGCTACAGACACAAAAAGGGTCACGCCGAACATGAAACAAAACGAAAGGACGCCTTCACTCCCGCTTGTTAATGAACAGGTTCTCAAACTGTTACTAATTAAATATCACCTTTATAGGATTCCTTGATACAGAATATGTTTATTTTTCTTTTCTTCGACCGATTAAAGTTTTTTTTTTAGTTTTTTGTTGGAATTAATATATATATTAGACAATGAAAAAGAATATATTTAAAATTTACATAAATATATTAAAGCAACTCGAACTCAGAGATAGGTACTAAGCAAGTCATGAGATCAATCCTAAGACTTATCGTTAAATTTCTTTAAATGAAATGAAATCTGTTTATTAATTAACACCGCTCATCCATACTTTGAGGTTAAGTAAAAACAATTCTTGTTGTGTGTGCAACCTGTACACAATGATGGGCTTGTGATTCATCATATCTATTTCAAGTAACTATCAAAGGTGATTGACCATTGAGTCTATATGAGGCTATTTTTATTCAAAATTCTGAATGACGCGTTGTGTGTTTTCTTATTGATTATATTCCAAGTAGTTTTAATCATATCTGTACTTTTATTTATTTTGTTACAGAGATATATTGATTTTGCGGCTGCACATACGCGCGTAAATACTTTAGAATAATTTCTTATGTAATTTATAAACATATACGAATTATTGTACAATCTTACAAATCTTCGTAAAATTCGCATAATCCATCGTTTAGGCGACCCGTATCTTTTTTTAACAAGCACCTCATACCATACATTTCTTATTTTCGTTTCGTGTAAATGCCATTTGTAGATACAGAGCATCGGCCGTCACTGCCGGGTACACCGGATTCACCAAATCGACAACAAGAGAAAAGTTTGGGAAACCACGGCAAAATGCGTTATAAATTCGCATGCGATCAAATGCACTCACTCGCCTAATGAAAACGAGCCCCTCGCCCTGGACGCCGGCGGTGTCCCGCCCGACCCTCGGCTACCTGGTGATGCTCCCGGCGCGCTCGTAGCGCGTCCGCAACGTGTGTAACGCGCTCGCAATTTACGCGAAAGGGTCGGCCGAAGGTCCGCGCCGCGTGTTTTACGACTGTGCGCGATAAAGATTTTAGCTGCTTTATCGTGTTTATCTGCGGAATAATTTGTGTAACATATGTCTGTTTGTCGAACGACGGAGGGCAATATTCATACGTAGGCCGTGCTGTATGTACGAAACGCAAGTTTTGTATTTAGGGTGCCGTTCGCACAAGGTGCCAACAGAACTCCATCACTACTCACCTTTAAAAGACCGTATATTTTGATTCGTAATAATAAAACAGTTGAAATTTTCACAGAAATCATATTATTGTGACGGATATCCTCATGGATATTAATAATAAAAAAAAAAACAAGAAGTAAAAAAAATGTTTTTTTTTCTCTATCGTGAAAATGGCTATACGTAAATACAAGAGTAAAATTTCGTGTTATGATAGTGTAATCTCTAAAATAAAACAACAAGCTACAAAAACTAACAAAAAGCCTTGTCCATTTTTTTTATATTGCGAAGTTCGCCGCATCCTTAATTCTAAATAAAGAAAATAGAAACAAAAAAGGTGCGTTTGCAAACTATTTTTTTTTTAATTTTGTTATTGTATCCTGAACCAATTTTTAAGAATTTTCGCTGTAGACGGGCCGATTGTAGTGTCAAAGCGGCGAGCGCGGCCGCCTTATGACTCGTAGAGCGCGCGCTGGGCGGGCGGATGTGGGCCGGAGGCGGCTGGGGCGGGCGGGCTGTCTGACGGGTGGCTCGCGTGTGATGTGGCTAATAACAATACATTTTTTTTAAATGTGTACTCAAATTTACTTTTGCAGATGAATTCTCACGAACTTGATTACTCCATGAGTAGCACGAATGGAATAGGTTTATTTAAACTCTGTATATCGAGTAATAAATACATAAAATCAATTATACTTTATACTAGTAAGTTTTTAATTTGATTTTTTAAGAACGCTATAAAAGTCTACTTTAAACCAAGTGTCGTAGACTTTTGCTCTGTTTGTATGAACCCTTCTTGATAATAACTACAAAGTTGTTATTTTATTAAAAATAATATACGTTTTACAATTTTAAAGATCTTAAATTAAATGTTTTAAAGATCTTATACTTTATAACTAAAAGCATGTGACAACAAGAGTTTGAAAGATGAACAGACAGACAAACTGTCTACGAAGTGACCGCAACTATCAAATGTTGACGTTTAAAAATTGATTAACTGTGAAATCGCTTTAGGAAACCCTTATTTTTTTTCACTCGTAATTATATATAATGAACAGATAATGAATCTCATTACAAATAGAATCATACCAAAAAAATTATGATCTAGTATTCCATCTCCGGTTCGCATGCCTATAAGTACCAGAAAACCAATTAGCGGTACGGTCGAAAACATCCGTCTAATTGGAATTTCCAATTAGATATTTTCATGCTTTCCTCTTCCGTTCCCTAATAAATTCCTCAAAGCAAAACAATTGTTAGCGGCGAGCGAGGAGGCGGCGCCGGCCCGCGCTCGCGCAGCGGCCGCCTACGCGCTTCAAATTCTCGCATTCGGCCAAAGCAAACTTCACATTTCGTTGATGGACCACTTCCGTTCAGTTGCGAGGTGCGCGCGCTCTGTGTGCGTACACATGACATATAGAATTGCTTCACTCTTGTTAGCCTGCCTTATTATGACCTCATTTTTTTATAAATATTCAAATTTTGAAAATCCTAAGTTTCGATAGAGCGAAGTTAAAAAATGTTTCATCACATATTAATCTATACTCCGATCCATATTCCGATTGCAAGTGTAAGTGTACAATCATTAAAAAAAATATTTCATATGTAATAACCACAAACTGTCAATTTTTATATTTACTTCTTTACTTGCACTGTGAGACCTTTCGTCTTGCCAATTTTCATGATTCTAAGTCAATGGGAAGTACTAGATATGTTTTAATTTTCTTGCGAGTTGCGAAATATAACACGTAAATGAACATGTTCTTGTCCACAATTTGTGATTACGTTGGCTTATAAGCTTCATCTTTTTGCAGCCTCGAGGAACCGCAGAATAAGTACATTGATGTCAATTTCAATTTGATACCTTCAGGCGTTCCTGAAAAAAAGAATCTTGATAGACGGACGGAGAAATATACATCAAAGTAGTCGTATAAGGATTCCTTTTTCCTTTAGCAATACTGAACTCTAATTAGGTAAGGTAATTAAAAATTATGTACAAGCCAAAAGCCAAAATGTATCTATCAATTTAATTGCATAATACCTTATTTACCAAAGGACTGATCTCGATAACTTAACGGCATTTATTATCGTTCTTCTCAGACTGTAGAACTTTTAGAAAAAGACGTTTCACAAATATAAAATTATAGCGAGCATAAACAATTCGATAATACAGTTTTCTCTTCATTGAATAATTGCAAAATTTTTAAAGCGAGGGATAGACATAATTAAATTAAATAAGTACTGAAGGGCTATACTATACACACCTGAACATCTTAAAACTTGTTATTTTCCAGTTTCCAAAAAAAAAAAAAGTTGTATGACTAAAGAAACGCCTTAATACTTATATATATTTTTGTATTCTGTAAAATAATTATACGCGTTGTTATGTGCAAACATAGATTATAGGAGGCACTCGAAAAATACATATTTTTTAGATCTCTAAAATATTTAAATAAACGACTTTGGTTTTTATGCACATCACCCGATAGATATACAATTATAAATTTAAAAGAGCTTACCAAAGGGGCTCAATGGGCTTACCAATTAGTATCTGTATTCATTAATTGGATACTAATTGGTAAACCCTTATGAATATGTACTAATAGTTCTAATTTTTGAAGTGCATTTAAACTTTGAGAATGTTATATAAAAGGAATTTCTATTTTTATGATTGACTAAGAAATAAAATTTTATTACTTCTTTCTTTATAAAAAATAACAATCATGAGGCGATTACGATTCATATTCATCTCATGATTTTGTTAGCATAATGATAGCACTCTTAAAATTCATATACATATTATCAATTGAGTTTATAAAATTCAATATAGTACAGCCATGTATGTCGAAGATGATCCGTGATATTGGTTACACTAATTAACGCCCGCTTGGAGTAAGTACCGTAATAATAAATCAAATTATGATAATTTTTGTAACAGTAAAATTACCACATTATTGAAATTTGATTTGGCAGTGCTTCGACTAATATTATTTTATTACTCCAGATTTTTCCCCCAACGGTTGGTTAGAATTTTAGTTGACAATTTTTTTTGCATCCTTGTCAATTTATACGCGTTCGTATGAAAATCATAGGTAAGATTTACAAGCGTTCCGTTTACTTTTAAAAAATTTTGAAACATAACCAAGCTCACGTTAAAAAAACAACAGTTTACATTAATGTGTGTACGCGCACTTAGGTACACTCGCAGCAATAACAGCGAATGTGTTTTCACCGCATTTTATTACTCAATAATTTCGTTAAACTTCTTTGAATCTTATTTGGACTTCCTCGTACTGAGTTTATTTTAACTTTTCCTTTTGACTATATAATTTTTATAGTCCGCGGTCGCCGACCTCACCCGTGATGTTGTCTAAGAAAGTCTTGTAAGATCTATTTGTGTTCTAATAAGTAAACCATGATAGGGTGTTATAGTTTACAAAATACTTAACTGTCCGGTTATTTAGAATTTTAAACATCAAAATTAGAATGGTTCACGCCATCGCAAATTTTTGTAAGATCAGAAAAATTTAAGTCAAATACGGATCAAAATTGCACTGTCAATTATGCTATCTACACCTCTAAAATGAATTGTCTTCTATTTTTCATTCTGTAACTATACGCGAAACTTCTTAATGCACAGAAACTGAGAAAAAACAAAAAGGATAAAAAGTATTTTTCAATAAGCTAAATACTTATCGGATTGGCCGCAAGTTTGTTAGCGAACGAATGAAGAGTGATTATCTTCGAATCACATTTATTAAGGTGCAAACCTAAAGTAGAATAAATAAATATAAAAATCGTTGTCTGTAAAGTCGGTTTACGGACGGTAGTTTGACGTGACAACGTCAAACATTACAGTAATATAATATACAGAAGGAGTGGAAGGAAAATGAAATGAAAACAAGTTCATTATTAATTAAAATTTATTTGCACTCAGAATCGAAATATGTTTATTACTTAAATGAATAGATTATTTATAAGAATGGGCTTTCAACAATCTGTTTATATCTTACGTACATGTGTGATATTCAATTGCCTTCAATCTGTGTTATTCTGTTAAGGATAGGACGATGATAGGAAAAGTAGGAAATGAAAGGAAGTGTTTCAAGTGTAATCTGCCTTGAATAGTCAAATCGATGGTTGTTCCTCTCAGCGTTGTTAATTTATTAACATCTGATGCGCAGACGAGATCGTACATATCTTTCATGAATTTGAGGAATTTATCATCTGATTTCACGTTTGTGTTGAAATCGCCACAAAGAAGAATCGGTACATCAGAATCCACTTGTAGGAACGTTTTTAATAATAAAATAAATTCATAAAATTGTTGCTTTTAAAAAACCCGCCAAAACCTGCTTGTTATTATAGTATGTATCCTTGCACGGCGATTGGTCAGTTCAACTTGTTATTCTGAATGGATTGTTATGGCAAGTGTGAGGTTAAACATCAATATTTAACAATGTTTTACGAGCGACACAAGGAGAAAAGTTAATTGTTTATACTATCAATTATATGAATGTTCATTATTTTACAGTCAATTGTAACATAACCTATCATTACCGCTCTCGCCGACTGAGGCTACTTTTAAATAATAAATAATAAAAAAAATAAAATAAATATTAATGAAAAGATTAAATACATAAGCTTGAACAATGAGATTTTTAAATGCAAGAATTACTTACCATTATTGTCGCAATATTAAACACACATGAAAATCACAATAACATTTCACTTCACTTTATAAACATTTGACGAAAACCGTTCACGTGTATCTTTTGTGCTTGGCTGATCGAGTAGAGGGGAGATAGATGCAGCACGAAACGAACTAAGCCGACCACTCGAGCCTCGCTTGCGGAACGGGACATCGAGCGTAACGGGACAATGATGTCAACTTTTTCGTGCATGCAGCCCGTAATATCGAGTTATTAGACGTTGTCAAGTCAAAAAGGGATAAAAACACCTACAAAACATTACACAAAAGTGCCCAATTCCTTACATCGTCTAAAATGAAAAATGAATACTTCCTTAGTCCTTTTCAATACTTCAACAAAGATCCATAAAGCACTGTTTAAGAGAATATTAGATAACGTTGAAATTTCTTAATTATTAATTACCTGATTTCTGTCACTACAAAGAAGTTTGCATTATATCTATCTATTGCTACATATCAACTCTAGAAACCACTTCAATCTATGAAAATAACAAACGTATTTAAGAAATCAAGAACATCGTACGTCTCGTGACCAGAAACATTCATGCATGACATTAAATTATATTAATATTTGACTGAAATAAATCTCTAACAGCGTGCTCCTCAATTTTCATACCATTTCTATAACTGTATACAACAGTAACACAAATAAGATACAAGCCGGCATATCAGCAGCGAAGCCCAATTGAGCAGCCATTGTTGTTTACTCATCGTATAACATCTCAAGCTAGCAAAATGCTTATTCTAATACGTGTCGTATTCTCTACACCACAAGACATTGTTCGGCTTGACTGTACGCAGCGTATGCAATCACAACGCCGGATCGACGGAAGTTTTGCGAATTTGCATAAGACGCTGTCAGGAGCTCGGAAGGGTTGAATGGGACTCTCCACATCCAGGGGCTTATCCTGATAATTATTTCAATTGTTTATGGACGTCGACGGGTGCATTTAGATGGCGTATTATAGTTTGTACGAGTGCCGTCTTCGTTGTTGGCGCGGCGCTAGCGTTGCCGGCGCCCGGCCCGGGGCGTTCGCGATTGAGATATAGCCGTTTGGGAATATTGCACGCCCTTTCGCCTCGTATACGATATGTGCTCGTGGCCCTTCGTGGTTTGTGTTGACGCTTATTCCGCATCGGTTCGGTTACGTATTTGGATTGTTCCATAGGGAAAACTAGAAACTGAAAGTCGAAAAAAAAGAGACAATTGAATGGCTGTGCAATATGTGGATATTGGTGAACTGCGGTATTAATATCATGCATACGAAAACAGAGCAAGTGTGAAACTGAATCGTGTGTGGCTCACATACGTCTAGGGAACTTGAGACAGTATTTAACTAGCAGTGTCGAAGCTGAATTCATATTTAGCATTTTATTACTGAAATGTCTAATTAATGTAATCGTAATATTCACATTATAATCTAAAAATATCAACAAAATGTGTTTTTATAAATCATCGAAATTGTAAATAAATAATATTTAACTTTATACTCAATTTTTAATTTCAGTATTTATGTATTTCAGTATTTATGTATGTAATAACAGTATTTATGAATAATATATAATATAATAATTATATCTCAGTCACATCGAAACTTTCGTCTTTCAATACGGCGAAACTAAAAAAAATTGTAGCTTCATAAATAATGGTAGACTGCGTCGTTACTCAGAAAAATACTATAGAAAATTGCGCTATGAAAGAGTTTAAAATAAAAAACGGACATAACACCTATATAAGTGCGTATGAGAGAGAAATAATACTGAGTAATGTTTATTTGAAATTTAGTTTTTTCCTGGCAATAACTATGCAATCGACAGTTACTACAAAGAAAATTAGTGAAAACATAAATGTACATCAAAAGGTTATTTCACGACGTACCTGCCAATGAAAATGCAAACAGATAAAACATTCTGTTAATTAAAATGCAAATTTATCAAACGCAACAAATCTTCGAACCGCGTCTCGGAATTCTCTACGCCACGCGCTCCGACGCACGCGCCGGGCGCGCGCCTGTTTGGCCCTCGCTTCATTACGCGGCGTCGATCCTTCAAACGTTTAAATATGCGATGCCTCCGGTAATAATATCTCATTATCTCCGAGAATTATTAAGCTCGCGAGTTGTTCGCTCTCGTGTGGGAGCGTTCGCTATGCGTCGGCTCTCTTAATACGTTAAGAGGTATGTCTCAATAAGTACATTTATGTTGAACTTCAATAGCGAATAAATTAATAGACCTTTTTTCGTTCTTTCTGATTTTAATTAGTCATTGTCACCCACTCTATCGAAAGTTATAGTAACCTATACATATAAAACTGAACGTTTCTCTGTCTGCCTGTCCGTATATGTGTTTTTCATACGAGAACCAATTTTTCGGGTTGTTTTTACGTTTTACAACACATCTATGTCTTCGTTCATAATAAGGGTCATTTTGTAAACAGGAATTTATGCTCGACGCCATCTGTCGGGGCATAAGTGAACGTGGTCATTAAGTATAAGTCTGTTTTTTTTTATTTCTCTCACTGGTCTGATTATCTCAAACAATGAAGAAAATACCAGTCGCAGTGTAACCCGATATTGAAACGCCAATCACCTTTGGAGATTTCAAGTCCGACCTATATATACAAAAACGAATCACTTCTCAGTTTCATGAAATAAGAGTTCTATTTAAAATGTTGCTAGACTTACCGCACAACTCTAAGCAATATTTATCTCGATTTAACTTCCATATATAATTTGAACGTCAACCTGCGAGTATTTCATTATGTTAGATAGTCCCATACGAAATTGACATTTTATTGAACTGGCCACTTTGTTCTCAAATATCTGGCGTTTGGCTAAGAATTCCAAATTCGAATTTAATTTAACTTAAGGCTTGTCATTTTTCTTTGACATCGGTTTGCTCACAATATGGAAAACTTAAAATATCGCCTTATTGGCGAATACGAGTACCAATGTTGCACCAACGCTGCAGAAACAGCTCGAAGGATTAATAACGTGTATGGGGAAGCTCAACCGGAGACCCTAGTTGACAACGAAGAATTGAAGGCGATCGTGCAAGCAGATCCATTGCAAACCTCGTCAAAGTTGGCGGCAGGCTTCGGTGTAAGTGATAAAACAATTTTAATTCACTTGAAACACGTTGAAAAAGAAAAAAAAGCTCGAGAAATGGGCACTGCATAAATTGAGTGGAGCACAACAACAAAAACGCATTGAATGCGGCGTTACATTACTCAACCGTCACAATAACAAGGGAATTTTGAATCATATTGTCACTTGTGATGAAAAATGGATCTTGTACGATAATCGGAAATGCTCATCAC
Source organism: Eumeta japonica (assembly GCA_005406025.1). NCBI lineage: Eukaryota > Metazoa > Arthropoda > Insecta > Lepidoptera > Psychidae > Eumeta > Eumeta japonica. Next base: position 321,380 of record BGZK01000566.1, read on the forward strand.
AGCGCTTAAAGCTAGGAGAACTGGCTAAATTCTGCCCCAAGCGAAAGTTGACTCAGAAAAAGGTACTGGTTAGTGTTTGGTGGACCAGTGCTGGTGTCATTCACGTGTCACACCTTCTTTAGATCTGGCCAGACTATTACAGCAGATCTGTATTGTCAACAATTGCAAACTATTATGGAAAAGCTCGCTATTAAACAACCGAACCACTGTTGCTTCAGGACAACGCTAGACCTCATACTTCATGACAGACGGTCGCTAAATCAGAGGAGCTGCGATTGGAATGTTTCCTGTACCCACCGCACTCCCCAGATCTTTTTCAATAGATTACCACTTTTTTCGCTATTTGGACAATTTTTGGCAAAAAAAAAATCAATTCTGATGAGGCAGTCCAAACCGCCTTCAGAGACTTTATTACTTTTTGCTCCCAATATTTTTCAGCTACGGAATCAATGAACTATCTATAAAACGGCGAAAGTGCGTAGATAATAATGGTACATACTTCAATTGATTAAATCTATAGTTCCATATATATTTTTCTTTTAATTTTTCCATATAAAACGTCAATTTTATATCTGAAAACCTAATATTTCATAATATTCGTATCACCGACCTGTGCTTAATAAACCCAGTCTGAAATAAGCTCAATTGAAACAGTAATTTGTATCGTTCTTCCAATTTGCATCGTTCTTTCAATTCTTACATAAAGTACGAAATAAGCAGTTACGATAATTATGAATCAAGTCGCAAATAAGATTTATCCGGGGCGCTTAAATGGCTTACGCTGAGTAAACCATGAGAGTGTATTAAATCAATATACGACATAAGTGTTAATCTTGAAAAGACCTACAAAGAAGTCCATAATCGCGATAGCAGATGCTATCTTCTATGATCCAGAATGACCCAAGATAAGCATTTTCATTTTTAAAATAACACTCAACGATCAGCGATTGGTGACCGCCAAAGGTGGTGGGTGAAATCGGGGCTACCATGACTCGCGCGCCACTATATATATATAATATATAAAAGAAACTTACATCATAATTGTGCAGTCAAAGCGAACGGAGCCGCAGGAACAGCTAGTGTTTTAATATAATAGATTACTGACTGAAAAAGACATATGAAAAGAATTCTTCGTATAGTTTTAATCATGAATCTTAATTCTGCAATAGCGTTATATTTATTTTTTATATCAAATTTGCTAAGTATATAAATTATCTTTCAACATACATTAAATCAATTTGAATGGATCAGGTTTTGTACTATCGATTTGTTTGTCTATAACTTTTTTTACATTTCGTTTTATTATTTTCGGTAAATAAATATTAAATTATATTGTGATATTACTTTTATTTATTGGAATTCTTTGGTGGAATTCAATGCCAATGTAAAGTTTTTTCTAGATTCACCTTCGGTTTCAGAAAATCTTTCCTTAGGGTGGGCAGGTACAGACAGGCACCTTTCTTTTCTGCTGTTACCGCGCTAATTTATTTCGTGTTCGTGACCACTGTCGGGTAGATCTACTTCTGCACACATGGACTCTTGTTGGACTCCCCCCGCCCCCCGAAGGAAAATTCGGTCACCTCTTATGACACGCTTTTCGATCAACAACGAAGATTGGTGTTTGAGTACCAATAACTAATCGATAAGCAATTTCTTCCGTGCTCACACTAGCAAAGCCGCGGGCAAAAGCTAACAGTGTACAGCTTTTGCCCGCCTTTATATTTGACATACAAATATCAAATCGTTCTACATCCACGCGGGCGTAGTCGCGAGTGACGCTTAGTTAATAATAAGAATTTACATATCCATATATCCAGAACGCTAGCTGTATCCAATAATAATGCGTATCGCAACTATCTTAGTAGCAGGACATCTCAAGCGCCTCCCGCACCCTCCCCGTTTCAAGAACGTTTTAATTAACTTCATAAACACATACTCCGTTTCATTACGGGTATACGTCGCGCACCGCGAGCGCCTTCGCCCAAGTGAGCCGTTCAGGAATGGAATTTATGCACGAGTCGGGGGATGTTGTTATCAGATTTATGTTGATGCACTTTCGGGTAAATATTGAAATAACATATTTGCTAGGTCATTTTCGTTGGATAAACTTTATGAAATTTCACTATCCATTGGAGCCGTGAAATAAATGATTTGTTTAACAATTCGAAAACTGTTCATTTCTGTTAGTGGATAAGATAATATTATTAATATTTTTTGATAGAATTTCTACGTAAAGTGTAACAATACGCTGCGGACCAAGAAAAAGACTATAAAACCAATTCCATACAAGATTTATGCTATGTTTTTTAGTGAAGATACTTCAGGAATTTATATTGACTTAAATTTGAGATATAAAGTAAATTCAGAAAAATCAACACAGTACTTAAACCGAATGCTCGAACGAAATAATGAAGATGGTTTTTCGCATTTGATTTTATATTGAAAAATTGTTCTTTACAAAATTATATACTCATCGTATCCATCGACTTCTTGCAGACATTATTTATACATCATAAACGCCACTCAATAGACGCATCAAAATTTTGTACCACCTAACCGACAATCGCTGGATCGCCTGAATTCATCAATTTTTTTTTTTTGAAGGTTCAGTCAAAACTCTGTGTCTATTTCTTTTTAAGTCCACCTTTAAATAACAACAGATTATTCTGTTCCACGGTGCCAGCGTAAAGGAAATAAAAAAAATGCATGCAGTACGCCGTAAGAGTTCAGGAGATTCGATTATACCGTCACGTGTCTCCATATAAGTCAACAACGGTATACTTTTCGAGCGTCTCGAATCGTCCACCGAGTTGCTACCTGCGGGCGCGTGGGCGGCGCGTGGGCGGCGGGCCCGCCGCCTTCGCAGACGGCGCGGCACCGCAAAGATCGCCCCCTGCGCGTGGACTTGCAAAAACAAAGCAAACACGCCGACACATCCCCTCATCCGGCCGGCGACACATCTGCCTGCCGGAAACGGTCACAGGAAACGACTCGAATTCGTATCTATAAGAAATTTTGCCAAACTCTCGACGTTTCGAATCTCACTTACGTGTGTGTTGGGCTCGGACGACCGAATTTTGTTACAATACGTAATGCGCAATGTAATTTCTTTACGTTTGCTCGTTAAGAATCAATTTTCATACATAGGCCGCGGTATGCAAATTAGATAAGGAGCGAAATCGAGTGCTAACAAAAAGTGAAGCCCCTCCGTCCAATATATTTGTGCATATTTACTGAACGCGTGTATTTTGTTCCATTGTTAAATTTATAGACAATTTGTTTTTGACAAGTATTCGGAAAGCTTTCACATAGTATTTATTAAGCGTTATGAAGTTTTGGAGGTCCAAAGATTTATTATGTATCAGAATTTAATATATAAGCAATATAATTTATAAAATCGGTATAGACTTATTTCAATAAATATTTACTAGAGGACTTCTGCTACTCGGCAGTATTGTATTGATAATATAATTCAAAAATGACGTTCTTATATGACGAATAATTATAAGAAATTGAATACAGAGGATGAAAAATTATAAACATTATAGGATAATCTGTATATTAATACGTAGACAAAATCTGAAAATAAAGAGCTTGATCTAGTTATTGTTCTTGAATTAAAACGAACTGCAAATCTCAATTAGAACCGGAGATATAGAGAAAGAATTCTGGAGAAGGATGAAAGTTAGATGATGCTTGTTTGATACAGATCCGTGTTTATATCGCTTTTATGTAAAAAAAAAGTAAGCTAATCGGTTGGATAGAACGGTCGGACGGACTCGTAACAGATGTCATATTTTTTTTTAATACTTAGATACAAGTTTTCTATATTATCACAAATACGTTTGCTCATCCCCTTTAATTATTATAAAAATTTCCGAGAAAATCTTTCTTAAGAGGTAAATACCCGTCGCACGTTGGATCTGACACCTACCATTTTTTTAATAACTCTGTCAATAACTTTTTTAATATTATTTAATTAACAGTATTGTAATAACAAATCATCAAATCGTAGCTATAGCGGGATTAATTGGACATTGTGCAGTAAGAGGATTATCGACAGCATGTTTGCCTGCGACGTCTGCATTTAAATTACATACAGTTCACAACGCCGACTATTTCGGAGGCACAATATTTTCACCGGTTGCAGGAAAACTTCATTAGTAGTTGCAGCTATAGAAAACGCATTTACTATATAATATACTTTTCTAATAAACATTTTGTTAATACTGATTTTTTTGATGACATTTTTTCCGATTTCATCAAAAACTCATTATTGAAAAAAAAAATGATTTTTAAATCCATCACGCATATAGGTTTAGACGAAAATTGTGTGACCGGGTAATGATATTTTTCAATCAACATTGATAAAATATAGATTATTAAATTTCCTAATGTTTAAATTATATACAGTAATCGATGTATATAATTGAATTTATCAATTGAGTGAAGAAGTAGAAGATATTGTAATTGTTGAAAGGTTAATCCGTTGCCGAGCGAAGGTCACATCGAACGTATACCGATGTATTAATTAGTCAATGTAACGATCAGACGACAATGAGTTGTAGGAACTGTCAATTAGTTCTATACTGTCCGTAGGAAAAGGGAACAGTTTTTAATTTAAAATTATATAATCGTAAAAGAAAAAATTAATATAACCTTTAATCAGGTTTTTCTTTCAAATTTGATTAGCTGAATTTGCATTAAATCAATAAAAATGAAAAAAGAACGTAGTTTGTTGTAGTTAACGACCAAGCTAATACCGCCGCCAAAGACTAACACCAGCTCCACCTCGCTCCGTACTCCGCCGTAGGGCTAGTCGGCAAACAAATACTCTTGGCTGATGCAGTCACACTATGGTTTTGGGGTGATTTTTTCTAAATTTCGAGTTCCATTGATTTTTATTTTTTTAGTGACAATAATATGATGGCTGGAAACATTACTTTAATGACTGCATTAAAATATTATAGACTTATAGAGAGTTTATTACATATTGTGTATGATACTAGGTATTTAATCGCACCTATCGTGTTCCAGTCAGTATTCACGCTACGACGACATTGTTTCACGTATCAGACACTGTAATTTATTTTTCGCTTATCCTTATAAAGTTGAATAGTAATTTAACTTGATAATGTCTAAGGCTAGATTAAAAAATAAATATTTAGGATGGGAGTGGTGCTGTGCGATGCCATAATAACGAACAAAATATAATGAAAATTGCAAATGCGTTAAGTATAAATCAAACGAGAAGAGCGTGGCTTTTATTAATTTAAATTTAATGCAAAACATCAGCAACACAATCCACTAATGGCACATACATATATTTTAGTAGCAGGTCAGTAGGTAAATAGATACGATCATGATACTGAAATCCACGTGCGTGCGCATACTGGCCGGTGAATAGGTTGTCATTATATAGGTCACTGAAAATTGTATATATCTAAGAACCTCGCTAACGGATTTTCTTCAAAATTATTTTATTTGAAATTATTAATAAAGCTTAATTTTTACATATTTATAAAACAAATTGCAAATTAATAAAATATATGGTTCGATAGCAACACATGATTCGAAATTGAAAGGGAGAGGATATAAAATTTTAAAGTTTGTAATTAACAAAATAAGCATCTCGTCCAAAAACTCATCAAAAAAACTCTAAATGCACTTTTAAATACATACCTATCCAACGGTACTCCGTACAATGCAATGGGCAAGAAAAAATTTATGCCTGAAGTTTGTATATACAAATATTTTTTTTTTTGTGATTCCTTTTACTTCGTTTAATGACGGTTTACACCTTCATTCAGAATATATGAAAAAATAGCGAAGATTGTGACATAATTATAAGCAGATGAACACACGGATAGATGAATAATAAGGAAGGGTTTGAAAGATTTTTTTTTTGCTAAAAACCCTAAAACCCTTATAATAGAAAACGACATCATAAGAACAAAACATTGACATTCATATTGCTCAGTCACAATTCTCAGCCCAGCGTGGTGATTCGATTATGCTCTCTCCTAAGAAAGATTATTGTCCGACTGTATGGATGAATTCCCTATTAGATTAATGATGGACTTTTCTCACCACATAATCACAAGCCTTACTGCTTCTCATATCCTTATATTTACCACTATAACGATGACCTTTAAATGTAACACAAAAACCTATATTTACAAAAGGAAATACGACACGTTTGCTGTGCCGCACCGTCACAATACACAATCGGTAGATTAGAATCGAACGTCAAATCTACCGATCGTGTGATCGTACAAGTACTCCCGAAACTCCAGCCTACAGTCCATCCGTCGAGGAGGCCGCGGCGTCCGCGCAGCGCCGGGCGGGCGCCGCGGAGGGCCGGCGGTATCATCATCGTTACACGTGTAATTTACCTCCGGGGCGGTGTAAATTCGGCCGGACGCGCGCCCGCCGAGCCGCCTGAATAATTGAACGCGCGGCCCGAGAGTTGCCTCGGCAAAAATGTTGCCATGAATGATGGGCAAAACGTCCGCAACAGCGGATGGCAGTTGCGGACGGCGTGATCGCTTGCACAACTTTGCGGATAAATTATGATCGTTCGGAAGGAAAAGACGCAAGTGATCTTTGTTTCATTTTCTCAATTTATTAATTTTACTCAGATTTTTAGGGTTTCCTAGTCGAGTAAATACTCGTACGATTTCGCTCCGTACGATCTGTTGTTTTCATTATCTGTGCCAAACCATGTCTGTAGTAAGAAAAAAATAATTAAATAACACGTCTATGGTTGTCGTGTTATGTGTCGTCAGAAAGTAATCAATGAGACATTCAAAAAGATTATTAAAACGGTTTTAAGATTTCTAAAGGCAAATTTTTTTTTTATAACTAACTGCGTTTGTGACTTCGTACACCCGAAATTTATTTTAAAAATAAACTAATTTTCGTTAGCAGATTTTTATGACATAGAGCTTATTCATGCTACTCAAACATACGCGCAAATTAATTGCAAAAATTTGTCTAATTGTTTTGTATATCATTGTATTCAAATAGACAAATAAAACTTTTATAATTAGTTTTATGTAGTATTATAACTGTTACACTCCCCACATCACATGCAACCAACTTTTTAAAAGTGCTTTCAATATACAGACACGAAATTTTACACTTATATTATATGCATAGGTTGATATAAAAAATAAGAAACGACTTTAGTTAAAGCGGCAGAGCCAAGCTGTGGCCTACTTCGCTGCCAACACGAAAATGAGTGGCTCAACAGGTAAGACACGATACTCACGAAACACGGACGAAACTAACAACTTTCGCTTTTTCAATTCGTCCAATAAGTGCGAGTTCCGGTGTGCCACTCTCCCTTTTATCGTCCCACTTACTCCACCGTCGACCGACTTCCCCTCAGTCATCCCAATGCCTCCTCCTATAATAGAAGCCGGCAACGCACTGGTGACTGCTCCGCGGTTGTGAGTATCCATGGGTGTCGGTCGCCATCTGTTCCGTGGTGCTTGCGTCAAAAATTACTTTGGAAAAAAAAATCTTCCTAAAACATTCAAATTTAACTAAGTTATAAATCTACTAACCGGCTATCTAAATTTACGAAAATATAAGAAACATATGTAATTTCTATTATTTTGGTTTATATTTGAGTTCGAAAAGTCTGTTTCCTTAGACATGAGATACCTCGAGCGGTGCGTGTAGTGAAATCGAAGATTTCTTTGAGGATTAACATCGTCTTACTAAATCACGTATTTGTGAAGATAAAATCCAGATACGCAGCACGGAATAGGCACACATTCTATTGAAAATAACTCCTGAATTCTATTATATTCATGATTTTTATTATATAAACAATGGTACACAAGGCGATAAAATATAAGAAAAGTACCGTGCGTTCGAGACCAGATACACTATCGAGTAAGGTGCCAGAAAAACGAGGGTAATTAGGAGCATTCTCTTTCTTAGGAATGATACTTCTAGTCACGAAAGACGATAAGACTGGGTCCGGGGATTGTTTTTTAAACTTAACTTTACGCACTCCTAAAACTAGAGTACGTACGAGCATCAGTAATTATTCACACCAACACTTAAAAAAAATATTGTTATATTTTGTTTAATAATCCATATTTTAGTTTACCTTACCGTGTTTTTATGTGCGAAAAAATAAACAATTACGACTTAGACTCGCACTTACCAAGTTTTTGGTTTTTCGCTGCCACACAAAATAATCGACTACACTTGGCAACAGAGTCAGGTTTAGGGTCTTTAACTTAAAAATGCAATAAAACAAATTTTTACTGTGTATTAAAAACATAACAAAAAGGTCTTTAAGTATAGAATTGCTTAAGTTTAAGTTGTAACATAAAATTTGACTTCTTTTGGAGGACAAAAAATGTAGTATTGGTATACTAAGTGTACTTGGAGCAGGCCTGTATACACATATTTTCTGATTTTAGTTTTCTACTGCAAGTTAATGCAATGTAAACATGTTCAAGTTTTTATTCAAAATCCATAAGCAACATACTTTATGACCGAATATGCTGTAAAATTACTGCGATGTTAGGTTCACCATGCCCTGGAATTAAATCAGGACAATTTTCGGTTACTATCGTTTCCTATTAATAAACGAGCACCAGTTAAAAATAATAAAGAACAGGTAGTTAAATAAGTTTAAACTTTTTAATAAGTGCAAAAATATGTATTCTGCTGGGTTACTATATGCATTATGAAATTGGTAAGTTTCAAATAATTTACAGTACTAGAAATATCTAAAAGCCACTTAAAGGGATCTAATAGTATATTCAACATTATTTATGGAACCTTAAAAAAATTATATAAAATACACGATATAAACAAAATATAGGATTAAAAGAATATGAGATTAAAATCGCCGTATGCTCTATGCTTTGATATAATATTTAATACACAACATTACCTAAATTCTTCTAAAATGTATATTTATAGGTAAAAACACATCTTTATTAATGATATTGTACTAATATACTATATATTTTTTTGTGTTTTAACTAAATAAATAATGGATTACGAAAATCTTCTTTCCCAGTTGATAAGAAACACTATCTGTTGTTTAGATTATTAGAAAATAAAAAAATTTGGTTGCCTGTAAAGTCGGTATACGGGCGAAAGTTTTACGTGACAACGACTTTGAATGGTAAAATCATTTTAATGTGAATATTCATTCGTATAGTAGGAAGAAGGATGAAATAATAGTAACAATTTAAAACATTTATTTATACAAAGAATTATATTTAAAACATTAATTTATACAAAGAATCTCGCACTGAATTTCATATTAACAAAATTTTATTTTACCTTTACACATACATACGTATTTATATACAAATATACATACAATAACTTGCAATACATTTGCAAGCTATGCACTAATTCTCTAGTGCTGCGCGCGCGGCAGACCGATCATAGTTGAGTGGGAGAGAGACGCAAGGCATTCGGCGGGCCTCTCTCTCGTTCGGTGACTCATCGTTACGTTACCGAGCGTTACACTTTTTCATAAGTGACTCCCAGCCGCAACCTAATTTAAGACGTTGTCACGTCAATAGATACAATATATTGTATATTGTTTGTCGAATCGTCACTCTATTAGTGTTCCTATTCACGTTATTTTTCTTCCCATAAGGCATTTTCAATGTACGGAATAATTTTTGGTCATCTCAGTATGGACAAGGCGCACGTCGCGGGCGGTCCGGCGCGCGTCCGCACGGCGCTGTAGTCGTTAAATTAAAACAACAGGGGGTATTATCACGAAAATATTGCAGCCGGGAAGCGAACTCGACACCTCGCCCGCCGTCACTGCGGAGATGTACTTTTTGCAACGAGGATTTATGACTCCGGACGAATGGCTCACCACATGAGTAAACATCGATTCTTCGATGGCAGTCGGTCGCTGGCTCTTCGTGGCTAGATTCGAAACTTCATAACTTACACAGATAAAGTACATAAAAGCGAGTCGAGAATGCCAGTTTCAATAATTCAAGAGATTCCCAAATTTTTATTCGATTTCTCTTTCACCAAAATACAATTTTTATCATAATTGTTACTTAATTTCTGTTTGTGACCCGTACGGAACCGAGAGTTGATGGAAATATGGCGTATATTTTAAATAATATTTATCAACCAGTCTAGCGCACAATATTTTCATAGTAATGTCATTAGCTGTTTATTGTTACATTTTTGACGTATTATGAAATTACAAAAGAGAAAATCGATGTCATAACGATTATAATAAAGAATTGCGAAAATAAAAAAATCAGCATTTAGGAAATATTTTCAAACTTAACGTATTAATTATGTATAAATATAGGCAATGTTGTTAATGTAAAAAGTGTTTCCGTGAAAATAGACTATTTCAGAAATTTAGATTTGAATCTTAGAAAAAAAAAGATATACGTAGCGCCCTCTCCTTTTAAATAAAGCTCGATAAACGTCTTTGAGAGCTTTCAGCGAAAGTTTGCAGTTTCTACGTCAACCGATAGATGACGCTGAAATGATAAAAAAATATTTATTTGTTTTGACAATGTTTTCTTTTACATTATACCATTAAAAACCAAGTGGTGAATTAGGTTTACATTAATAGATATACGCATTTACAAGCAATTGTTTATTTAAGCAATTATTAATTAATAAAATCTCTAAATTAAAACTTTGGCTTAGTTTCAACCTGGTACATATAAGTAAATAGTGAGTAATTAGTCTATAAGAAAATGAATAAAGTAAAAGTATTATTTGTACGCTTTGAGCTCTTTTTAACCCTTTTCACTTTAAATAATATATACATATGTAAAGTAATAAGGTAATGAAATTTTCTATAAAACCCTTATCAGTTCATGAAGTTATAAATATATACAACCAAAAATGTCTAATATGTGAATATAGATATTTAATAATTGAAAACGACTAATCAACTTTGATGTTCGTGAATAGAAAATTGGTCACTTCTCATATGCAAACTGTATGCGTTTGGGCTACGCATAGGGTATGCGAAATCATTAGTTGCGAGGTTCCGTTTTATATTTTATTCGGTAGTGCCCATTCGCGCTAAAAAGCAGCCATGCATAATTACCTCCCGCCGACATCGGGTGCGCGGCGACAGGACACGGAATGCTATAGAAGCGAGTTGACGTTTACAAAAATATTTACCGGTCTACTTCGCTTCAATATATATACACCCTGAAACGGACTCAATAGAATCAAAGTCGTTTATAGACCATAAAGTAAATTTTATTGCATTTTTCAGTTTTCTGTGTAGTCTGCGCTACTTTTTAGATGGGATTGATCTATTGTACCGTGATTTGGCAGCTCATCGGTACAGTAAGTAGCAGGTCAGTGTGGTTCCGGAAAAACACCTTTTTGAGCTCAAAGTTTTAGGCTCAAGTTATTATGCTGGTATTTCGTGGCTCAGACGAAAGTATATTTTAGTTCTAGGTTTCCGTTTAGCTTTTTGGGTCTTTACTTCGTTCAAGTTGCTACTACCGAGTATTGCTTAAATAATCTTTTGTGTTTTTATTGCACTCTTGAATAAGATCCGTGTTTGATTAACAAAGATCCTATTGTAGTGATTTGACACAATCGAAAGGTTTAATTTTTTTTTGATGTATATTTTTATAATGAGACGGTAATTTTTAACTCACAAGTGATTATAAAAGGTATATGATCAGTTTTGAACTAAATTGACGACAGAGAATAAGAAGATATGGGTGGTCTGACGTTCACTTTAAAAGCAAAAGAAATACTATATTCAAAGCATTTCTTTAGTTTTTCCATAAATATTACATATTAGGTCGAAGAAAAAGATTTTTTGTATTTTATATGTGAAAAGTTGTAGTAAAATGTCTTTGGTTGTGCTGTTTGTATTTAGCTATTTTTTATACCATTAAATACATGACTTAAAAAAAAAATGGAAAGTGAAAACTGTGTCCTGCCGTTTTCTTATTGTTTTTCTATCCACCAACATTAGTGAAACTAGCTAAAAAATTCGATACATTTTGAAGCTTTATTCATAAAAAGGGAAAAATGCGACACAAACCACGATAAAAATTTGTGAAGTTCCTGAATCTAATGCAGTGAAGAGAGTACAAATATGGTTCAAGCGTTTTCAGTCCTGTAATTTTGATATCTAAACTGAACCTCACTCTGGTCGACCTGTTACGGATAAAGTTGATGTTAATTTAAAAAATAGAGTAAGATGGGCATGTTAGTTCTTACGACATAGCTGATGAGCTGCGGATCGACCACAAGAACAGTTTAATCCGTTCGAAAAAAGCTGGATATTTAATAAAAGAAAGAAAGAAAGAAATTTAATGAATCGTTTTCACATATGCGATTTTCTACTTAGACGTAATGAAGCCGAATCGTTTTTGAAAAGATTGATCACTGGTGATGAAAAATGAATCACCTACGACGAAAACGTGCGAAAAAATCATAGTCAAAATGACTTTTGAACATGATCTTTTTCACACGTTCTTATCCTTAGCAAGCTCTACAGACTATAGCGAAACCTATATTGTTCACAATAATCTGATGCTAATGTATGGTAGGATTAAAAGGGCAATATTCACTTTATATTTAAGCAACATACTACAATGTAGATATGTATGCTCTTGCATGTTATTTTACGATCCGAGTGATTGAGTATAGTCAGTGTTAAAAGTGATCTATAAATATTAATAATAACGACAGCGATTGACCAATATAATATAATGAATTTTGAGAGAATAATCTTTTACACCATTTTTTAATTAATAATTTCTTAAAGTATTTACTCAAAATAGTACATAGTAATTTGTATTATATTTATTCATTTTTTAATAAATAAATATATATATTAATTCTATGACTATATTATTGACATGTAAACGATGTTTATTTATTTTGTTCTAGTTAAGAATTTGATAAATTGAAGTTGACCTTACTCGGTCAATAGCAAAGAAATATTAACATAGGATATATCAAATCCAATGATAATCAACGAATCGGAGAAATCAAACAGGCGCGAGCCTATATATCGTTCGCGTTATAGAACTTAGACAGGTAGGATTGCCATGCCAAATTTCACAAAAAATATATGTACAAAGTAAAATAAATAAATATAGGTGACGTAATCACCAATGGACCCTCTCCACCTCCTACTGTCATCATAAATAAACAAAGCGTAATTCTCCCAATCCCCCTTAGTGCTGACGTAACGCCTGAACGGCCCCTAAACTAAACGATGATACAATTATAAATTTAAGTAAATGAAATATTTGCGGCATTAAAAACAAATGTTTACACAACGTGAAACGTCACAATAACATTAATTTGTAATTTAATTTTTTTATGAATATTTTTATCACCGCTTCATTGCAAACACTACTCCATGGTTTATTCTGGTCTTCAGCGAGCTCTTTTATATTCATTTGTCTGTAAATTACAACAGCGACACCGCGCCAACGAATCTATATGTATATTAATATGTACGTATATTTATTAAGGGTTTATATAAATGCAATGATTCCAAAGATACAATATTTCGGTCAGATATTTGTTATTCAAATGAACGAAAACATCTACATTCGTCGAAGCATCTTATCACCTTCATCCTACTGTAAAGGTACCTGCCTACTTTAAGAAGGTTTTAAAATTTTCAAAAGCGTTGAATACTGTTATTTCTACATTGCGTTCCCCAATTTTTGACTCTCAATGGAGGGGATCATGTAGTTACTATCGTCATATTATTTATATTCATAAATTTTCTGTGATTGGCGAAACCTCATTCGCGCCTCATTCTAGATTAATCTGATGCGGACACGCCTCGAATGTATGGAGTTGATTTTCTGCTAAACAAGGTCTTGTCTATATACACAGCCACACACATTCCATACATACAAATCAAGTTATTACGAATTCGTCGTTACTTCGAAAATTACATTAATACGGAATAGTTTGATTTCAATCAAACAATACTTATAAATACACGACAAAAATCTATTTTTAAATAACTTAAAACGTATGCTTGTTTATGTGTATTTATAAGATGAAAGGTAGATTTTAAGAAAGCAACACAAAAAAGACACGTTTCTAATTAATCAGTCACCTGTTATTGCATTTATGAACTGATTTTGTTACGTAAATTTTATGGTTAAATTAAATAAAAACAATGTCACTTAACGTCGTGTCGCATTATTTTTTTACGTCTACAATTACACAAAATATTATTATATTTTTTATCATTATTTTAGCTCAGTTTATTCTATCATGGTTAATCGAATCCACACCCAATATTGACATTCTTCATTCATTTCTAAAGAAACCTACAATATACCATTATTGTATTGTAATGCTGTGCAAGATTAAACGAACACGAGCTCAATGACGTTTATGTGAAACGCGATTACAACACGGCATCCGGTCGCGGTCGCACTCTTACATTAGTTAAAATAAAAAATCACGGCTCGCTTTATTTTCCTCGCTCAACCTAATGACATAACGCCGTTTTGATAGCGAAAAATCCCAAAGCAAACGCCGTTTTGCGTCCTTTTGTCGGGCGCGCCGTCCGCCGGTGACGCCATTAAATAATTCGGTGAGCCTAAACAAATAGGCGGCGGACATGCAAAAAAATAGGGATCCGGCCGAGCGCTTAACCGAATTATTTGCATTTGGCGCGCATCCCGCGGCCGTTCATTACGCGCATCCTCAGTCGTATACATGCGGATAGGTGCATACGGAAACTGCTTACGTCATCGGCCGGTCGGCAAACGCGTTGCGCACTTGTCCTGTTTCAGCAGTTTGAGCATGATTTTAATACGATTAATCGTGCACATGTCGTTGAAGTCAAACTTCTTTAGGCGCGACTCGAGAGTGACTGAAATCCTTTTTTTGGGCGGAAGTTAATGTTCAGTAAAAGCTATAGACCGTTTGAGCCTATTTCCGCACTACAATTTGAATTTCGAATTTGTCGTCGTACGATAAATTATTTAAATGAAAAGCGACCAGTATCCGGAAACGGCGACTTCAATTGTCAACCCTTAGTATATTTATGGTAATGATATTGTTTATAACTAACCGTGCCGGCGATTGTCCTCGTGTAAAAATATAATGAAATCCTTCGTTCTTTCATAACAACCGTTCCCTCTTTCAATGATGTTCTTGTTCTCGGTTTATGCTATTGGATTCTAACACAACTTATTAACTTCTAATTTAGAATAATATATGCCACAACACCAAACAAAAGCTTTTACTTCAATCGCGCTTAAAAGTTATAAGTACTTATTTTTTTAGTGAAAAATGCTATATATATACATATACACCTTTTACCATCAGATTTACACAGATCAGAGATACACTTATATAAATACATTATTTGCTTTGTAGATGATAAAAATTATCAGAATTTTACAAATAAAAGTTTCAATTGACTGTGTCCAATGATTGACATTTCGGCACTACGAGATATAAAATTAAAATTAATGCAATTTTATAAGATATTTGAATAGATTTGATTCAAATTGTTCGTTTTTATTTTAGTTACCATAAGCTTTATGTATCACTTTTTGAATATGATGATTATAATGATAGTATTGTTCAAATTATGGATGAAAATTAATGAAAGTGATGTTGAAAATGCAATGGATTAAATTTTATACAATTGATATGTATTTATATATTTGTTTGTATTATATACATAATAATCATTGTTTTTTCATGTAAAACAGAGCAATAAATGAAAATTTTATTACTATATTAATAAAGTTGTTAATAATAGTTACTAGTAAAAAACATTTCTTAAGAAGTAGTTTTAACCACCAAAATATTATTCACAAATTTCAAACTAAGGAGTTTTCGCTTCGACGTGCAATCTTACGACTAACAGTTCTTTTTTATAATTTCACTAATCGTTTAACATTAAATGAATATTATTTGAAATGATTACATAAAAATCTGTCCTGATTTTGGATTTTGACGTGACAACGTCTTAAATTAGGTTGCGGCTGGGAGTCACTTTGAAAAGTGTAACGCTCGGTAACGTAACGATGAGTCACCGAACGAGAGAGGCCCGCCGAATGCCTTGCGTCTCTCTCCCACTCAACTATGATCGGTCTGCCGCGCGCAGCACTAGAGAATTAGTGCATAGCTTGCAAATGTATTGCAAGTTATTGTATGTATATTTGTATATAAATACGTATGTATGTAAAGGTAAAAATAAAATTTTGTTAATATGAAATTCAGTGCGAGATTCTTTGTATAAATTAATGTTTTAAATATAATCTTTGTATAAATAAATGTTTTAAATTGTTACTATTATTTCATCCTTCTTCCTACTATACGAATGAATATTCACATTAAAATGATTTTACCATTCAAAGTCGTTGTCACGTAAAACTTTCGCCCGTATACCGACTTTATTTTTTATAATTGTATTTTACATTACCTACAAATCTAACTTATGCTTGCCCAAGCAATAATTTTATATGAATGTTTTGCAGTGTGTATAATATTTTACCATAACATTTTACAAAGTAACACGCGTAGAGACTTATTTAGACACATATTTTGATACAAGAGTTATGTCAAATTCAAAAATTGGAATAACATAAAAAAAGTTTAGTTTAAGATTTCGTCACTTTGAAATAACAATATGACGAAAATATTGAAGAACAAAATGTTACAAAACCAAAAGCATACAAACACGTCGTTCAGCACAAATACAATAAAGTCTAAAAAAAAAATAAACTAGCCATATAGAGATTTACACAAAAAAAAAATCTATACAAAATGTCGAGGAATAGAGCTGCAAAATCAGCGAATCGACCACCTACGCTCAACCGGCGAAAGCGCCGAACGCGAAAACCTACGTCCGCCGTACGACTCGCCAAAAATAAACAAACACAAACGGATCGGGCACCGCGCGGCCGGATCGATGCACGCTGACCGATTTGCCAGTCAAACTTTTTAGGGTTCCTTGCACGTAAGGGTTGAATGAACCCGATCGTTAACGCACGGTTTTTGGACGATCTGTCTGTTGTCTCAGTCTGTTTCGAAATATGAATGTTTTACAATTTAGACCAATTATCTAAATCAAAAATATCCTAAACTGAAAAAAAATTAAAAATCAGTTCTCGCCCTTAAACAGGGCCACGAACCTATCTTAAAGACAACATGATGTAAGTGAAAAAATGATAAAAACATAGGAACGGTATTGATCAATAAATATTTGTTTAATAGATGACTGACAACATAATGTCAATAGATGACGGCCAATAGGAGGGCTAATTTTATGAAAAACACTGTCAAATATACGTTACTATTCAACCTCGTCCACTTAGCTAGCCTATGAAATTTTAAAATAATATTTGAATATTATGAATATATTACCATTACAAATTCTATTTCTGAAAACATCTGAAAAGAGAAATGTCGATTATTTACGTGATTTTAGAAAACCAGATGTTTTGTATCGAGACTGAATACGGCACCTTTTTACGGAAACGCGATACGAGCTGACCCGGCTTTTCGTGATACGCGCACGTCGAAAAAAAAAAACGGTAGCTCCGCCTCGGCCGACTTCGGGGTAAACTAGCGGACACAATGGGAAATATAACTCGCATTCGAGAGCGACGCACCGTGATATCTCGACTAGACTTTTTGGGGGTAAAAAATCCCCAAAAGTGGGTTAGTAATACGGCCTTCGACAAAGGGCGCCACGAACAATACAGACCTCTCCCGACACGCCATTACACTGCGGATCTAATTAGTTATGGTGTATGGATTTAGATTTCGGTACACAGATATTTATGCGTATGCGTCTTTTTTTTCCCCCTTATAAAACCGGCGAACATCTGTTTGTAAGGGAAGATCTCGGGAGAAGCTGCGATCCGCCGAAACTGATAAGTGTACGCCAACGCTCACCGACTGTGTTCACTTTAGCGATCTTATGGTAATGCCGATTTTAGTCAAAGTGATGTAGATCTTAGTTATTCACGAAAAAGAGATGGAAATATATGATTTAAGAAAATTCTCTCATTTATTGGTTTGGAACGAGCGAATAGAGTCGTACTATTAGCTAAAAAATGTCTTAACATTTTGTGATCTCTTTGTAAAAAACTACAAAAGTGTAGGTTTATTTATTTAAGTATTATTTTTGAAATATCTAGATGTATTTCACATATTAGTTTAAAAGAAAAATGCTAAAAACGATTAAAAATATGTGGTTTTCAATGTTACTTTCATATTTATTGAATCAAAATGTAATAAATGGCGCTTAAGTGGTGTAGGGATATCTAATGAGATTTTCTCACAAAAACACAAACATAGGCTCTGTCTAGAGAAATACTGATTTCTTTCAATCGAACAAAACCTAGGATATTCCGGAAAATTGTATCTTTATAAATGATATTTATTAAAATAATATTTTTATAAAATAAAGTAACTAATTACAATTCAGGGCACAAAATAAGATTGGTTACTGAACTTTTCAGCAAACTTATCTTTATCAGAATCTACCAATATGTAAGTATTATTTTGATTTTCAATTAAAATATTAATATTGAAGGGGAACAAAAATAAATACAAAAAAAAAAAAAATTTAATTATTTATTCCAGATAATTAAAGTTAGATTTAATTACCAGCTTCGCGAGTTCCCACGAAACCATACTTATACATTAGTCTATTATTAATTATAACCGCAACTTTATAATTAACAATGTTTTCATTTTATATCTCCACGCCCATTGCTATTTCGTCGCGAACTGACAAATACGACTCATGACTATGTGTCTATGGCCAATATTGGCAGTAGAAAATGCAACTACCACAGTTTTCAATTGTGACACTGCAGAACCTTTTTTAAGTTTCTGATCTGTAATTGTATTACGCTTTTGTTTCCCATTAGGTACGTCTCAAATATTACATTTTGGAGGTATGTTTAGCCTTATTTTATCCTTCACTTTGATTTTGTGAAAACACTTTGTCATCTTTTTAATAATGAAATACTTTTTTGTGTCAACAACATATTGCTTAATATATGAGCAAATTCAGATTTGAAACGCTCCTGCAGTTTGGGACAATTTGTCAATATTTTGACACAAAAAAAAAAACTGATTAGTATTCTGAAAAATCTAAGACATGTACAAGTAATGTCGTAGGATAAAGTTAATGTTATTGTAATGTATAAGCGAGTTCTGTATTAATACAATTATAGCTGAATTTCTGACAGAGTTTTATGATATGAGAAACATTTTTTAATTATTCAAAATGATAGAAAAACATTGAAACAGCAGAATTGGTTCAAACGAGAAGCTGAACAGTCATCAATGTTTATTCGCAGACTTGCATCGGAAACATCTCGATTCTCACACAACCGATGGCACTTCCTAACGTAGGCGTTTCCGAATATTCAGTGGTTCAGAACAAATCACTTCAGATCTTGACATGTTAATAAAAACCGCCGTTTTTCAATGAAATGCTTAGCAAAAAAGGAATATAAATCATCATGTTCCGGCACGCGTCGTCCCCGCGAGTGACCTTCGTCAAATATTGACATATTAGGTATTGTGCAACACGTTCGGCCGGCGGAGCCGTCGTCCCGCATAAAACGCATTTTCGACACCGAGAGGAAACTGATGCAACGCGCGCCGCGGGTCCGCGTAAGAATGCCGATCGAATGCATTATCATTATGTTAATGATTGAATGCAATTCCGATGCGGTGTTTAAATGGTATGACAGCCTTGAAAAATTAAATGCAACATGTTTGGAATAAAGAAGGGACATTTGGAACAAAGACAGACATTAGGAACCGCTGACAGAAAAGAAAATTTAGGACAGTAGTTTTTTTTTTGGGATTTCCAAATTAATTGTAATATCTAAAATTAAAATATCGTAACTGATAAATTGAAACCATTAACATTAGTATGGTTTTCAAATCGGAACTCTGAGTAATGTTATATATGTTTTTATACGTGCGTATTAAAATTGGTGCTGCAAAATTAAGCCTATGAATTTAAACAAAACAATAATAATAATTTAATTAAAAAATGTGATTGTATAAAATAATAAATGTAATTTTCACATATACTGTTAACTTTGCTATATCGGTAACGGAAACTCGAAAGATTTTACTCTTACAAAAATCGCTCAACGCGCATAAAGCAATTTGATTATATATAAAGCAATATACTGTAGTAGCATGTCGGTGACGCGAACTTATAAGATTTGACCCATCTGAAAATCACCCAACGGACCTATATATAAGCTTACACCTCTAAAAATTTTTCAAAATGCATCAGAATTTTGATCCGTTTGGATGTTTATTAATTATATTACGAAATTCGCCACAGGCCTGTGCCTTGTTATTCTTAAAGGGGTAAACTGTATGAGGAGAAAGTAAAAAACCTGTCGAAAGGTTAATATTTCAAACAAATGTTATTCTTTAATTTGGCCACGTGTATGTACATATTTGTCTGTAGATATTTGCCTTTTTCTGGTACCGACACTAGATTGATATCTTTCAGGGGATTTTAGAAAGTATTATTACTGTTGTGCTTTTCACGGAACATGAAGTCGAACTTTTGATATCCGCTTTTCTGAAAACCTGAAATTTTCACAGCTGGAAGTTAAAAAATGTTATCTCGAACCGATCTACATTCGGTTCATAATCCAACTTAAATTTTAAATTATTAAAAGTAAATAAATTTTTCAAGTAAGTTTTAATGTCAGTTTGTAATCTTACGTTAGTTTGCAAAAAACAGGTCATATAACTGCAATTAAATTTTTAGATTTTTTCTTATTTATTCTGAGACAACTAGCTTCTTGCCAAATTTTATGATTCTAGGTCAACGGGAAGTTCTCTGCAGACTTCAATTTATTTTCGAGTAACAAAATATGGGGCAGAGATGGCCGTGTTTTTTATTGCATTAGCTTAGGAGCTTGATTTGTTTGCATCTTCAAGGGATTTAGATTTAATTTTTTTCTTTATAACATATTAAAGAGACAAATGGCGGGCATGTCATCAGAGGGTAGATGGTCACCGTCGTTCATGGACACTCGCATCCCCAGAGGAGTCACCAATGCGTGGCCGGCCTCAGAGGTAATATAATATATATCTAAAGAAGGAGGGTCGGTCTGATGAAGCGGTAGAGAGGGCAGTGGGCCACCCGAACTCTCACCCATTGGATGAAATTCAACAGCGGAGGCTGCTATTTTACGTCGGTATTCTGTAAGAATGTTTTATTTCACCGGCCATACCGACCCATTTTTGTGCTGTGGCTAGGAAGTCGTCTACAGTTTGGCTCTACCACAGTAAAAGTACTTAGTAATATATGCGAAAATATAAAAGTATAGAAACTAGTATATAAATAAATCAATAATATAGTACCGAATAATTTTTTGAAATGTATGTCTAAGCGAAACGATAAACAAATATTAGTGTAGTATTTATTACTACACGAAATTCATTTTTGCTATATGACTCTCGTTAATATATAAGACATGCTCATTGATATAATATAAGATATATCGATGAACAATACGTCGGTAACTCAATCAATATTTCAATATTATGTTTTTCGACAAATACGCAAGTTTACATTAGACACGCATCAAAAACATGAGCGTTTCACTAATCTTACGTGGGGAGGTGGTGAGGTGTAATAAAGCTAGTTCGTGATACTAATAAATATGGAAGTGACATAAAATCTCCACATCAAAGCCAAAGCTCGTTCAGTTGGAAAATAAGCTCCAAGCTAAAGGTCACGGCTTGAATCACGTCTAGTTTGAGCTCTTCATTATTTTTATTATACTATCAAAACTTCGTATAATTTGGTATTTTCTTAACAGATATATGTTTATTTTCTATGCAAAAGCTTTCGTTCTATACTAGATTTGTGGCTTGGTTTCAAAATTTGTAATATATTTCCACATCCGATTGAGATAAATTTTTTAACTTTCTTTCAGTATGTACTGTGATGAGAAATTAATGAAAAATTGATAGAGTCAAAAGATTTTATATAATTGATAGACCAAACTATTTCTCATTTGGCATATAAATTTTCGCCTCTTATGCTTTTAATTTAATGATTTTAACTCTTACAATTTTAACAAAAAAATATGATATTAACTAAGACTTCATGCTGGTAACCAGCATTATCTGCTAACTGGAGAATTCTTGTATATATATATATATATATAGTTTTAACGACACAACGACAGTATATGAATTTGAGCGTGACCTGAAATCCAGAAATGGCTTCCATCGTGAATGAATGGGATGTTCAACGATTAATAGCATCGGAATGTAAATTTTTATCGACTATCGTTTTGTAAGTATCTATCTATTTAGCACTAAGTGTCGTTGAAACTGAATATATTCTTTTAAAGATATCTTTGTACAAAAGTTTAAAAAAAATGTTTTTTCAAAATATTTTTTAATTTTTTGGACAAAGAAATTTTTAAGATCTAAATAATTTTTAAGCTCATAAAGTTGTACAGAATATTGTAAGCCCGTTTAAATCAGTTGTTTCTTTCAAAATATGTTTTTGACAAAATATTTGAATTACTAGATAACAACAAGGCAAAAGTTTTATATCTCTAATAATTTTGAAAGGGAACTCCAAAATATGAGCAATAACTCTTTCTTGCTTTCCGAAACATTACTGCCCAGAATAATGCAAGAAGTTTTAAGGATGGCCTGACAAGTCAATTGCTGTCCGAATTTTCATTTTATACATTTTAAAGAGAAAAACGAATATGCGATCCACCGGTGTTCACTGCTATCCATCGACAGCCGGAACTCCAAGAAAGTGCGTTGCCAACTTCTAAGAAGATCTTGAAGACTCCCTTGCCGTAATGGATAAGGATAACCACTGATGATATTGAAGTTTTATCATATATGGTAGGAAGTGCTGATGAAAAGTACCATGGTCGAACGTCAGCATAAAGTTGATATTTCCGGGGTGTGGAACGATGACTAAATGAATGGCAAAAGTAAGGTGGAATAATTCCTCAGACGACTCTCCGTAGTATAAGTGATTGAGCATTGATAGAGATGCTACATCTCTCGGCAAAGACAACGAGTCGAGCTAGCGGTATGTTACAGGTCGCCGATGATTGAAGACGCTCGGCTCGACATTGGATGCGGTCTAGAAGCAGGAATTGATATTGAGGCTCTCAACCCGGACTGGACAACAGTACTCCAGGTGTAGTCGGACCTATGCCTTATCAGGTAAAAAACGAAGTACTGCCGTGACCTTATTGATCATCCCAAGCTTTTATGTAGCCAGGTGTATTTTGCTCTCGAGATGATCGTAAAACCGAACGCTTTTCGATATGTTAATACCAAAAATAACGATAGGTACTCGATGTGGCAATATAGGGAAGGCTTCCGAAGAAAGAAACAGGGTATAGGAAGATTTTTTTTAGCGGGATATAATTGCGGAGAGCAGAAATTTATCGAATAAAATTGAACAAGGTAAAAACTCAATCCCGTTTCTGTTCGAGATTTCTTCGAGATTTTTACGAGGGTTTTCTTAAGAATGTCATGATTAATTTTTGACACTTATTAACTCGATCTCGAAAGGTATTATTATGACCAAAGTTAATTAAATCCACAGACAGCTATATAGAAACGGATATTAGCGATCTTCTATAAGGCATTGGTTTAAAAAATGTGTCGAATTAAACTAAGCGCACATACTTCCGAGACGCCGGCATTCGCAGCGTCAAGACAATTACGAATGTGATGATAAATGGTCTTAGAACGTGGATTAGTTTCCTTCAGATAAAAAGCATATTCAATCCGAGCCTATTTCTGAACTTTCGGCGAGCTGTTCACGCTACAGGCTAGAAAAGGATAGCTATATCTTGGTATATGGAGCTGTTTGAATCTGCGATCGGATCGCGCGGCTCCGTTATCGCGGCCATAAAGCCGGGACCGCGCGCTGAGCGAAATTTCACGGATCGCCGCTTTTATGCTGGGGCGTATAAGAGAAACTTCGACGTATAGAAAATTTTAAAGCATATATAGAGTAGAAATTGAGGATTATGAAATGTCCTAAAAGAGCTTTGATTACATATAGGTGTTGGGACGATAGCGTGGATCTTAAGGCATCCAGTCGGTTAAAGAGCTTGTGAGAGAGAAAAACCGCTTTTAATATATTTTACGTTGGTTTGAGCATTCACGTTGTGTCCTAAGTAAGAGACGCTTTGTATTGTAAGTATTTCACATATCTTCACTCAGTACAGACCATCCTAATTTAAAATAGATGTATCTGAAGGTTTTGCTAACGAATATTGTGTTTCAATGATTATCCCGAAAAAAAATAAACAAGCATGAATCGTGAACCGGGAATTCCATGAAATATTTTTTTTTTTGAAATACTAACATTTTGTTTTTTTTATTGTTTATATATTTCTTTAGAACCAATTGCTTTATATTTTTTGACATGGGCAATTTCGAGAGAAAGTAGAGGATATTTTTCCATACATTTTTGTGGTATCCAAAAATAATTCAATAATCCAATTTTGAGCTTTAAAACAAGTTCTTTCTAACGACATAGGTAATAGACCAAAATATAAATATGTTTAATTTCTGAATTTTTTCGTTATCCAATTTCAACAAAAAAGTCCAAAAATTTGTCATCAGTAAATAAATAATCGTACACAGTTAAATTACTCTTATAAATGTATCAAAATTTATATTGGTGATATTAACAACTTTCGAAAAAATTAGGTCTATCATGAAGACAGAGTAGAAAATAGGACACTGTGAGGAGCTTACTGAAAAAGAACGAGCGCTAAGAACTATGCGATTGTGGATGGTACAACGTAAATAATTCTTTACTAAACTTAAAACTATTATACCTATGAGAAATCAACTTTTTATAAAACGAAAGAATCGATTATTTTACAAATAATATGTGCACAAGTGCGGTACTTTCAATAATATTAAGTAACATTTATTTGATTAACTAATTTTGAAAATGATACTTGCATTTAATAACAAAGTCCAATTCAGTAACATTAAAAAAATAGATAAATTATTAACTTTTGATATTAACATTTTTCTGCAACTCTAATAATATCTATAGGTTAAACTAAAATTTCACTTAAATAACTCTAACGAGATCATTATTTCTGAAAAGCGATTCGTCTAATAGTGCATAAGTTACTAGTCAGCATTTCGCTATAATGCCTGCATTTGTCTTGCCTGAGCTCAGAATAAAACCGACGTCTGCCGGCGCTGAAGAAGCACCGGCAGGTAATGGAAAATCTGGAACTTGATCCAACTGGGGATTTTCAGTTCCTCTCACGGGGTCGTTATAGAGCTGAAGACGAGATTTAATATTAAAAAAATCATTATCTAGACGCACGATGTAACATGTTTTTTCATTGAAAACAAACATCACTAATGTTGAATAAAAAATAGTTCTAAAATTATAAATGTTATTATTTTACACGGTACACTATTTTAAAGATGTAGGATATTAGGATAGATGTAGAAACAATGATGTCAGAGAGTGGTGTAGTTTGACAGAAAATCTAGTCACTAAAATAGAAAAAGGTATGTTGCGGTAGTTTAGCCATTTGAAAAAAATAAATTTAAGTAGGCCGTTAAAAATCTGTAGAGAAAATGTGTGTGATAGAAAGTTTGGCAAGGTTCGCCCTAGAAAATCCTATGCAGACCAAATTGATGGCATATCAAAAAAGGGCCAAATTAAATCTTATTATGCAAGCTTGTCGATTACGCGTGCTTAATGAACACACTTGCATATTAAGATTGATGAGCGTCAGTGAAGCAAAAGAAATATACAAAGATTATATCGCGTGGAATTATAAAGTAATCCTTAAAAAGCCTATCCTTATGGATAACAGGAGTTTATAATAACAATAATAATAATGAATAACATTTTAAAAATAAACATCAATTACGTCTGGCATGATAGTGGATAAAAAAATATTAGTTATATAAATATATAATTCTATTAAAATGATATAAAGTTAACTTACAACGTTACGGAAAAAATATTCAATGATATATATTTATTTATTAAGCATAGAGAGGAAGCTTGATACAAGGAATTTGCCTGGGAGGTGCTATCACTTTGTCCCAAACTCTAATACCAATTTATTTGATTATCAGTCACCGTCACTCAGATCAGTTCAAATTTACGTAAATCGAACTGTTTATACAGAATCAAAACTTTTTATACAGAGTAATTTTAAATAAGTTCGGATTTCCTCGATAATTTGAATATAATTAGTTCGAATCTATCTGATGTCGATCATGTTGTAAGCAATGTTGTTTGTTTTAAATTTGATTTAAAACCACATTGTTTATAGAATGACTTTTTTTAAAGCACAAAGGTAATTTATAAAATCTTATGAGCTGTGTCTTATTCACGCCAACCATTTTCTGTGGGAACTCGTCTGTCGTGAACGAGGAAGTATTACACCGGAAGCTGCACCGGAACAGCGAACGCACGAAGACTTACAAATTATCACACTTTTAATTCACAACATATTTTAAACCCTATTCCTTCTGAATTTCACTGGTGCATACTAGCTGCCTTATTCAGAATCCTTATTTAAAACATCGTTCAACGGTAGTTTAACTAAACACTGTTTATTTCTTAAACAGCTGTTTAGGCATTAAGCAATTCAGAATGTCACTTAGACTGCAGTCTAACTAAAACCGTGTTTAAACGTTATAATGGCAACATTCTGATCAAAAAATGTTTTAGAAAACTCGAAAATATT
This sequence comes from Eumeta japonica, assembly GCA_005406025.1. Taxonomy (NCBI): domain Eukaryota; kingdom Metazoa; phylum Arthropoda; class Insecta; order Lepidoptera; family Psychidae; genus Eumeta; species Eumeta japonica. Next base: position 348,136 of record BGZK01000566.1, read on the forward strand.
TAGTATCTGGCATCCAAGTAATGGAAGTATGTATTTATATAATTACACATATATATATAAATAAAATTTATATTTAGTGAAACATTTGTGAAATTCTTTAATTTCAGATAATTTTTCCAGTACAAATGCACTTCGAATTAATAATTCGCAATTTATAGAAATCAATTTCTAACTTGATGACAAAAACACGATAATCAAATGTTAAATAAATCAAACTTTTGACAACCTACGTTAAATATTCAGTAAAACAATCCTTAGAACACTGTTAAACATCCTTTGCCTATGTTTAAATTGTATGACGGCTAAACAAGGTGTAAACAGTGTTTATAATTTAAACAAGATTTCTGAATAGACTTTTTTGTAAACTCGCGTTAAACAGTTGTTTAGGCACGTTTTAAAGTTAGACTCGCGACTCGGAATAAGACGGTTAATGTCTACCACAGCAAGTTTACCACATCGAATTCAAATTCTAATTCAAAATATCTTTATTTCAAGTGTTTTTCAATGACGAACGATGAAAGAAAGGTGATGTATGCAGACGTCAATATCAATAACATATTTACTGATTCAGAATAAATTGTCAAATGTGTTTTTTTTTATATCTATTGCATACCGTTGTACTTTTTGAAATCCATAATATCGTGTACCTTAATCGTATTTAATAATTAATTTATGATGATATGTAACGTATAACATATAATAATATATAATTAATATAAAATAACAGGAAAGACTCATTACCTTATATATCATCAAGATATATGAATCTGCGGGCGTAGAATTTTAAAAATCGCCCCACACAATCATAAATAATACGTTCGTTTTCATTTCCATTCTATACATAGTGCGCAATTTTTCTCAGATTTTTCTCATTCTTTAAAACGATATATCCATATTTATTATTGCAGTGAAAAGTAAGTCCCACGATCTATCGTGAGTACATTGTCGTCGACGGAATGTTTCATTTTCTTAGTCCTCATCAAAAGAACCACAAACGATATTTGTTCAAAACAATCCCAAACTCCCACTCCGCCTCGTCCGAAGCAACCTCCTTCCGTCTCCCTCCGATTAAAAAGCCAGCGTACGTCGCGTACGCCGCGGCCGTATGTCGCGGCCGGCGGAGCGGATAATTTCGAGTTTACGGGGTCATTAGGCGGCCGGAACTGACTTTTTGTTTGGGCCCGTCGCAATTAACCCGTGAAACGATAATCGATCGTTTCTTCGACTGACACGTTGTTTAACCCTTATCCGGTCGTGCGCCGACGTATTTAATGGGTTTATTTTTTTTTTGCTGTCCCTTTTTCCTTTTTCGTATGGTACGATTGTGTTGAAATTAAGTAAGTGATGCTTATTATACATTTTTTGGTTTTGTGTCGTTTTTTTTTTTAATTTCGAATGCATGTTGGATGTTGTTGGAAGAGCATTTTTAACATTTTTTTTTAATAAATTTGTATTTCTATATCGACTACGATACGATATCGGCTCAAATTATCTGGGAATATGGTGCCTTATATAACTTTGCAAGATAAAGGCCTGACTCATCGGTTTGCAGTCACCGATGGCGTTCCATTATAGAAATCAAAAAACACAGATTCCTATTTTTGACATTTCGGCAATTTAAATACGGTAATAACAATATGACACGTCTGACTTGGGCATTCAAATTTCAAAGATACAAAAGAACCTACATATTTAGTACATACAATATGAACATAATTATATCACGTAAATGGTCACTTTTTATTAGCCATCTAATTCTCGTTTGTACGTTTTCTATTTTTATATATATACTTTTTATACTTCTATATATTTTTTTGTGTATACAATTCAGTAATGTAACCCTTTATTCATACTAATATTATAAATGTAAAAGTAACTTTGTCGCTCTGTTACGTTTTTACAGGTCAAGCACTATATATATATATGTATAGCATCAATTTGATGAAATGTATCATCGATGCATTAATTTTTTTCTTTGTCTTTACACTTGTTCGAGGTTGAACCTACGAAATCTTGGTTTCCTATTTTATGAAACATGAAAATTATGAAACGACTTTTTTCATGAAAAATGTCAAAGTTTATACACCGGCGCTTAAATACTAAATTACTGACTGTAGATTTCTCCATCTGTTTTTATTTTCCGTCTGTAGATCCCTTTATCATTTTATTGAAGATTGGACAACAGGTAAACTGATTTTTATGAAATGCTGTTTATTAGGTTTTAATAAACATCGAAGTCTCGACCTCTAATCTCTACCCACGCGGGTGGAGCCATCAATAAAAGTTAGTGTCAGATATAATTCGACTTCATATCGGCCGCTTGCATATAAAATCAATTGTCCTATATTCTCGATTGTACACTTCATTCAAGTGGGTCGGATGTCAATCCTGTTAATCATAAACCGAGAAATTATTTAGTAAACTTAAAAAAAAAAAAACAGCTATTACATATCCAAATGTTGAACAATTTTTCTTAGATTTTCTCTCACTAAAGAGTTCTTATACAGACGATCGAGAAGGAAATATCTCACCAAACTGTTTTCTACGTTGACCACAGATAAAGTCCTAAGATTCAGTTTTGTGACTTGCAACCATTATTGTTTCTATCGATTTATCATTAAAATCTTTCACATTATATCTGTTTAGTGTTAATGTCCATTATAGTATTTCTTTTTAAAATTTGATAAAGATCTGCTTCCATATTTTTTAAAACAATTATTCTTCAATACCGCATCAAATCAAAACATGTCTTTATAATTGATAAAATTTTGAAGTCTCTGGTCGAATCTATAGTGTGTGATAAATATATAAATAATATAATCTATTATGTAATAAAAAAAAATCGATATTTGTTAACAATCCAATGAACGTATTAGTCTATTTACGCTTTCAGTAAATGAATTAGGGAACAAATTTTAACTTTATTTAAAATAAACGGTATTAGACGATCATTTATTCAATCAACACGCATTTTTTTCCTTAATTTGTTACCCCACACCTTGAAATATCTTGAAGTGACAAATACAGTGTAGGTACGGTGTATCTATCGGAATATTAAGGTGATCCAATATTTAATTTCGGTACGGTAAAGTTAAAAAAAAATAAAGTCCGCGAAAATTTTTCATACGGTGATTTATTTGCGGAAACTTCGAATCGCTCGGGCGCCGATTCCCAACTTCGAGACAGATAAGGCTCCGATAGTGCGAGGAGACGGCAGCGGCGGGCGGCGCGGGGGGGTGGGCGCAGACGCAGATCGGAAGTGGCATTTGGCACGGGCAATTGACAGCGCTGATAGGATCGCGGGCTGAGCTTGCAGGCGCCTTGTAGTCCGGGAAACGAAAGCTTGCTATCGATTTGAAAAGCTAATTATAGCTTCTTTGGAACAAAATTGTTTGATCAAAGAAGCAAATCTATTTGTCCAATATTAGTCGCCTCTTTATTTTTCTTTTGTTATTCATCTACGGACAGCCACTTGTCAAGATTTCTTCATTAGTATCTGTCTGTGGTTGACATTAAAGTTGTAATTTTAAATGTATATTAGCTATAAGTACTTCGTATGTTCACTGATTGTTGACCCAAATAATTAAATAGAAATTTAGGTGTATGATCATTATCTTCGTAATATTAACACATAATTACATTTTCAACAAGGACTTAATTTTCTTTACATACCTTACTCCCGACGCGTTTTGAACAGTGGCCTAGTAATGTCTTTGGAGGACACCGATTATCTGAGTATTATAAGTACAAATTATACTGCAAACGAATTTTTGTAACGTTGCGACCTGGATGTCAAATATCCGTCACTAGCGTGAGAGCTTTATTTGTTTTGCTAAGAGTAGAGATGTTTATAAATAATGAATAGTATAGTTTAATTTATAACCTATTGATATAAACCATAAAGATGATGACTTATGGTTTTTACAGCAGAAAAGTTAATTTCTTCTTATATAACTTAGTTTGTATAGTTAGAGAACTTGACCCTACGCCTAATACATATGTGTAACTATACTTTTATATAAATATTATAGGTCGTCTTAATATAAAATTTTAATTGTACCATAAAATGTTGAAATTTGTTTATGGCTTTTACAGTAATTTCCAAATAAATTTTAAGTTAGGATATGAAAAATAGTACATTATTGCAAATATTTATAAGGTCATTTTAAAGTTTCGCTGTTAAGCCCATTACGCTATGTATGTTATTTTTAAATGGACATTGTTACGTTTATAGTAAATCCATTAATATTTTCAAATAACGCTACGTATAATGATAGTAAACGAACACGTTTTCGTTTCATGTTTCGTCGTCTCTCCGTCTAAACAGATCCAATACCGCCGAATGGCCTCGTGTCGGCGAGCCGCGACGCTCGCCGCGCCCCCCCCGTGGCCGCGTTGTCTCTGCGGAAAAACGATACTTTTTCAGGTTTCCCGAATAAGAGTTCGAGACTGTTGTAGGTTATGAAAAGGTAAGTATATATAACTGCTTTTCGTTCCAAATTTGTTGAAAACGTAAAAATGTGCAATATCGCATTTAGGAATAATATACCAGTGTTAGATCACTTGGCTGATGACAAAAAGACAGCATGTGAACTTAATATCTTGCATACGTAGTAATGATAATCAATTCGAGGACGCTAAAGGTATATTTTTTTGTTACAGTGAATTTTACCGGATAAATAAAATAATAATAATAATTATGAGAACAAAACTGATAAAACTTACGGGCGCTTGGCAACGGCGTAGCTTAATATGCATATCTATATACATAAATATTGAAGTTTTCAGTCAAAATAAAAGAATCTATGGTCTTACTGGTCAACATATAAGAGGCTGTGCAGAACCTTCTAGTTTTAAAGATCAGTGTTGTCGAAGAAAATGAAAATTTTACTTTATCATTAAAAACATTTTTTTAGGAAACGAACTAATTAATAGTCAAAATTGGAAATGATAGAAGTTATATTTCGAAACGTTTCTTCGTGAATTTAAAAAGTAAGAAAATTAGAATTCTAGAAAACAGGCTTGCGCTAACTGATTTTTTTAAAATAAATACTTTAAAATAAAAGTCTTCAAACTATGTATACTCAAACTAATGATACTTTTAAGAAAGCGAGGAACCAGTGTTATTTTCCATGAATAAAAAAAAACAAGTTGAAAAATGATTAATGGGAAATTAGAGACTGCATATAGCATTTATGTTTATAGTTGGAAAAATCAAAATAGACAAGCTTATAATCACTTGGACGAATTCACTGGCTGACAAGACGTATTGAGACTGTATGAAATTTCCAGAAGGTAGACAAAGCATGAAGAAAACTGCAGCTAAATTATTTTAAAAAACCAAAAATAAATAGCGAAACGTCGCCATTAAATGAGTAGTATTACGTTCTGTGATAATAACAGCGTAATACAGCCTAATTCCATTATTGTGTATTTATATGCTATTTACATTTATGTATTCAAGTCAATTTTTTGCCTGTACACTTCATGGGAACCGTTCAGTTAAACTGAAAAAAAATCTGATTGGCGTTAATATATAAATGTCAACATCTTCTCAAAACCACACCTCCTACAGCATATTGGTACCTAATCCCGACCAGTCACAAGTGGCTGAACTCTAGAAGCTTATGGTGATGACGACTAAGGATTACAACACACGTACGGCTAAAGAAGCGGTACACGTCATGGCGATGCGACGTCGGTGTGCGCCGCGAGCGAATTTGCACAGAGCGGCAACAACGTGCAGCTGTGCGACAGATTGACTTGAAAACGTTTTCGAAAAAATCTATAATACCGATTTCTTCAAGAATCATTTACACGTGTTCAATATTTAAAACTATACACACTATATAGTGTGTAATTTAAATGTGTGATAGGATACCATGACGGAGCAGTGTGATGCGCCCATTTAGCACAACAGATGGGCCTATACAGTCTAATTGCATAGAATGAAATAACTGAGCGCAAAATAAAATAAGATACACCTTCTGGGTTTATTTAAAAACAATAATTTAATAACGGCACAGATTATTTTTAATTATTTCCGTTACAAATTCTTGTCTGGTCTAGACTTATGATTTAGACGTCGAAAATTTGGGAAAATGATATACACTATGAATATGATGGGTAGCTTTGATTTATTTTGATTGATTTATTATGATTATTTGATTTATACGAAGGGAATTTAAGTCCACTTAAAAGTTAATTCAGGCTGTTTGTCTATTAAAGATTATTAGGGATCGAGCAGGACGACAAACGCGGCGTTTCCTTATTCAGACCCTCCTTAGGCTTTGTTACTAATGCACCGGGTTTTTATCACTCCACTCTTGAGATGTATCCTTCCAGAATAATTTTGTTTCAGATTGAAGAGCTTCGACTTCTTACTCTGACACAATGCAGGTCATGGATTGCAATCTCTGTGCTAATATTAAAATATAACAATGTCATCATTAACATTTTAAATTTATTTTAAAACGGCTAACTCGTTTTGTACCAAAGACATTCGGTTTGCAAAAGATTTTGGTTACTGTTTTTAGGGTTCTATGCCTCAAAAGGAAATAATGAAGCCTTATTGGATCACTTCGTCGTATATACTTATATTTGTCTGTTATATTTGTCTAAAGTCTGCCTTTCTGTGACCCGTGAAGACTCTTTTTCTCAGAAATTCGTGAAGGTTTCAAGTTAAAATTAACATCCAATACTCTGGTCTGCAATCCCTTGGAACTACGAAAAAGTAAAACTTTTAAATCGAAGCAAGAGTTACAGCCGTTTATACCTCATATTTTGACACTCCCAAGAGAATCAAAACCTATAGGGTACTTCCAATTGACTTAAATTCATGAAATTTAACAAGAAGAAAGGCTTCAAAGAAGACATATATGAAAACAATTAATTTGCAGTAATACGTGGGTAAAACTGAAAGTCATTAGAAAATCAAAAACTGAGCAAACTAGTAAGTTATTTTTACTATTATTGTTTTAAAAAAGTGTTTATTGAGATCAATAAATAATTGCATTCGTTGTAACCACTAAGAAAAACAGTTGGCCCATTCCAGATTAGGAGTTGTATCGACGGCCTTTTCATGTAGAACCACTGTTTCATGGGCATTGAAGTTTTTTCATTTTAGGAAATAAATAAACATCGTTTGATGCGAGGTTGCGAGTCAGCCAGTATTTATATACCTAATTTCCCAAATTATGGTTGTTTGTTTGGCGGGATGTGGTGAGGCGTTGTCATGACGAAGGAGAATCCTACTGCGAGGTCGTTTCCGAACTTTTAAAAGAAGAAGCAAACAGTTTTAGTGTATCAGTCTGCAGTGACAGTTTTCGTCTTCTAAACAATTGTTTCATAATGACTTGAATTTCCGAAGAAATAGGCTACACTATTTTCCGACGCCCGCCCTTGTTTTACCTTAGCACGTTACTCATGGAAAGGAAACACTCACAGAACAGACTGTCTTTTAGTTTCGGCATCGTAGTAGTAAGCCCAGCTTTCATCACCCACCTACATCGTACACAGCGTTTAAGTCACCACCGGCAAACCCTTGCATCATTTCACGCCACCACTGTACAGGTTAAATAAGATATAGCCAATGTAAGGGATGCCTACATCATTAAAAGGTGCCAAATGAAGTTGTTATAACTTTCTTGTTGGTTCAAATGGTAACTAATTTTTAGATAGGAATTCACTCGAAAAATTTTCTCACTTTGAATTCATGTTAAAATTTTCTTTTGCTGCTGTAAAAACAAATAGCAGATGAATACAAAATACATATTAAGTTTGTCAAAGAGATGTGTTTTTTTTTAATTTGAATATGTTTTTATTATTTTAAAGTTTCTAATTAGCTGATTTTAAAATTTTAAGTGTTT